>OY757913.1:12410294-12422794 GCA_963585895.1 Sepioteuthis lessoniana
GGTAGCACCTGATAAGGGTCCGATCTATGGGTCAAATAGATCTACGTAAACTGTGTAAGTATGCTAAACTAAATTGCTTGAAATAGGACGGTTTTGACATTTAAACTGCGTACTTATGCTAAATTGAATTTTTGAAATTTAATTCGGCGTTAAATGACTTGAAAAGGTTGATACGCTGTAAAACAAAACCCCCCAACCAACCGACAGCTAGAGGCAAATAGTTGGGCAGACTGGATTCTTTAGTATTAGGCAACAAAAGGAAAACTAAATTCAAACCAGCTGTATTCAACTAAAAAACTGACTTAGTGTAACGTCCTGCCCATAGAGGAGGGCTTTGGTCGATATATATCCTATTTGGAATAGTGATATATTAATCTGAGGCAAGAATAAAAATCCAGGATTTGAATCTTAATTTTCAAGGTAAGTACTTCCATCTTGCGAGTTTGGCGCACCACAGTCTTTTTACGTAATTTGCTCTTAGGCCTTGCGGTTATGAAAACAAGGCTTGAAAAATAAGGGCGCTAATGAAATTCACCCAATTCATGGCAAGGTGAAAAGTTTAACTCAGGTCAAGAGAGAAGAATTCCAAGAGCTGGCAGGCACCGGATATGACGTGCAAAGTAGCGGAAATGCGTATCTTTTCAGAACATTCCAGAACATAACAGACACTGGAGGTAAGACGTGTGGAGGTGTAACGGTCGTCGAAATGTGATAAAAAATATCAACAAAGTCGGGAAACGTCTGAATGAAACCAGATAAAATTGTTACAACACCTTGTCGAAATAAAAAAAAGAGGAAAAAAAAAAGAATTTGAATCTGTTTTATCTAAATAAAGAATATTAATTATTCCTTCTTAGTTAATCTAGAGGAGATGTATGGGACCTGCGAACCCGGTAACTATATCTTAGTTAACTCAGAAAAAAGCCTTTAAAAATGAATAAGTAAATTTGAAAATATTTCCCAGGGGAGAAAAACAATCTCCAGCTAAATATCCAGTATAAATGGAAAGAGACGTACTCAGCTTAACGGTTATCATCGTAGGAAATGGAAACAGCAACCTGGGTTCAAATCCTGGATAAGGCTTTTTTGAGTTTCTCTTCGCGCAAATCACACTTGGTAAAGGCATGAATCCATCTGTTCTTACATCATCAATGGGTAAATTGTAGCGCAGACTCGGTTCTTTAGCCTTGGTCAGGTAAACTACCTCTGAGAAAGAAAACCGAATTTAAATTATTTCTATACCGCTTAAAATTGACCTTGTGTCACATTCTGTCAATGGTAGAGGGATTGGGTAAATGTAGGCAACTTCCCCAATTCTTATTCATGAATTTATTTGTTCATATTTACCCAACCGCTCGGGCAGGATATGACACAAGGTCAATTTTTTAGGCGGAGTTTAACAGGTTTGAATTCAGAGTTTCCCTTCTCCTAGACTAGTTGCCTCACCAAGGCTGAAGAACCTAGTCTGCCCTACTATTTAACCATAGCTGGAGGGAGAATAATTGGATTCATACCTTTCCCAAGGGTATTAGTGCTATGTGAAATGCAATCTGTTAGGTCCAGGATTTGAACTCGTGTCGCCGTGTCCATATCCTGCGACGATAACCATTACACTACGGGCACCTCCTAAAATGAATTTATTTGTTAATAAATGAATAATTAATTACAGAACAGTTTTATTGAAATTGAATTACTGATTTCGGGGTAGAATTCTATATTCGCGGTCTAATTCACAATCTGACCTAAAAGCAAATTATTACTTATAAATGTCGTTGTATTAGCAAACAATTTTTCAAATACAATATTCTGTACGTCGTGTTGATGGGAGTTCAGAATACTCTAGGCGTTTCCTTGCAGAGGGGTAAGTTCTGGAACTCAGGAGAGAGTTGAGTACCTCTTCATTGCCATTACTCCCAGTTCCACTTTGACCTCGAGTGTTAGTATCTGCTACAACACCAACTATAGATCAAGTAGAATTGTTCAATGGATATAATCCTGGTTTGTTTTTGCCCAGTCAGCTGGGGCTGTTGAATACACTGACTGCTTCTCTGCAGAGGGATAAGCCCCACCCCCAACAAGTGTCCTGGATATGAAACTAATAATGCAGGAGCTTTGAGGAATGCGGAGTACCCCTTCACTGCCATCGCTCCCAGGTCCATTCTTGCCCGGAGTGGCAGCACCCAATAAGGGGCCTATCTATGGGTCAAATAGAACTAAACTGTGGTTTTGAGAGTTTACAGATTTTGGATTTAAATTGCGTATTTAAGCTAAACAGAATTGTTTGAAATAGAACTGTTTTGGCATTTAAACTGCGTACTTATGCTAAACTGAATGATCTGAAATAAAACTGTTTTTATATTTAACTCTGGTTATTTCCCAGTCGGCTGGGGCTGAAGAATACACCGACTGTACCTCTGTAGAGGTGTAAGCCTCCCCCCGCAACCAAAAAAGAGCGTCCGGTATATAACACCAAAAAATCTGTTGGTGAGATTCCAGTGATGCTGGAGCGTTGGGGAATGGGAACACCCCTTTATTGCTATCGCTCCCAGGTTATCTTTATCCTGGAGTGGAAGCACCTGATAGTGCCTTATCAATGGATTCAATAGAACTAATCTGCGTACTTATGCTAAACTAAATTACTTGAAATAGAACTGTTTTTAACATTGAAACTGTACTTATGCTTAACTGAATTGTTTGAAATAGAACTGTTTTACTTAATTGAATAGCCTGATATAGAAATGTTTTGACAATCAAACTGTGTACTCATGCTAAACTGAATTGTTTGAAATAGAACTAATTATTCGTATAAAAATGGATTTGCCATTATATATAATATGCTATATGATATAAATATGACATAAAAACCAACCAACCAACCAAAAATATGAATTGAAATCAGTTAATCGTGTGCACGGCAACACCCCACAAGACACCAACTGTACGGCCACCTACCCCCTATCACGAAAACTTTTCAAGTTAGACGAGCCAGACATGCAGGACACTGCTGGAGAAGCAGGGACGAACTCATTAGTGATGTACTCTTATGGACCCCCACACATGGCCGTGCAAAAGCAGGACGACCAGCATGAACATACATCCAGCAGCTATGTGAGGATACGGGATGTTGTCCTGAAGACCTACCTAGGGCGATGAACGATAGGGAGGAGTGGTGAGAGAGGGTCAGAGATATCCGTGCTACCAGCGCGATATGATGATGATGACATATAAACAGAATTTGGCGTTAAATAACCTATCAAGGTTGATATGCCATAAAAACCAACCAACCAACCAAAAATATGAATTGAAATCAGTTAATCGTGTGCAAACACATAAAATTTTAGATAAGCTGGATTTCATTTTAAATATTCGTTTAGAAATCTTAGATTGAATGTATGTACATATAAACAGAATTTGACGTTAAATAACCTATCAAGGTTGATATGCCATAAAAACCAACCAACCTACCAATGATTTGTAAGCAAATAGTATACAGCCACACAAAAAGGAATATATGTGCTATAATCAAACAAGTGATATTTCCACATTAGACGGAACCTCTCTGAAACTGGTAGACAAATTCCCCTACCTAGGAAGCAGTGTCTCGTCAACCGAAAAAGACATCGACACACGGTTAACGAAGGCATGGACAGCTATCGATAGGCTATCGATCATATTGAAATCAGACCTGACCGATAAAATGAAACGCAGTTTCTTCCAGGTAGCGGTCGTATCGATACTGCTGTATGGACGCTATCTAAACGGCTGGAGAAGAAGCTAGACGGCAATTACATAAGAATGTTGCGAGCAATAATGAACAAGTCCTGGTAGCAACACCCCACAATGCACTAACTATTCGGCCACCTGCCTCCCATCACGAAAACTGTTCAAGTCAGACGAACCAGACATGCAGGACACTACTGGAGAAGCAGGGACGAGCTCATAAATGATGTACTTCTATGGACCCCCACATATGGCCGAGTAAAGGCAGGACGACCAGCTCGAACATACATACAGCAGCTCTGTGAGGATACGGGATGTAGCCCTGAAGACCAGCCAGAGGCGATGAACGATAGGGAGAAGTTGTGAGAGAGGGTCAGGGATATCCGTGCTAGCGGCACGACATGATGATGATGATGATGATTGTTAAAAGAGTCAGAGCTTATTTGTTTCCACACAGTTATATGGGTTCAAGTATTTTTCTGAATCAAGTATTCCTATCAAATACAAATAACTTCAATCCAGCGGTATAGTTTCAAATATTAACAACAAAAACAATAATCCTTAGTAAATGATTGAACAATTGCATTTGACCATAGATGGAACCCTAATAGGTACTAACATTTCGAGTCTGGGTGGACCTGGGAGTAATGGCAATGAAGAGATACTTAACATTTCTAAAAGTTCCATGACTGGAGCCTGAACATCTGATACAGTTTAGTGTCATACTCTGGACACCAATATAACTGTATGCAAATTATTTGTATTTCATAAGAATACTTCATAAGTGTGCGCAAAACTAAGTATATAAATGAAATGAAATAAATAAACAAAAGAATAAATAACATGAAATATATAAAAACCTTCGCAAAACATTGTATTTTCATATCAACATTTTTGCGTGAAAATGTTAATATGAAAATAAAGTGAACGCAATTCCTTAACCTCTCGGCATAAAATAACCCTATATGGCTTGGCATACTGTTAAAGTCAATTCATCAAAATTCTGTTATGTTGATTTACGAAGCTCTTTGCTTCGGTGTGGCACAAGGCCGAATGAATGGGGCACCCAATGAGACTCGAACTCACTTTTGTCGGTTTGCTAGTCAAGCTTGCTAACCGTTACACCACCAGAGGTACCCATAAAAATTAATTGGTTGGTTGGATTTTATGGCATATCAACAACCTTTGTAGGTTATTTAACGCCAAATCCATTTTCATGCAAATAATCTCTTCTATTTCAAAAAATTCAGTTTAGCATGAGTACACAGTTTAATTGCCAAAAACATTTCTTTTTCAAGGTATTCAGTTTGGTTAAGCAGTTCTAATTCAGCTAATTCAGTTTAGTATAAGTACAGATTTTGTTTATTCACAGTTAAATGTCAAAAAAGTTCTTTATATAATAATTCAGTTTAGTGTAAGTACAGTTTCAATATTAAAAACAGTTCCATATCAAACAATTCAGTTTAGCATAAGTACGCTGTTAAAATCTAAGTACATTTTAATTGTCAAAAACATTTCTATTTCAAGCTATTCAGTTTTGTCAAGCACATCTAATTCAAACAATTTGATTTGGCTTAAGTATGCAGCTCGTTCTATTTAACCCATAGATATGACCCCATCAGGTGCTGCCACTCCGGGCAGAGTGGACCTGGGAGCGATGGCAATAAAGCGGCGACCTACATTCCTCAATGCTCCAGCATTACTGGAACCTTACCATCAGATTGTTTAGTGTAATATGCAGGACACTCGTTGAGGTGGGAGATCTTCCTCTCGGCAGAGAAGTAGTCAGTGTATTTTACACCCCCAGTCGACTGGACAAAAGAAAATTGAATTTGAACCAGTTAAACTCTGCTTAAAAACTAATCTGCTTTCACTTCCTGTTCGTGCAGAGGGGTTGATAAATAGATATATTATATTAGAGCGAATACTCTAGTGTTTTACTTTAGAGCTTTCGACAAAGGCGGGAAAAGAGTTCGAGAAAGAAAAAAAAGGCGGGAACAATTTCTTTTTCGTCTGTCTGAACATCAGCAATAGCAGACGATAGATTATCTACGGTTTGTTGATACTAATCGCCAAATAACGAGTATAAAGCCAAAAAAAAAAAAAAAAAAAAAAAAAAAAAGAAAGAAAAACGGGAAAGCAAAGCAAAGAGTTAAACAAACAAAAGACAAACAAAAACACCTTCCATTTTGCACTGGAGCTTAAGAATTGAAAGAAGTAGCAATAATAATATAAAAAAAATGAGTCGGTTATATTTCAAGCGAATTGCTTAACTGAAGAATATTTACACAGCAGATATCCGAGGTCCATTTACGCTGAATGCAAAGCAAATAGGCAATGAGTAACAGATTAGTGCGGCCAACTCGTTTGGATTTTAATTCCCCTCTCTCTCTCTCTCTCATATATATATATATATATATATATATATATATATATATATATATATATATAGGCTGTTTCAGAAAAACTGATATCGTTTAAGATGTTGAGTTGTTTCAGAAAAAGTGAGAATTTCGTTTGTTAGTTAGTAACAACTATTTTGATACAATAGATAATTTATTTCACTATTCAATGCAATAAGATATTTTAACTAGCAGCGCTAGCAGCGCAATATAAGGTACGTATCAAGGGTAAAGTGGAGCAATCCAGGGAAAGGAGTAGCGCCCTCCTTACACCTCGGTGTAGTAGCTATTGAAAAGGGAACCTTCGGGTCGCCCTTGACAACGGTCGCCTACTGCAATTCAAATAGCTTGGGTTCTAACTGCATGCGTTGAAACAACTGAAAATTCTAAGTTTGATTTTTTTTCTATTCGGGTAGAGAAATGCCCTTCGCTGAAAAAAAAAAGGTATTTAAATATTAAACATAGAATTACTACTACTCATAGTATGTAATTAAGTAATGGAGGTGCTCGTGGTGTAATGGTTATCGTCGTAGGAAATGGACACGGTGATACAAGTTCAAATCCTAGACGAGACTGATTGCATTTCACATAGCACTAATACCCTTGGGAAAGGATTGAATCCAATTATTCTCCCTCCAGGTATGGGTAAATAGTAGGGCAGACTAGGTTCTTCAGCCTTGGTGAGGCAACTAGTCCAGGAGAAGGAAAACTCTGGATTCAAACCTGTTAAACTCCGCTTAAAAATGACCTTGTATCATATCCTGCCCGAGCGGAGAGTTTGGTAAATATAGTAAGTAAGCAAGTAAAGATAGTGACCGTAGTCGAGGTTGACCCAGAGGCTCCCTTTTCAATAGCTACTACACTGAGGTGTAGGTTAGGTTTCTACTCCTTATGTCAGATTGCTTCATTTTATCCTTGATCCATACCTTACACTGCTGAGTGTTAATCTAGGAGGTATCAAGTAACATTTTTGAGTCTTTAGTATAACTCAATCTGGGACTGAACCCTGGTTTACCTAGCCTTTGACGAACACTCAACCCTCTAATCCAATGGGCCATATCCCTCTTGTAAATGGTATTAAGTATTCCTATTAAATACAAATAATTTTCAAACAGATCTATTTGACCCATGGGTGGCACCCTAACAAATTCCACTATTCCATGTCAGGGTAGGCCTGGAAATAACAACAATAAACTGAGACTCCACATTCTCCGTAGCTTCTGAACAATGACCGGGTGTAGACTAATTTTATACCCATGACACTCCTTTTTTGCGGGTAAAGGGAGCTATAGGCATTTTTTAAAAACTATTTCTATCAGAATAGGAAAGATGATTTAATATTAAATTTGGCTAATTTCAATCTAAGATTATAGATGGCAGGTTGGTCGTTTGGGTTTTATGGCATATCAACCTTTGTTGGTTATTTAACGCCAAATCCATTTTTAGGAAAATAGTTCTATTTCAAGCTATTCAGTTTAGTCAAGCAGTTCTAATTCAGCTCATTCAGTTTAGTATAAGTACAGACTTTGCTTACACACAGTTAAATGTCAAAACAGATCTATATTAAACAAATCAGTGGAGTGGAAGTAGAGTTTCAATGTCAAAAAAAAGTTTCACAACACATTCTTGCAATCTCAGCAATAATCCCTAAGATTTCATTATGTCCCCACGTGTCACTTCTTAGGAAATACTGATATCCAGTTAGAACATACATATATATATATATATATATATATATATATACACACACACACACACACATATATATATATATATATATATATACATACATATATACATACGTACATACATATATACATACATACATATATACATACATACATATATACATATATATATATATACATACATACATATATATATATACATACATACATATATATATACATACATACATATATATATACATACATATATATATATATACATACATATACATATACATACATATATATACATACATATATATACATACATATATATATACATACATATATATATACATACATATATATATACATACATATATATATACATATATATATATATATACATACATATATATATACATATATATATATATACATACATATATATATATACATACATATATATATATACATACATATATATATATACATACATATATATATACATACATACATATATATATACATACATATATATATACATACATACATATATACATACATACATATATATATACATACATACATATATATATACATACATACGTCCATATACACATTTATGAATACACATACATATGTATACGTACACACACATACACACACAAATATATATATATATATATATATACAAACACCTAAATATGTATATATATACACTCACACACGTATATATATACTCTCACACACACACACACACATATATATATATATATATATATATATATATATATATATATATATATATATATACATATGTGCGTGCGTAAATAAACTGCTCAGGATTGCATTATAGAAATACATTGAAAATAAAGAAAGATTTTCAGTATTAAGACCAGCATAACTGATAGGACATTGCTATTTATATATAAATGAATTGTTAATTATTTCAACAAACAAATGCATTACAAATTACGAAACCAGGACTATTTTTGGTCTGGATTTAAAGTAAACATCACTGACGAAATAAAGCTAATATATGTATAATCACAAATAACTTGTTTCCAGAGTGACAAACTTGAAAGATGTTATAAAATTCTTCAAATATGTTTTCCCCTTGAGCTAAAAAGTACGCATTACCTTATCCACTATTGTTCCCAAAAAGGACATGTTAGATAAAAAAAAAAGAAAAAAGATAAGTTCTGGTATTATCTTTCTAAATCTTTGAGGAATGTCAATTTCTTCATATGAATCTTCATTCCTTAAATAGCGCGTCAAAAAAAAAAAAGAAAAAAGTAAAAGAAAAAACTAATAAAGAAATCAAAAATAAGAAAAGAAAAAAACAAAAAAACAAAAAAAGGAAAGCACACACACACACATTCTCTCTCTCTCTCTCTCTCTCTCTCTCTCTCTCTCTCTTTCTTGTTAAAAAATGTTCATTTTTTTAGAATATAGGGATGCCTTGTTTCTAATTTTGTGATGATTCTTTAAAGCAAGGTAACCAAAATTGAAACACTCCAAAAAACTAAAAAATAAAGTAAATAATATGAAATAGAATAAATGAATAGAAAAAAATTTAAAAATAAAAGCTGGGGGAGTGGTTTTCAAATAGATGAACACTGGAAACTTCGTAAATATACAAACTGTATTAAAAAAGTATCGAGATTGAAGCTGCATTTACCAAGACATAAGCAATGAAAGACGCGTAACCATATCCCAACGAACGTCTCCAGTAATCCCAGTTAGATCGAAAAATCAGATAATGAAAAGATGACGTTCAGTGCGAACGTAGACCCCACACAATTATCATTCGGTTTCAAATTTTGACTACAGATTACTTTATTCTATAGGTTACTGATTGTTTTAGCTTGGTAACATATCAATCATAGTTGGTTATTCATGTTCATACATATAAACAATTCTATTTAGCATAAGTACGCAGTTTAAATGTCAAAAACAGTTCTATTTCAAACAATTCAGTTTTGCATAAGTACGCCTATTAAACACACAATTCAATGTAAAACAGTTAATTTTACTCAATTCAGTTTAGCGTAATTACACAGTTTAGTCCTATTTGACCTATAGATGGGACCTTATCAGGTGCTACCACTCCGGGACAGAGTGGATCTTGGAACGATGGCAAGAAAGAGGTACTCTGCATTCCCCAAAGCTCCAGCATTACAGGAGCCTCACCATCAAATTGTTTAGTACTATATACTAGACACTCGTTGTACGAGTCCTACCCCTCTGCTGAGATGCAGTCGGTGTATTCTGCAGTCCCAGTTGACTGGATTAAATAAGTTACTGAGATTTACACTTAAAAGGATCTTTAAGAAAGGCATTTAATGAAATTGTACCATACCCATGATACGGCTATGTGTGAAACGCACATAGAATGTTCATAACATATAACCATATTTACCAACCCCTCCGCTCGGGCAGGTTATGACACAAGGTCAATTTTTAAGCAGAGTTTAACAGGTTTGAATTCAGAGTTTTCCTTCTCCTAGACTAGTTGCCTCACCAAGGCTGAAGAACCTAGTCTGCTCTACTATTTACCCATAGCTGGAGGAAGAATAATTGGATTCATACCTTTCCCAAGGGTATTAGTGCTATGTGAAATGCAATCAGTCTCGTCCAGGATTTGAACTCGTGTCGCCGTGTCCACTTCCTGCGACGATAACCATTACACCACGCTCATAATATATATACATTGAACATAGGAATCTCGAAACACGAAAAACACTTACGACTTCTTAGTTCAGGTACGAAACTTTTTATTACCTTTGAGTTTAAAGATTCTTCGACATAAGGAGAGAGATACACATTCCTTCTATTTTGGCTTTTCCATCTGCCCCCATCCCCATTTCGTGCGGCACCTGCCCAAGGCCTCCACGAGCAAGCGAAAGTCAACAGTCTTCTCCCGAGGCAGGACTCAACTCAACCAAATGACTTTTTCAAATCCCCCAAAATCCTCCGCGTGCTTCCAGTGCGTTACATCATAAGCACTCCCTAGACCTGTTTCCCATCTGGGCTATTGTGACATCTCTGAGTGACACGTCCGTTCTGCTCGCGCGCGAGAACACCTGCGTTAATGTTGCACCTAAGTAAACCATGCACTGAGCCGAAAGGTTCTCAGCCTAACTAAACCCAAAGGCATTAAACGAAATCCCTCGGCCATTATATAACAAAATGACCAGCAAACAGTTTTAATCCGATCGGTTATTTTGGGGAGAAATTTTCAAAAACTTTTTTTTGTCAAGCGTTATTCGAGAAAGCTCGAAGCAGCATGAAGAAAATCGTTGTTTTTCGTTGGTTAAGTCCATGCCTCAAAGATCTGTGGCTGTCATAAAAGCCAGAGGAAGAGCAAGTAAATATTGATGAGGTTTTTTTCAGTTGGGGATTCCAATACTTTATGTTTTGGAGGAGGCAGCAAGGGGCATTGGCTACAACGTGAATGCTAATAAAACAGAGTTCAAATATTAAAAAAAAAAAAGAACCATCTCCACTGAAGTGGCAAATTAGTGGACCAGTTCTCATACCTAAATAGCAATATTTCACCGACTAATTGTGATGTCATCATAAGTCTTGCGAAGGCATGAACTGTAATTGACAGGTTATCGATCATACGTAAATCTGATCTCAGATAAAATAAGACTTCCAAGTTGTGGCTGAATCAGTACTGCTGTAGGCATCCACCACATGAACGCTAACGAAACGTGTGGAGGAAATGCTAGTAGTCTACGTATTGTTGAGAACGATTCCAGGACACAGCACCCAACAAAACAGCAAATGTACGGATACTTAGCGACTATCTTACAAAAAATCCAAGTTTGACGAATACGATATGCTAGTCACTGCTAATCAAGTAAGCAATGTTCTCTTATGGACTCCAATATATGGCTGCGCCAGTGTAGGTTGACCGATAAAAAATTACATTAATCAGCTCTATATGGACACTGGATGCAGTGTGGACGACCATCCACGATCAATGAATGATCGGGACGGATGACGAGAGAGTAAGGAAACTCCGAAGTATCAACACACCTTTAGTGAAAGTACAGATTAAATGTTAAAAACAGTTCCATTTTAAACAATTCAATTTAGCATAAGTACGCAAGTTTCAATGTCAAGCACTCTTATTTCAAACAATTCAGTTAAGCCTAAGAACACAGTTTAGTTCTATTTCACCTATAGATAGGACCCTATCAGGTTATACCACTCCGGGCCTATGTGGACCTGGGAGCAATGGCAATGATGTCTTACTCCGCATTCCCCAAAGCTCCAGCATCATTGGAAATTCACCATCAGATTGTTTAGTGTCATATACAGGACACTCGTTGGGCGGGGTCTTACCCCTCTGCAGAGAAGCAGACGTGTATTCTGCAGCCCCAGCCGACTGGGCAATCGAAGTTTTGGGGACCTTCATTGCTATTGCTTCCAGGTCCACACTAACCTGAAGTGGGAGCACCTGATATGGTTCTATCAAAGGGTCAAATAGAACTGTTTGAAATTTAAACTCTGAGCAGACAAATGACTTATGCTAAATTGAATTGTTAGAAATAGAACTGTTTTATATTTTAACTGTGTGTAAACAAATGACAGTTGTTTAATTGAATTGTTGGTGATACTGAGCAATATTTGGAACGATTTAACACTGTGTCTAAATTGAATAATTGGTATAACATAGCAATACTTGGAACCATTT
>OY757913.1:12426895-12456895 GCA_963585895.1 Sepioteuthis lessoniana
CCTACTATTTACCCATAGCTGAAGGGAGAATAATTGGATTCATACCTTTTCAAAGGGTATTAGTGCTATGTGAAATGCAATCAACCACGTCCAGGATTTGAACTCGTATCGCCGTGTCCATTTCGTATAGCGACAACCATTACGCCACGGGAACCTTATACACGTGTGTGGGTGTATATGGGCGCGCGCGCACACACACACACACACACACACACACACATAAACGTATGGTTCAAATTTCACTCTAAAGGTGTTTTTAAGCCGTAAAATCTTCATAGTGCTCTACATACGACAAAGCTGAGCACTATTACAATATTTAAACTATAAATTAGGATAACAATAAAAACTCATGAATGAATTTCACATTACTGATGCTCAGGTGAACATATCAGATACGTCTAGATATAAATATTACGCTTAAACACGTTATATCAAAAAAGAAAAAAAAAATTGTAAAGTAAAGATTGTCCGATTGAAACGCAAAGGAAAACCTAATTAAAGTGTCTAAAAAAATGTCAATGTCTTTTCCAGTATGGAGTAAAACTGACCCCCCACAACAACCCCCCCGCCGACACAAGAGAATGATGCGAAGAAAAAGAAAAAGGAATTTCTATTTTCCAGAGAAGAAAAGAAATACAAAAAGATAGAGGAAAGTTGTGGTTGCAAGCGGGAAACGAATGATACAAAAAGAGACCTGGTGTCATTTCACTTTTGTCAGGATTAATAATTCTCTTTTTCTATCTCCACTAAGTTGTTTGTAGTCTTCTTGTCTGGTTTTTAATGTACGTTCGGGTACAATGAACGAATTAATTCCCCTTTTCTTGATTTAAAAAACAGACAAAAGGAAAAAGGATGCAGGTATTTTTGACACTTGGAGACAGATAATGAATGAGGCACCCGTCTTATGATAGCAAGAGATTTTAATCCAACGCGTCTGATTTTGAATGTTTTACTATTTATCAAATACATGGGTCCAGGAACGCATATTTTTCCATTAAACATGACTTGTCTCCCAATTATGACTTTGGAGTAGTTGTGAACTGAGATGGCTTCTAATGTTCAGGAGAGTAATCAACATGGAGCCTGTCTTGTCTAGACTTTTGACCGATCTGTCCCTTTCACATTGCTAGAAAGTTAATTCAATTAGAATCTTTAAGTGAACTCTGAGAATTTCCACCAAAAACTCTACTCGTAAAATCATTCTGTACTAGACTACTCGTTCCCCCCGATGTGTCTCGTTGTAATAACGGTTCATAATGATATTGATACTTCTATTTAGGAAGGTGCTAAATATTCTAGTAAGGCTTTTATGATTATTTGAAGAATTTGGATTATTCAAAAAGAAAATAAAATAAATAAAAGGGTAAAATGAAAATACGTCCAGAAAGTATAAGTGACAAAATTATAAGTTGAATTTCAAATCAATTCCTTTATTTTATAAACTAGAGCATTGTAAGCCTATGACCCATATAAAAATATTTTGTTGTGTCACTTTTATTGCGTCACACGCACAGATATATATATATATATATATATATATATATATATATATATTTATATATATATATATATATATATATATATATATATATATATATATATATATAGATGAGAAAAAAGTCTAAAGAAAGTAGCAAAAATCAAAGTATTCGTATGCTCACCAGCAGAGCACTACAGAAACTAAACTAATTCAATTTTCACTTTGTTTGGTTCGTTTTATTACAACCAGTTTCACGTGCTTCGAAATCGGAAGAGAAAACAATACTCAGATATAAGTTTTTTGAAAAAAAAATCTATCAAAGCTTTGTGTTTTCTCTTTCGATTTCTTAACTCGTGAAACTATGAGTTATGGAATTAACCAAAGACAGTAATAATTGTAACTGTTTTAATGATATAAATGAGAATTTTAGTAATACACCGAACAAGATAGATTGGTGTGTGGGGGGTAAAAGTTTTTGCTTTCTTTGACTGGACAAACAAGATGGTTTACTCAAAAATCTACTCACCCACTCTTCTCTGTCATGGCATGCTCGTAACGAGATATTTTATGAAGATGAAGCAACAGAAAAATATAAGTAAATAAAGATTCACAGAGTTGGTTTTTCGGGTTAGCAAGTCAGTTTGGATAACGACATAGTGAGATATTTCCTCAGTAAGTGCCCAAAACCTGTGGTTTTAGGCTATACTAAAACACACATATATCTGAGAATATTCAAAATAAAACAATTATCAGAAAACTGACAAGTTTTTAAATTTGTCAAAAATAAATAAGTATAAGCTCACGATTAAGACTGAGTTCTGTACAAATCTGTTTATCCCCAGTTTCCATCTATCGGTTAATTACATCTCTGATTTTTTATTTACAGTATTCGGACTATTGCTGTAATATTCATAACGTTTCGGCCGATGCATCCTCTGGCTTTCATAAACAAATCAATAAAAATGAATAAAGATAAAAAAATAAAATAAAATAACCCTTATAAAGTAAATACATAAATTAACAAATCACAAAATTAATATAACCACGCAAGTTAACTAGATCAGCTTACTTAGAATATCCCACAAACTAGATCACCTTTCCCATCATGACCTACAAAATAGTATAGGAAAGGATACCCTCTTGGTTTGATGACCTTATAGTCGAGAATTTGACATTCACTTAGCACTGATGATTGTGTGTACGATATCTAAAAACACACACACACAAATGTCCTTATCAAGTCGTATTGATAACATTTAGTTACTGATTCTCTCTCGCCATTCGTCCCAATTGTTCATCGTTACTGGCCGGTCCTCTAGACCGCAACCAATGTCCACACAGATCTGATGTAAGTAAGTCTTTGCTGGTCAACAATAATGGCGTGTCCATGGTCCATGTTTAGAAGTCTATAATTAAACATCTTATAAGTTTGTTTTTTCTTTAGCAGTAGTACCCTGAATGTCTTGGATGGTTTGTGAGATGGAGGGTCGGTAGCCTTACAGCTACTATTGTTTCTTGGGTATTGCTTCCAGGATTTGTTTGTTTAATTGACAGTGTCATTGACCTCTTCCAAATTGTTGCTTAGAGTTTTGCAATATGATTTATTAGCGCCATACACGTTTATAATCTGCCTAGATTACGTACTGCGACTGTGGAAAGATCTAATAAAATAAATTGGTTTCACATTTTAAAAAAAGACTAAAAGAAGATGACGATGTCCTGCTGAAACTATGATGGGCACAGGCTACGCTGATAATCAATCGCCTTTCGCAAATACACCTGCTCAAGCCGAATCCCCTGCCGCATAGTCTGGAGCAAGCAGCAGGAGGCATTGTCTTCTACCTGAACGTAAATAAAACAGAGTTCGTGTGTTTTAAACAAAAAGAAGCCATGTCCACTTTATGTAGTAAGCCTCTGAAATAAATAAACCAATTCACATTCCTCGACAGCGACATCTTATCTACTGAAAGTGATGTCAACATACGCATTGAGAAAGCGTAAACTACTATTGACAGTTTGAGGATAATATGAAAATCTGATCTCTGATAAAACAAAATGGGATTTCTTGCAAGCAGTGACTGTATTAGTACTACTGCACGTTGGCACCAACTGGTCTCTAAAGAAATGCACGGAGAAAAAAGAGGTAGATGAGAACTACACAAGACTTCTGATTATTTTGAAAAATGAATATATATACCTTTAAGAAAAACAAAATCCGTTCACTTTAGGATTATAAATTTATTTCCATCCTGCTATGAGTATTGATATGAATCATTAACTCCAAATTTAACAGGAATTCTTCAGATCCAAATGGATATAATGAATACAACAGCTCTTTACCAGGAATATTTAAATATTCGAAGTTTGAATAATTGTCCTGACTGAAGATTATATATATATATATATATATATAAATCCACATTTTGCCTTTTCCAGAGCCAAAATATTATTAAATAAGAGAAGTGAATTAATAGCTAGGTGTAGACATAGGGATAAATTCAAACTATAGATAATTAACTAAAAAAAAAAAAAAAAAAAATTATAAAAAAGCATAGAGTTAAATTGAGAATTAATGTAGATGAATAAATAAAATTTTTGATAGAAAATTGTGAAAAAGCATATAATACATACGTACTATTCATAAAAAGTGTAACTGATTAATGGTTTCGAAATAGTTTTGAAATTTTAAAATGATCTAAAATAAATCAAATCTTTGTTTAGTTTAATATATCTATTACTGTATCATTACGTAAAGTTATTGATTAAAGTTTAAATCTAATTTAATATAAAATCTGTAATTTAGGTTAAAATTTAATTAAAAAATAAAAAAAATTTTTTTAAATAAATTTACTATATTTCTAATCGAAATTGGAATTAAAAACGGAAGTGGGCTAAATGAGGAGATAACTCTTCACCCCTCTTCTATCCGCACCCACTTTTTTCTGTGTCGTTTCTATTTTTCTTTTGTCTAAAAGATCTAAAGAAGTCCTGTTAATTTTTTTTTCGTGTTTTTGAAAATTTCAAAAATGCGTAACAGGATGGAAATAAATTTATAATCCTATGTAACCGGTTTTGTTGTTTTTCTTAAAGTATAAATATATATATATATGCTTGCTGTAACTTCATAATCACTAACCTAATCTCAAACCTCTTGGCTAACGTTTTAAGTTAGATTAAATCTAGCACAAGGCCAGTGCCAATCAATAAACACTGATGGTTACTTATCAGCGAGTCATAGTTTAGCTGGGCTCGTAAACCATTACTACCGAGAGGAGTATGACACTTATTTGTATCCTCGTGCTATACTGAGGCAACGCGTCTTAAATATCAGAATAGATCGACAATTTGCATTGGTTATCAAGCTCATGACCTTGTGTCAGACATTGCTAAGTTTTGTGAATGTCTATTTCAGGCCCAAATATAGTTTCTACGTTGCTGTATTCTTTCTGTGAAAGATGTGTCCTTACAGAACTTAAACGTATACGTGTTGCAGTTTGGAGAAATTCCCTCATTGGGTAATTATTTCCGCTTCAAGCATCATCAAATCCCCATCAGAAAATTGTTCATTGCTTAGTTCTACGCACAACTTCCACCCCTCGCCACCCAAAAGCCAAGAATCTGTAAACAACAAGGAAAATAGGTTTATAAGAACAGAACAAACCTCGATGTTTTGTTTTTCGCTGATTCGGAAGAGAAGGTCGATGCCTGTAACATCATTTTGGGCTTTTTTGATTGGACAGAAAGCACATAAAGAAAACTACCAAAAACAGATGATATTATGTACAAAAAAAAAAATTGAAAACAAAGGTAATATATATCATATGGCAACATAAAAGAACTTCTACTATTTGCATTTCAGACTGGTTTATTGGCTCTGCGGTTAGAGTATTCGCCTAAAGGCCCGGGATACCGGGGTTCAATCACCAGGTCGAGTCATATACCAAAGACTCAAAAAATGGTATTGATGCCTCCTAGCTTAACAGTCAGTCTTATAAAGTACGGATCAATTGTAAAGTGGAGCAATCCAGGATAAGGAGTAGCGCCCTCCCCTACACCTCCGTGTAAAAGTAAGTAAAGTTAGCGACCATAGTCGAAATTGACGCGAAGGTTCCCTTTTCGATAGCTACAACACCAAGGTGTAGGAGAGGGCGCTACTCCTTTCCCTGGATTGCTCCACTTTACCCTTGAACCGTACCTTATAATGCTGAGTGTTAAGCAAGGTGGTATCAAGTTCCATTTTTAAAGTCTTTGGCGAACACTCTAACCGGGCCATTGGCGAACAATCTAACCGCTAGGCCAATGTCCGGTTCCATGTCCGTGTAGTTGCTATTAAAAAGGGAGCCTACAAGTACAAGCCATCTTTTCCTTCCGTGTAAACATTTGATTACTTGAAAGCAAAACTTTGCATACATGACCCGAGAAATATGTTTGCACCATAAAAAAAGTGATTGTAATATACAAGTTAATTAACCAAAGGAAACAAAATCTAGTGTTTTTGTAATATAACAAGTTGGAGATGCATTGTGTTAACGATATATTAACAGTCATGAATCGATCGTTGAGAATGTAAATTTTGTGTTAGCCGGGAAAGACTAAAAAGAAAAGAAAAAACATCACTGTTGTGATGATAAAAAAAATACGTTCAGCACGAATGTATACCCCACTAAAAAAAACTTTCAAATTAAACAGAAAATTCTAGTAGATCGAGCCTTTTCAGTATACTCTAGCAAATACCTCACTACGGTGTGCTTTTTTTTTGGTGGGAGTAAGCTTGCATGTCATCATCATCATGTCGTGCCGCAGGCACGGATATCCCTGACATTCTCTCGCCACTTCTTCCTATCGTTCATCACCTCTGGCTGGTCATCAGGGATACATCCCGTATCCTCACATAGCAGCTGAATGTACGTTCGAGCTGGTCGTCCTGCTTTTTCCCGGCCATATGTGGGGGTCCATAGGAGTACATCACTTATGAGCTCGTCCCTGCTTCTTCAGCAGTGTCCTGTATGTCTGGTTTGTCTAATTTGGATAGTTTTCGTGATGGGAGGCAGGTGGCCGTATAGTTGGTGCCTTGTGGGGTGTTGCTGCCAGGACTTGTTCAATATTACTTGCAGCATTCTTGTGTAATTGCCGTCTACCTACTTCTCCAGCCGTTTAGTTAGCGTCCAAGTAGTGCATCCATACAGCAGTATCGATACGACCGCTGCCTGGAAGAAACTGCGTTTCATTTTATCGGTTAGGTCTGACTTCCATATGATCGATAGCCTATCGATAGCTGTCCATGCCTTCGTTAGCCGCGTGTCGATTTATAGATAACACCATTAGAATGATTTTTTTTCTCTCTGAAGAGAGTTAATTTCATTCTACAATAAAATCTCAAATACACAATGACAATTCTTCGGTTTCAAGGTAGTATGAATTTTAAGTCTTGAAATCAACAAAAATAGCACGTCTGGGCCACGAGGATCCGTCTCTAAATATCTCTCATTCCGTAGACTGAAAGAAAAGGCTCGGAAAACGATGTCTGCTGTTTTATATATCTTGACTAAAACACGTGTAACAAAGTCGGTCAAAGCGGAATATATTTTTGATATTATTTCCCAAGCTATGCTAAATCTGGCATAAAACATTTAAGTTGCTTACAGCACCTGCTGTATTTCTTTGGTTACCCATCTAAGTATCAACAAGTTCATTGTTGCTTAAGCTCAATGATCTAACATGAACCCTTGCTTTCAGCATGACTTGATCCCAACTCATATTGATAATATTGTTGAATAAAAAATAAATTTCGAGAGACATACTTAACTTAAGGACGCCGATCGATAACAGGAAAAAGTGTGAGTGACTGTGACTTACCTGAAAGAAAAAATCAACATATATTAATAATAATAATAATAATAAGCTTATTAACAGATCAAATAATCTAAAAAAACAAACAAAACACACACACAC
Organism: Sepioteuthis lessoniana; assembly: GCA_963585895.1. Taxonomy (NCBI): domain Eukaryota; kingdom Metazoa; phylum Mollusca; class Cephalopoda; order Myopsida; family Loliginidae; genus Sepioteuthis; species Sepioteuthis lessoniana. Next base: position 12,434,328 of record OY757913.1, read on the forward strand.
ACACGCACATAAGAGAGGCAGAGTATTTCAGTCCTCATCTCAAAACACAGAATAACCTTCAAAATAAAATGCTTCAAAAATTTTCATGTGAGATGTCATAAAGAGTGACCTCATCTTTTTCAAGGTTTTAGGGTTCCAGATACACACACACACACACACACACACACACAATAGCATCATATACTCTCTTTCCGAGGGTTGAGAATTCTTTTGGGGAATTTGGCAGCTACCACCTAAGCGGAAAAGCAATATGTCTTGTCATGAAGATATCCGATAAAGTGTATGTAAAAAGAATTATATAGAAATTCTTTCACTAACGCAGAGAATGTCGATGACTCAAGGGTAAGATATCTGACTGATGTTGAGTCAGCTGGGTTTCGATTCAAGCTTGAAAAATTTCGCCTGTCTAGACACACTGAAAACTTGTGATATAACGAAACAGTCAGTCTGTGGATGACTATATATATATATCATTATCATGTCGAACCGCTGGCACGAATTTCCCTGACTCTCTCTCTCTCTCTCTCGTCATTCGTCTCTATCGTCCCTCGCTGGCGGCAAGTCTTCTAGACGACATTCTGTGTCGGTGCAGAGCTGTGGTAGATAAGTTCTAGTTGGTCGTCCAACACTTGCACGTCAGTGTGAGGGGGTCCATAGGAGAATGTCGCTCATGAGTTCTTCCTTACTTCTCTAACAGTGTCCCACAGTCTTATTCATTTAATTTGGAGGTTTTTTGAGATGGGAGGTAGATGGCCATACAATGCTGCTGTAAAAATTATGGAGCAAGTACATCTCGCGTACCAAGCCACACTGAAGACTTGCGATACAACGAATCAGTCTGTCTGTGGATGACAATATATATATATATACATTTTTTTACCATTACTCTAATTATTTTATCCATTAGATCTGAAGAAGTTCTGTTATTTTTGGTGTTATTGATTCATATCAATACCCATAACAGGATGGAAATAAATTTATAATCCTAATATGACCAGTTTTTGTTTCTCTCAAAGGTGTATATATATATATATATATATATACAAAAAGTCAAGTAAAGATGACGACCGTACTCGGGGGTAACCCGAAGGTTCCCTTTTCGATAGCTACTACAAAATGTGTAGGGAAGGGCACTACTCCTTTCCCGGGATTGCTCCACTTTACACTTGATTAATACCTTATAATGCTGAGTGTTAAGCAAGGAGGCATCAAGTACCATTTTTTGTGTCTTTGGTATGACCCGACCTGTGATTGACCCTGATATCCCGGGTCATTGGCGAACACTCTAACCACCCTGCCAATGTTTGTGTGTATATATATATATATATATATATATATATATATATATATATATATATTATGCTATGGAAGTTTGTCTGCGACCTTTGACAACCAACACTGTTACAATATATATATATATATATATATCTCAACCGATACTGTTACAATATATATATGTGTGTGTCTGCGTGCGTGTGTGTGTATTTGTTATATCCTGTCATCCCCCAAAGACCGGGTGTGGATTATTCTTGTATAGAATATATGAGGAATGTTTCTAACACCAATTCTTTTGACCCCCTCCGCCCTCGCGAGAGAATTTGAATTTTTTATTTCATCGTACACATTTAAACCGTAATTCTACATTTGCTGTTCCGCAACTTTAAGTCTAACATGTAAAAAGTGATCTGATGAGACGGAGAGTATAATAATATTCTCCGCCGAAATAAATTTATTATGACAGCTTAACCAGGTTTGAGTTTCCTTCTAATTGCACTATATATATATATATATCATGCTCATGTAAAAATTATAGAGCAAAAGCACTTAGATGTTCCCTAAATTAATAATTGCACATTCTGGTTTTATAGAATATACCCGAAACAAAGTAGATAAAATTAAATTAATGGTATATTTTCTTCTGTGGTAGTATATATATATATATCAATTATTTAGTTAGTGGAGCAAAAACAATGATTTTATTGTTTTAAGTATAAGGGTAAATACTTAAATACCGAAATATCATAAAACCATAAAAGTTTTGGGTGTTTATATGTATATATATATATCATCAAGTCAAGCTGACAACATAGAGTTTCCTGACTCTCTCACCATCCGTCCCTACCGTTCATCGCTCGTGGATGGTTTTCTAAACTACATCTGTTGTATAGCCATGACCATGACTAACTATACAAACACATAATACATATACATCTACATATGCATGCAGAACACGACGACACAATGAAGACGAGCGACACAGTTCTTAGAAAAATATACCTCTCACTTTATTGAAAGGATTGTGTGTGAGAGGGAGTTGGAGACCGAACAGTACTGCAACATATTGACCCCCACTCTTATGGCCATCAGCGTTGTGTCTTTCTCGTTCTCCAGGGTTGCTCAACCGGAGGCCCGGGGGCCCAGCTTCTCTGGGTGCTGGTTTTCTCTACCGCATCTTATCTCTAACTCGTCTGGTCTCCAAACTAAATGACTTCCTGTCCTCACCGAGTTATATAATAGTTCAACGTCCCCTTCTTCTTGTGGGCGTCACAATTGTACTCATTCAACCCATCCACGGTCAAGGTTATAATTCTGATATTTCTCGACGGGATGCACCTGTTATTTACACAGGTGCATTTCCTATTTTGACAGCCCGGCCGGGTCGTAGGTCAATATACAACACATCCACAATTCGCACATAGCTGGTGTAAGTCTTTGCTGGTCGACCAACAATGTCGTGTCCATGTGTAGGGGTCCATAGAAAAGCTCGTCTTTGCTTTTCCAGCGGTGTGCCGGATGTCTTGTTCGTTTTACTTGGATGGTTTTTGGGAGATGGGAGGTTATGAGCCGTTTTTACTGGTTCAGTTAAAGCTGAGAACCGTTTGATTACCTACTTAGGGGATTTGTTTCTAGTGGTGAAGATTTGAGTAGAACCAGCTTAGCTGATAAAAGAAGAATGGTGCTCTAATGTGCTATAGAGTCTCCCGAATAATTCATGTTTTCAATATAGAATTTCTTCCTTCTCGTAGACTGGTTGTCTAATCAAAGCAAATGAGCCCGGTCCAAACTATCATCTATTCATAGCTGGAGAGAGTTGAGAACTATTTGTATGTTTCCGCAACACATTAGCACGTGGTGTAATGGTTATCGTCGTAGGAGATGGACACGGCGACTCGAGTTCAAATCCTGGACGAGACTGATTGCATTTCACATAGCACTAATACCCTTGGGAAAGGTATGAATCCAATTATTCTCCCTCAAGCTATGGGTAAATAGTAGGACAGACTGGGTTCTCCAGCCTTGGTGAGGCACCTAGTCTAAGAGAAGGAAAACTCTGAATTCAAACCTGTTAAACTCCGCTTAAAATTTGACCTTGTGTCATATCCTGCCCGAGCGGAGGGGTTGGGTAAATAGGATTAGCACAAAATGAAACGTGATTAGCCTCATCCAAAATTATAAACTGTTCATAGTGACTATTTCCTTGCGGTGATATAATTTACGGAGTCGTATTATAATTACTGTCATAGGAAATGGACATGGTGACCCGATTTTGAATCCTGAACAAGGCTGTTTGAATTTTGCAAAATGCAAAAACCCTTGAGAAAGGTATGCGTACAACATTTCTCCCTGAAGCTATGAGCTAATAGTAGGGCAGACTGTGCTCTTTAACTTTGGTAGGGCTTAAGAAAACGCCTTGTGTTGCGTCTTGTGCTGAGATTTTGGTGAATAGATTCTAAAAAATCGAAGTGAAAAATAAAAAAAGGTTCCCCATACCGATTATCAGGCTAGATTCAACAAACATGGCCTTACGACCGGTGCGGCGAAAAAAAATACAGTTGTGATTCAATAATCTTTTATACTATATATTATTACATTTTTTTAAACTCTTTACGTACTCTGAGTACTTTTATTCCTTATTAAATTTACTGCCAATTTAGTTTTTAACGAACAGTGGACATTCTGGTTATATATCACTGACGAAAAGTACACAACCTGAAGAACGATGATAATTTTGATTGGGTACAGAATTTTTATCTTAAGGAGTAAACGATATTTTGATATACATGTACTATTCTGTATACATAGTCATTTAGTTAAATCCATCTTCATTAACAATTCGTTGTTTCTTGAGTCAATGGAAAAAGCATATCAGGCTGATATATATAGGGGGAGTAAGGATAAGGGGTAGGTTTAAAGTCCTTATTCTTGCTTATAAAAATCTAAAAAAGCCCCAATGCCCCATAGCAACAGTAAGAATCTTAAAAAGCAATCGTATCACATCAGAAAAGTCAAACCAGATGACAAAGGCAGAAATTGATTGACTTTATCCCACAGTGCACGCGGGGACGACTTCGGAGGGACTTTTTCGGATTCCTTCCGACAGAAACTCTCATCGCATCCACATTGTCAGGATATCTTGCAGTCAACTTCGTACCAGATCTGGAATTTTCTGCCTTCTTGTTGAGTTTGTTTACTGGCCCAGTGGCTTGAAATTTGTGTACCCAACGATAAATTTGGCTTTTCTGGGGATAACTACTAAAGTTAGACTTCCTGTGAAATTTTGTTCGCACTGTTTTGAATGATTTTGCCTCCAAATAAGTTGTGACGCAAAATATTTTCCCTCTCATTGTGATTGAGGATTAATAGTTCTTATAGTACACTATTTTCAAATCTAAAAAAAAAAGAACGTAACATTATTAGTAGTAGTATTATTAGCAGTCACATAGGTCCCATGTATATTGAGACAGCCTATATATCAGTGTGTAGTTGTGTTTTCCACCTTCTCCCCTGCACTACCAGCTTTAATTCAGAGTTTTTCTTCTTCTTGACCGGTTAAAGAGCCAGTCTGTCCAACTATTTACCCATAACTGGAGGAATAGCAGTTGGATGTTTACTTTTCTCAAGAACATGAGTGCTCTGTGAAGTGCAAACACTCTCCTCCAGGGTTTGAAATCTGGTCACCGTGTCCATTTCTCATGACGATAACCATCACAGTGCCCGTGGTGTAGTCGTTATCGCCGTAGGAAATGAACATGGCGATACGAGTTCAAATCCTGGACGATACTGATTGCATTTCACATAGCACTAATACCCTTGGGAAAGGTATGAATCCAATTATTCTCCCTGTGTTCATCCTCCTCGAATTATGTAATTATAAACACACAAAATTAATAAATGAAGTACAAATATAAAAGATGAAAAAAAAAAAAAAATCGCCTTGTCGGCGGGGTGTAGAATAAGCTATTTGTATTCACTGCAGACTGGTCTGAACCCTCCCTGGCCCAGTCGGCTGGGGCTGAAGAATACACCGACTACATCTCTGCAGATGGGTAAGACAACCCCAATGAGTGTCCTGGATATGACACTAAACAATTTGATGGTGAGGCTTCCGTAATTCTGAAGCTTTGGGGAATGCGGGGCACCCCTTCATTGCCATCTGGTCCGGAGTGGTAGCACCTGATAGGGTCCTATCAATGGGTCAAATAGAATTGTTTGATATTTAAACTTAGCGCAAACAAATGACTTATGTTAAATAGAACTGTTTGATCATTTAGCTATGCGTAAATAAATGACTTATATCTAATTGAAATGTTAGTGATACATAAAAGTGCTTGGAACCATTTAACTTGGTTGACTTATGCTAAACTGAATTGCTTGAAACAAAACTGCTTTTACATTTAACTATGTGTAACTTCGTATTTGATAAAAATAATTGAAACCTTTTAACTGTGAAAAAAAAAAAATGAGCACACGCTCGTTTAAAGATGTTATCAACAAAATGTGTTTAGAAATCATATGTTTAATATCAATATATAAAAGTATTTGGCATTAAATAACCAATAATGGTTGATATGCCATAAAACTAAATCAATAAAAGAACCCTACAAAAAATAGGCGTCCAAGGTTTAACACAAAAATACATCAGAGAATTCTAGACATTTGGGTATTCTGGATTTCTCCTTCTTTGCCATTACTCCCAGGTCCACTCTGTGTCAAAGAGGTAGTACCTGTTAGGGTCAAATCTATGTGTCAAACAAACAGGTTTAACAATTATTTGTTAGGAATACTTGATGTCTAACCTAATTCAAATAACTGTTTACTAAGGATTATTATTAGTTGGTTGAAATCCCATGACTATGTGCAAACAAATAATTTATTAAAGAGAAATAATTATGTAAAGCAGAATGATTGCTATTAATAGTTAATACTTGAAACCATTTAACAGTGTACAAATTATTCGTATTAGATTGTAATATTTGATATCATAATTGTGTGAAAAAAAACTCTTAAAAACAACTACCCAAAAATGTTGATATAAATGTAATATGAACATAATTCCCTAATCTCAAGGCATAAAATAACCCTAGATGATTTGTCATGTCGCTAAAATCAATCAATCAATCAAACGTTATACCTTCATAAAATGTTCATTATTTTGGTATATGTATACAGTTTAAAATTAAAATACGTAAAAATGAATAATTCAATAAATACAAAAAAAAAGCATTTCATTTCATTATAGCCTTAATCGTCCCTTAGACAAGTTTGTTAACCATTACATTATGTTGAGTTATTCAATTTTATGAGTTTTTGAATTGTGTAGTTCGTCTCTGATTTCACTCAAGGTGCATGGACCACAGAAAGAAAGCTGTGCATGTAGGTATTTGCTAAGTTTTGCTTAGTCGAACACAAGGATCGAACTCACTACACTAGCTCGTTCACCATCATGTTGTGGTTGGTTGGTTGAGGTTTATGGCGTATCAACCTTTGTAGGTTATTTAACGCCAAATCCATTTTTGAACAAATAATCAGTTCTATTTCAAACAATTCAGTTTAGAATAAGTACGCAGTTAAAGTGTTAAAAAAACTTTTCTATTTCAGGCTATTTTGTTTCGTCAAATAATTCTAATTCAGACAATTCAGTATACTATAAAAATAGATTTTGTTCACACAGAGTTATATGTCAAAACAGTTCTATTTCAAACAATTCAGTTCAGCATAAGTACGCAGTTAAAGTGTTAAAAAAACTTTTCTATTTCAAGCTATTTTGTTTCGTCAAATAATTCTAATTCAGACAATTCAGTATACTATAAGAATAGATTTTGTTCACACAGAGTTATATGTCAAAACAGTTCTATTTCAAACAATTCAGTTCAGCATAAGTACGCAGTTAAAGTGTTAAAAAAACTTTTCTATTTCAAGCTATTTTTTTTCGTCAAATAATTCTAATTCAGACAATTCAGTATACTATAAGAATAGATTTTGTTCACACAGAGTTATATGTCAAAACAGTTCTATTTCAAACAATTCAGTTCAGCATAAGTACGCAGTTAAAGTGTTAAAAAAACTTTTCTATTTCAAGCTATTTAGTTTCGTCAAATAATTCTAATTCAGACAATTCAGTATACTATAAGAATAGATTTTGTTCACACAGAGTTATATGTCAAAACAGTTCTATTTCAAACAATTCAGTTCAGCATAAGTACGCAGTTAAAGTGTTAAAAAAACTTTTCTATTTCAAGCTATTTAGTTTCGTCAAATAATTCTAATTCAGACAATTCAGTATACTATAAGAATAGATTTTGTTCACACAGAGTTATATGTCAAAACAGTTCTATTTCAAACAATTCAGTTCAGCATAAGTACGCAGTTTCGATGTCAAAACAGTTCTATTTCAAGCAGTTCAGTTTAGCAAAAGTACACAGTTTAATTGTCAAAAATATTTCTATTTTAAGCTATTCAGTTTAGTCAAACAGTTCTTATTTAAACAATTCAGTTCTGCTTAAGTACGCAGTTTAGTTCTATTTAACCCATAGATAGGGCCCTATCAAGTGCTTCCACTTCTCAGAGTGGACCTGGGAGTGAAAGAAATGAAGAGGTGCTCCACATTGCTGAAAGCTACAACATCACTGGAACCTCACCATCAGAATATTTAGTGTCATATACAGGACACTCGTCATGTTGTGGTAAGCAGCCTAAAACTATGTATGGAATACACAAATTGATATGAGTAAGACCCTTGTTTGAATCGAGTGTACCCGGTACAGTGATACAAGACATCGGACGGACAGGACAATATTCAATGTATTTTTTTTTCTTTTTGTTGTTCGGTTCGTCTTGTTTGTTGATCCAATCTTCTATGTCAACAAAAAACGAAGAGTGAACTTCTTTCATAACCACACGACTTTCTCTCTTTCTCTTATTTTGTTTGACTCGTCTCTACCAACCATCTTCGTTTGCATTGTTTCCGGACATATTCATACACATATATACGCACATTCACAAGGGTGTCTTCTTTTCTGTTGGTGTGGGTACGGGAGTCTATTCATCGAATGCAAAACAAAATGGGAACGGCTTTAAGGGACTTATTTGGCAAGAGATGATTTTCTTTTTCTTTTTAACTGAGTTCCTCTATTGTATTCTCGTAATCTTCAATCCATTGAAGAAAATTGTCAAAAAATAGGAAAAAAAGTTCCTTGGCACCATTCTTTATTTTCAACAATAACTCAATGTCGGCCGGTCAGACAAAATTTTAAAAAAATGCTTTGAAAATCAAGTCGTGGACTGACTGAAAATAAACGTCCAGATAAACGTTCCTGGTGAGACTGGGTGAGGTTAAATAGTTTGCTTATATATATATATATATATATATATATATATATATATATATCATATTTTATCCCTTTTTCAAAAAGCTTGGGAAAAAATACGTGAAGCTTTGTTGTTAGAAGCGTACGTTGCTCCAACGCCCGTAGTTGGTGTTCGGTCTTTGCTAACAGACAGGATTTTGAATGTTGATTTTATTGGTCAGTCTGAACAGAAAAAGTATATTCAACTAGTCTTCCAAACCCAATTATTCTAATCTTTACCCCAGTCTATCGGCGGGGCTTAGATTGTATTGCCTGAAGAAGAGTAAGACCCCGGTAATAATTGGGGGGCGGACCTGCTTCTGATGATTACACTCTCCAGGTCTCCACGAGTGGAGCTTAGAGTACTCCATCATTGCCATTACTACTAGGTCGACTTCAACCCGTCGCGGAAGTACCGGTTAGGGTCTTCCTCTATTTGTTAAAAAAAATCTGTTTAAATATATTCACATTCGATAGGATTGTGTGCACCCCCTGCCACAAAAAAACAAAAAAAAAACAACCAAAAGCAAAACAAAAAACAAAACAACAAAAGCCCTATTAAGAAATAGGTACACAAAAAAGTAAATTGGAACGTATGATGAATTGAATGCTCGAAGGCCTAGACAAAATAACCCTTGACGAGTTGACATGTCGTTAAAATCAATCAAATCAAATGTTGCAGCCCCATTAGTTGGTCTAGGTTTGGTTTCTTTATTTAATGGCATATCAACCTTGGTGGGTTATTAAATGCCAAAGCCATCCTGTGAAGGACAATAGAGGTATTATTCAACCTATAGTTGGAAGGATAAGGGGGTTCATGCCTTCCTCAAAGGTATTAGTCCAAAAGTAAACTTATTAGTAGGGATTGAATTCAAACTCGCTTACTTCGAGGCCACAATCCAGCACTTTAAGCATGATGCTACGAGGACTCTCCATTAATTGATCTTGTACCAGACTAAACTAAACGTTTAAAAACCAACTTTTTGAAACATTTTGCGCGTAGACAATGGAAAGACTGGTAAAGAGATCTTTCTGAGCTTTTAGTTTAGCTTGACTCAGCTGAGTAATATAAGTAAAGTTCTTGGTCCAACCAAGGAAAGAAAGATCTGGCGTCTTCGAACTCGTTTTACGTATTCGTCCCAGCAGTTAAACACACACACACACTTGACACGTCACAAAATTCCTTGACTCATCCCTTCAGACGAAAACCAAAACCAATTATTCTTTTCTTGGTTGGGCCAAGAGGTTTTCAGTAATCCTATATTTCTTCTTTTTTTATCTTTCTGTCATTCTTTTCTTTTGAATACATAATGCCTCTTAATAGTTCCATTTGTTTTACATAATTGCCTTACGCAGTCACGTGATATTTTTTTAAATATGAACGCTGATTTATTGATTTAAAAGTATGTTTCCTCTTTCTCTATATAATTCCTCTCTTGTTTTTTTATTTCATTAAGCATCCACCCTTGATCGAACGACACTCGATATCATATTTTCTAAGTCCTGATGATGGTTTATTAAAAGCAAAACGTTATAGCATTAACTTTCTTTCACATTAACCACAGTGTTTGACCTGTCAGACAACTTGCACCGTTTAACACATTCTTATAGAATGCAGAGCTTTCGCTGTCTTCAGAAAGCGATTTTTCAAAGTTAATAGTTAAATCAATCTGTTCGAAAACGTCAAAATAGATGACGTCCAGTCCTTCTTGAGAAAGACAGAGTTGTACCAAAAAATATGACTACAAAGGTTGTTATGCCTTAAAAACCAACCAACCAACCAAAAATATGACGAAACAAAACTGGTTAATCATGTGCAAACAAATGAAATCCTGCTTATGGAAAATTTTACCAACTAGGTATTCGTTTAGAAATGTTTGGTTGAATGTATATACATATAAAAAGAATTTGGCGTTAAATAACCTACAAAGGTTGATATGCTATAAAAACCAACCAATCCATCTTTCACATTAAATTCTTCGCTTTTCATTATTTCATTTTTCAATCTATCTTTCTCTCTCTTTCTCTCTCTCTATATAAATATAAACTGATGAATAACAAACTTTACTCTAAAAGACAGATGGATATTACTTCTTATTAACTCACACGTATATGCACACACACAATATATATATATATATAAGTTGGGAGACTCGAGGGCTCCCTTTTCAATAGCTACTACACTGAGGTATAGGAGAAGGTGCTACTCCTTTCGCTGTATTACTCCACTGACCCTTGGTCCGTACCTTATAATTCAGAGAATTAAGCTAGGAGGCATGTCTCAAACAGATTGTGTAACATAATTAAACGGTCCAAAGGAAATGGAATGAATTGATAAATAAATAGATAAATAAACAAAGCAGACAGTAGTTGCTGAATAACAAGGCCATAAAGGACTAAGGAAAATCGGAGGTTCGAAATCTCGTGCGCATGCACGAGCGGAAATTGATATCTCTGCTCCTGACACGACAAGCGAAAGTGAGGGGACAACTTGTGCCATTTTTGAGAGTCGACATGAAGATGTAAGGAAATGAAAGCTTACTGGCCCCAATGTGGGAGGAGGCGTTCCAAAGGGGACGCTAGACTACGTGACCCAGCAGACAAGCATGTGAGAAGCAGGAAAAAATTCAAGGTCGGTGTCTGCTCTCTCTTTCCCACCAAGATATGTTGCTTTTATTTTGATCTAGCTGAAGCGGTAGTCTCATGTTTAGATATTCCCTTTTATTCTCCCGGTGACTACTTGCTACCTTGTAACAAATAAACCTTGGATTAGTTTAACAGCTTTTGTGTTCGTAAACCTGTTGCCACACCTGGTCACTAATGGGTCGAAAAAGTCTCTTTAGTACCGCTATGGTATAATTGACGAACACTAAGCATTATGCCAGTAGGCCGATATATGCACCCATTATATATATATATATATATGTGTGTGTGTGTGTGTGTGTGTGAGCGCGCGCTCAACACTGGAGTTAGGGTGCGTGGTGTATATCACTTGTGAGGAGTAGTGTTCCAGTGGTTGATTATTCTGTGGTAAAGGTTTTAATTTCAGCCTTGGCACACACTGTGACATCTAGTTTTGTGGATATTTTTTCAGTCTTATAAGGTCAAGTTATACGCCTCAATTTACGGAACCTAACAAAAATGAATGAAATATAACCTTAACATAAGAGAGAGAGAGATGAATTATTATCAACCCAAATATCGAAAAAACTAATAAAATATAACCTAAGACATAAGAATAGAAATTGACATGAAAAATCTAAGATTCGGCGATGTGAGTTGCCATGTAAAAGAAAAAACAAATCTCCGGATAAAAATATTTTCTACTCTAAGACCACCCGAAGTGGCCGTAGAATCTAAGTGTTAGCAAGCAAGACAAACAAACCCTTGCGAGTGAGTTCGAGTCTCACTAAGTGCCTCATTTAAACGGCCTCGAGTCATATCTAAGCAAAAAGATTAGTAAATTACTACATTCAGATTCTGCTTTTGAAGGAGAAAAATTACAATCGTTGATAAGTAATAATGTATAAAAGTTAAATAAACAAATAAAATCTAAAAAAAAAAAATCATATGAATAAATCAAGAGTAACCAATTTAGATAAAAATTCAATGGGTGATTAATTTTAACGGTATGTCAACCACTTTAAAGATATTTTATGCCTAGAAGTTGCAGAATCGCGTCCATATCAGGGTGTCCCAAAATGAAAACAACCCATTAATATGATAATTATGTATTACTGAGACAAGTGCAATGGCGATCATTTGGAACAAGTCTTGTAAACAAAAAAAAATACAGCCTTTGAACAAGAGACATCAAATAAACATTTTTTTAATCATCATTAATTCTGCTTCCAGGACATGCTATTTTTATTTTTAGTTTCTTGTCTCAGTAATAAATAATTATCCTTAATGGGTTACATTTATTTTGGGACAGTTTTGAATGATTTTGTCTCTGAATAAGTAATGATGCAAAATATTTTCCTCTTTTGCCCAAGGCTTTGTGATCCAGGATTAATAGTTGTTATAGTATACTATTTTCAAATCTGAAGCAAAAAAGTACACAACATTATTAGTAGTAGAGTTACTAGTAGACACATGAGTTCGATGTATATTGAGGCGCCCTATATTTACATATAAAAGAGCTGTTTATTTGATTAGGATTATACATATTTCAATGGAATACAAATCATTTTTAAACAGATCCTTTTACCCAGTCGGTTGGAGCTGTAGAATACATCGACTGTTTCTCTACAGAGGGCTAAGACCCTGCCCATCGAGTATCCTAGATATGACACTAAACAATCTGATGGTGAGGTAACAGTGATGCTGGAGTTTTGGGGAGTACAGAGCACCCCCTTCATTGCCATTACTCCCAGGTCCACTCTGGCCCAGAATGGTAGCACCAGAGAGGGCTCTATCTAGAACTAACTAAATAGAACTAACTGCATACTTATGCTAAACTGAATTGTTTGAAATAGAACTGTTTGACTAAACTGAATAGCTTAAATAGAAATGTTTTTGACAATTAAACTGTACTTATATTTAAGCAGCGTGTTTATGCAAAATTGAACTGTTTGAAATGGAACTGTTTTTGACATTGAAACTGTACTTACACTAAATTGAATTGTTTAATATAGAGCTGTTTTGACATTTAACTGCTTGTAAAGAAAATATGTACTTATACTAAACTGAATTAGAACTGTTTTGACAATTAAACTGTGTACTCATGCTAAACTGAATTGTTTGAATTAGAACTGTATGACTAAACTAAATAGCTTGAAATAGAAATATTTTTGACTATTAAACTGTGTACCAATGCTAAATATAATTGTTTAAAATAGAACTGACAATTTGCATAAAAATGGAATTGGCATTAAATAACCTACAAAGGTTGATATGCCATAAATCCCAACCAACCGACTAACCTTAACTGATCTTTTATCCAATGATGAAAACCACTTACACAGCTGATAAGGGTGACTCTTGGATTAATAAAAATGAAAAGGCCCTCAGCGCTGCCCATAACTACGGCCTTGCCATCAGATGCAGTTTAGTCTCATACCCAGGAGGCCCCGTTTTTTTTTGCGGGGAGGGGCTTACCCATTTGATACATTCCTTGTTCTGTTAAATACTTAAAGTCTTATTCTAATAAGTAGTCGTTTCATTTGGTTTCATTCTTTTGATTGAATGGCACATCAACCTTCGTGGGTTATTTCATGCCAAAGCCATCCTTGTAGAAGGACAGCACTAGTGCTTATTTGACCCATAGCTGGGGGAATAAGGGGGTTTACACCTTTCTCGAGTGTATTATTCCGAAAATAAATGTAGTTGCTCGACTGGAGTTCGAGCTTGCTGACTACGATGTCGCAGTCCAGCACGTTTGTCTATACACCACGAGTACTTTTAGGAGGTGCCCGTGGTGTAGTCGTTATCGCCGTAGGAAATGAACACGACGATACGAGTTCAAATCCTGGACGAGACTGATTGCATTTCACATAGCACTAATACCCTCGGGAAAGGTATGAATCCAATTATTCTCCCTCCAGCTATGGGTAAATAGTAGGACATACTAGGTTCTTCAGCCATGGTTAGGCAACTAGTCTAGGAGAAGGAAAACTCTGAATTCAAACCTGTTAAACTCCGCTTAAAAATTGACCTTGTGTCATATCCTGCCCGAGCGGAGGGATTGGTAAATAGTACCACGAGTACTTCCCCTACTTTATTTACGTAGAATGAAAAAAAAAATCATAACCGTGGCCGAATGCTGTTTAAATTCTCCTGAGAGATGACCCTAAGAATTCCTGAAAGTCTGGTACGAATCAGACTAAAATAACGGAGCCTTAGTTGTACGGACATTTTTATGCTTTATAATAAGATTCACTTTAAAATCTCAAGATTTGACTTGTAAATTTGCTGACGTATCTACATCCTCACAGGTTTATGTAGGTTAAAAGAAGATTTTTTTTTACTTCCTTGGGAACCTGATTCTTCATCTATATACAATAAAATAAATAAATAAATAAACAGCTCGGGAAATTCTGATCTGTCGATAAAGCTGTAGGAGTTAATTTGTTGTCGTGTCTATCAGTGATTGAATCAACAGATAGTGAGTGATCTGTGCTTCCATAAATGCGTCTGTTTAGAAAGAAATTTAAAACTGACAGACAGCAGCACAACTATCAGATGAGAGTTTTATGGTTATTTCTTTAAAATAAACAAAAAAAAAAAACAAAAAACGTATAAACCAGAGCCTATCTCTTTTAGTCATTTGCTAGGTTTGGTAAAAGACCCGAAGTACAAGACACTCGGTGAGAACCGGCTAAATAACAATGGTCTGCTCGTCTAGCTCGCTAAACATTAGACTATGCAAAGAGACCAGAAATTATTTCTTATAGCTATTTTGACAAAGAAAAGTAACTGGTGGGTTGAGTATTCACCAATGGCCAAGGACACCGAGGTTCAATCCCAGGTCGAGTCATACTAAAGTATTACTAAAAAAATGGCACCGGTTTCTGCCCTGGTTAACACTCAGTATTATAAGGTACGGATCAAGGGTAAAGTGGAGCGATCCAAGGAAAGAAGTAGCGCCCTCCTCTAGACCTTGGTGTCGTAGCTAATGAAAAGGAAGACTACGATCGCCAACTTCCTTTATATTAACATGACGTTAAAAGTCACTGAGTACTTAAACTCGTCTAGGGTTATTTTAAGCTTAAAGGCTAGGTAATCGCGTTTAATATATCACCTTGACTTCTGATGAAGATAGCGGATATTACTGACACAGATATCCGGCTGTAGATAAAATCAACAAAATGATTACTGGAAAACAAGTTATGCGTGGGCGTAAGCTATGACTAATGGAGAACAAGCATTGTGTGGATGTAAACCATGGCCAATAAAAAACAAGCATCACGTGGGTGTAAGCCGGGTCCAATGAAAAACAAGCATTGCGTGTGTGAAAGTCGTGACCAATGAAAAACAAGTGTTGCGTGTGAGTGGCATTGGAGCTTTAAGATTATATAAGGTCTAGAGTTTTGACTGAAGTCAGTTCCCGCTGGCTGTTCTGACTCCCAGTTTGAGTAAACTCTCTCTCACTGATTGCTATCCTGCTTCACATAGGCTACACCGTCGAAGAATAAATATATACGATTATGTTTTCATATATACGTGTTCCTCGTTGTTTGTCAAGATCTAGCGGTACTATATTACACGCGTTTATTGGGAATTGAATTAACATGACCAGAAAATCCGGTGAACTCTCCTGCACGACATACGGAAACACTGGATAGCTATTTCGACCTTATGTGCGATATGGACTGATGGCTCAGTTGTAGAGTTTCGGCATTGCAATCTGCGGTCGCTGGTTCGATCTCCAGTGGTGGAGATCACGGTATACACTGGTGATGAGAATAATAAGGTCGAAACTGCTGTCCAGTGTTTCCGTACGTCGTGCGTAAGTGTTTGCCGGATATTCTGGTAATTCAATTCGTAATATTATTCCTCGACTTAAAAATAAATGTAGATCTACGCGCGTTTATATTTACATTTTTTGTTTCTTAAGAGTTTTTTGTGCCGACGGACCAATTGAATACTAATCATTTTTCACAGATATATTTGACCTAAAGATGGTTTCTTCACATGTACTACTATCCCAGGTAAATGTAAACGTTGGAATAATGGTAATGAAGAGGTGTTACACGCTACTCAAATCTCCAGATCTAGAACCTCACCATTAGATAGAGTCTAGAGTCATACCCAGAACCTCCTTGGCAGAGAATGCAATGAGCGTATTTGAGTCCAGCCAACAAGGCGTAATATAGCGTCA
This sequence comes from Sepioteuthis lessoniana, assembly GCA_963585895.1. NCBI lineage: Eukaryota > Metazoa > Mollusca > Cephalopoda > Myopsida > Loliginidae > Sepioteuthis > Sepioteuthis lessoniana. Next base: position 12,450,777 of record OY757913.1, read on the forward strand.
TATCTTTTCTCTCTCTCTCTCTCACACACACACACACACACCTCTGTTTCCTATGCTTCTGTTCTTGTACCATTATGCGAAGCTTAGAACAATATGACTACACGAAGTAGTTTATGATTTTTCGTTATATTCTGATTATAATTATAATTCATCAACCAAGACTGTCCGTTTGTCCATCTAGATTGCCATTTTTAGGACGATTTCAACTAACATTTCAGGAGTTGTTAGAATCATGCCTGGAAAGAGTTTCCATTGAACTAGAAGGTCCGGCTTAGACTTTTTTTTAGATGGCGTCTGTTTCTTAGGTTTTATGTTTACTGTCCACCTCACTAAAGATGTGTTCGTCTCATCCCTAGTATTTTAACCTATTCTCTTGATAATTGTTAAAAGAAACACACATACTATGTATATATATCATAAACTTGAACTGCTAGCCCTGAATTCCCTGACTCTCTCTCTCTCTCTCCATTCATCTCTATCACTCATCAATGCCGGCAGGTCCTCAAGACAACATCCTGTGTCCCTACAGAACTGTTGTCGGTATGTTCTTGTTCGTCGGTCAACACTGGCACAAAAAGCTAGACGGGAATTGTACAAGAATGCTACGAGCTATAGTGAACAAATCTCGGAAGCAACATCCCACGAAACAGCAATTTTACGGCCACCTACCTCCTATCTCTAAAACAACTAAATAAGACGAACAAGATATGCGAACACTTCTTGAGAAGCATCGGCAAACTCATATATGTTTAATTAAATAATAAAGACACATTTTGTCTATAAAATTTTATTAAGATCCTTTCAAGTTTCCTGAAAAGCGTGTTGATTTCCGGTGGGAATTGGTGGATGAATTTACCAAAATTTTCCCGAGTGATTTCGGACCTTTCATAAGCCATCATCAGGGATTACTTGCATGTATAAAGAGTGTTTTTTGAAAGAGTTTTTTCGGTTGATAGCGTTCTGTTTTTTAATTCATCAGCATCTCTGTTTTATTCAACTCTGCGTTCATGTAATTTTGTAATGTTATAAACCCACCCCCCAAAAAAAACTCTTTAAAAATACACTCTTTATACATACAAGAAACCCCTGATGATGGCCTATGAAAGGTCCGAAAGCACTCTGGACAATTTTGGTAAATGTATCCATCAATTCCAACCTGAAAACAAGACACTAATCAGGAAACTCGAAAGGATCTTAATAAAATTACATAGACAAAATGTGTCTTTATAATTTAATCAAACATACTTAAATGATAGACTGCTGCCCTACAACACACACACACACACGTGTGTGTGTGTGTGTGTGTGTGTGTGTGTGTGTGTATAAAGTTGCACGGAAAGTACTGTCTTATTTTAATATAAACTGTTTTAATTATATTTGAACATTATTTTAGTTGTAGTTGTATAAAAATGTTTAAACTCTTCTCATTGTTCGTTTTTAATTATTATTTTTTGTTGAATGAAATCATTTTCTTTCATTGGATCTATAGACCTAAGCAGTGCGTAATTTAAGCAGATTAGAATCCCTTCTACGGGTTCGCATAGATCTCTTAAAAAATGTAAATATGAACGCGTTTACTTAACTACTAGGCATAAAATATCTTCAGACGGGTTGAGATGTTAAAATCAATCAATCAATCAAACTTTTTACGGTTAAGGTTTGGTCCTCAGTAACTTCTGACAATTCTCAAATCAAGAATCTCCGTTAAAAAGACGTCGGCGAAATACAAGACGATGTGACGAGGTAGCTGGTGGCGATCCCGAAAAAACATTTTGTCGATTGTTTTCCGAGTTGAAAATGACGGAGATATGTGGGGTCTACAGAGGATACATTTAAGTGACCTTAGATAAGCTATCCTTTTGTTTGTATTAAATGGGTAGATATTTTCCGTGTACATCGAATAATTTGAGTAAATGACAGTTTTGAAGTGTTTATTGAATAAATTTTACTTGTCGTTGAGTGGCTAAAGAGCTGGACTGCAGCCCCGAAGTAAGCGAGTTCGAACTCCAGTCACGCTATTACATTCACTTTTGGACTAATATCATTGGGAAAGGTATGAATCCTTTTGTCCCCCCCTCCCGCCAGCGATGGATTAAACAGTATCACTGCTGTTGTTCTACAAGGCTGGCTTTGGCATTGAATAACCCACAAGGGTTGATATACCATTGAACAAAGAAACTTCAAATAGTATCACTGCAGATCTTCTACAATGATGGCTTTGGCATTAAATAAACCATAAAGGTTGATATGCCATTAAACAAAGAAACCAAAGTAACCGTTACGTAAACAAAAAAAAAAGCGGATAAAACGCTGGTGCCTCAACTGATTGATTGTTTTTCATGGCACTCCAACTCTTATTAGTTATTTTAGGCTAAACAAATGAGTCTTGGTTCGTTTAAAAATGAAAGCTCCCCAGGAAGCATTCGCTTATACTATTTCATACAGTTAACTGGTTTAAAGCATTGTTATTTAAAACATATTGTTTTATTTGCACACAGTTAAATGGTTGGTTGTGTTTTACTGCATATCAACCCTTCGAGATCATATATTCCAAACCCAGTTTATACCTATATGATTACGTGAGAAACGGTTACTGTAAGCACGTGATAACATCAACGGCCAAAATGAAACGCGTTTTTTTTTTAAATCACAAACAGCACACTAAAAATGAAGATGGACGTCCAATGTAGTCTCTGCTCTTAATTGATCTGGCGTATATATATATATATATAATTCTTTTAATACCCTCTCTGGTAGCAAAAGCTGCTTGGTAGCGCCAGGAGTGGCAGTACCGCCTTGAACTACCGAAACTGTGTTATTACCCCTGGTTGGCGGCTCATGAGGGCAGGGTATCGCACGTGCTTTCACACGTTGTATGATGAAAAAAAAGTTGAATATGCGCGATATTTAAATAAATAGTTCTTAAGTAACAGTTGTTTTTAACGATCCCGAGTTCATTTGTTTGCGTGCAGTTAAATGGTTTCAAGTATTGCTATTCAACACAAATAATTTTATTCAAAATCATTTACTTATTAGCAATGCTAGGAACCAATCAACAGAGCTGTGTAATACGAATTTAACAGTTATTTGTTGACTCATCGTTTAATACTTTCAAGTATAGAGAAGGATTAAATAGTTTTATTTAACCCATAGACGGTACTCTAACAAGGGCTACCACTCCGGATCAGAGTGGACATGGGAGTAATGGCCATGAAAGAGTACTTCTCATTTCTCAAAGCTGCAGAACTGGAGCCTCACTATCTTATAGGTTTAGTTTTATATCCAAAACAACCGTTGGAGTGGTGTCTTACCCCTCTGCAGAGATGCAGTCGTCGTTTTCTACAGCCTCAGCCACATAGGATGAGATTATTTATTGTCACAACTGGCTACATTTTGGGGGGAGTCTTACCCCTCTGCAGAGATGCAGTCGGCGTATTCTACAGCGTCAGCCACATAGGATGAGATTATTTATTGTCACAACTGGCTACATTTTGGTGGGGGAGTCTTACCCCTCTGCAGAGATGCAGTCGTCGTATTCTACAGCGTCAGCCACATAGGATGAGATTATTTATTGTCACAACTGGCTACATTTTGGTGGGGGAGTCTTACCCCTCTGCAGAGATGCAGTCGGCGTATTCTACAGCCTCAGCCGACCGGGCTGCCTTAACTGGGTATTGCTTCATAAAACAAGAATTTTTGAAGATAATTCTTGGCTCGACGCACCTCGTAACGTATACTTAATATCACCCTAAAATGTTATTGAACCTAACTATTAAATTGACCCTGTCCCACATCCCTTTCTCGTTCTCTCTCTGTTTCGTTGGACCATGAACAGCTTCAATAAGAAGAGTGGAAAGACATTTTTATGAATTTTTTCTTTTTTTTTCTTTGATTTCAAATGACGTAAAACAGAGAAGTTTTATTTCTCAGAATCGCTTTGCTCTCATATTTCATAGACCATTTGTAAAGGACAGTTGTTCAAAACGTCTAGCATTCTACCCCTTTCAAATATGATATTTTGGGGGATAGCAAAAATTTCTTCTCCACAGAAAGCTACATTTTATCGCGACGAGGTCAAACGTAAAAAGAAAAAAAATTCAGAATTACTTCGAACCTAAATTCATCTTAAAGTCTACTAGGCCATTTAACTATAACAAAAAGTTGCATGTAACGATGTTAAAATACAAAAGACAACGAATAGAAAGTACGGTTTGGTTTTATGGCATATCAACCATTGTAGGTTATTTAATGCCAAATCTATTTTCATACATATAAACAGTTCTATTTCCAATAATTCAGTTTAGCATATGTAAAATTTTTGTTTACACACAGTTAAATGCAAAAACAGTTCAATTTTAAACAATTCAGTTTAACATAAGTACACAGTTTAAATATCAAAACGGTTCTATTTCACACTATTTAGTTTTGTCAACAAAGTTAAATGGTTCTAAGTAGTGCTATGTATCTCTAACAATTCAATTATACATCAGTCATTTGTTTACAAACAGTTAAATGTAAGAACAGTTCTATTTCAAAGTATACAGTTTAGCTCTATTTGACCCATAGATAAGACCCTATCAGGTGTTACCACTCCGGGTTTGAGTGAACCTGAGAGCAGTGGCAAATGGGTACTCCACGTTCCACAAAGCTCCAGCATTATTGGAACCTAACCATCGGATCGTTTTGAGTCATATCTAGGACACTCCTTAAGGGTCGCAGTAAGAGTCTTACCCCTCAGCAGAGATGCAGTCAGTGTATTCTACAGCTCCAGCCGACTGCATCAAAGAAATTATGGACTAGGTTGGTCGGTATTTAATGGTGTAGCAACCGTTGTGGGTTATTTAAGGCCAAATCCTCTGATATATAAGATTTTGTAAATAAATAGTTTGTTGGTGTTTATTTTGAACCAAGTTAGAGCTTATTAAATAATTCTATTTAGTATTAAACATCTGCTTGTAAACAATTAAATTGTTTCAAGTTTTACAAAGTATTCCGATGTAATATAAATATTTTGCACATAGCAGTATGGTTTCATATAACTTACAAAAATAATCCTTGGCAAATGATAGAACAGTTTTAGTTGACATTTTGCTGGGACTCTAACTGGTACTACCTATCTGGGTTAGAATGAACCAGAGAGAAATGGTAATCAAGGAATACTCCATATTTCCCCAAACTCTAGGCTTGTAGCCCAAATTAGATTGGCGTCGTAAGTCACATGTTGAACTGCAATATCGTTGTAAGAAGCGAGTTCGATCCCTGGCTTCTCTTTTGAATTCACTTTCTGACTAATACCCTTGGAAAGATATAAACCCTCTCATCCACCCCTGTGTGTTAAATAGTACGACTTCTTCAATAATGGTTTTGGCATTAAATAACCCACGAAAGTTGATATTACATTAAAACAAAGAAACCAAATGTATCCTCTATCACCGATATTCATCTCTTTTTTAAAAATGTAGGAAGTTACAAATATATTTAATAACGAAAAAATGATAAGGAAGCTGATCCCCTCTCCCAGAACAATAAGTTGAGAAGAACAACCTGTTCTGAAAGATTTACAGAAAACCCATCTTCTATGGACTTCCCATAACTAAGAATTTCATGCTTTTTATTTATATATATATAGGGTGTGTCCTCGTGGTCTAATGGTTAAAGCGATGGACTGCGAGTTCGTATTCCAGTCGCGCAATTACGTTCACTTTCGGGCAAATACCCTTGGGAATGGTATGGACCCCTTATCCTCCTAGCTATGGGTTAAATAGTACCACTACTGTTCTTCTAGGAGAATGGATTTGGCATTAAATGACCTACAAAGGTTGATATGCCATTAAACAAAGAAACCAAAGCTATATATATATATATATATATATATATATACTATAGTATAGTATTTTTCTAACTTTTAATCATCTTTGGGCTGCTTGTCTTGGTATAATCGTTAGCAAGTTAGAGTTAACTGGTCTGGTAGACTGAGTAGTGAGTTCGATTCTAATCAGTATCTCATACTTGTGTGAAATCTAAAATATCTTTTTTTCAAGCGCCTTACGATATATAATCGTTATGGAGCTCGGTTAGCAGATCATTGTTAGTGAAGTTGATACTTACTAGACATCCCC
>OY757913.1:12464395-12651895 GCA_963585895.1 Sepioteuthis lessoniana
ATACCTTTCCCAAGGGTATTTGCCCGAAAGTGAACATAATAGCGCGACTGGAGTACGAACTCGCGTAATACGATTCCGCAGTTCATCGCTTTAACCATTACACCACGAGGACACCCAAACTTAAATGATTCCAGGTACTGTTACGTACTTATAATAATTCAATTTAATACCAGTCATTTATTTGGACACAGTTAAAGTGTTTCAAGAACAGAAAATGATGAATATTTCTATTTGAGCCATAGATTGGTTTGCTTCGGTATGAACCATTGTAAGTTATTTAATGCTAAATCCTTTTATACGTATATATTAATATATATGATTTGGTTTGGTTGGGTTTTATTGCATATCAACCATTGTAGGTCATTTAATACCAAATCTTTATACATATATATATTAAATGTATATGATTTGGTTGGGTTGGGTTTTATGGCATATCAACCATTGTAGGTTATTTCATGCTAAATCCTTTTTATACGGATATATTAGATATATAGGATTTGGTTTGGTTGGGTTTTATGGCATATCAACCATTGTAGGTTATTTCATTCCAAATCCTTTGTTTGGGTTTTATGGCATATCAACCATTGTAGGTTATTTCATTCCAAATCCTTTTATACGTATATATTAAACATATAATTTATTATTTCAATCAAATAAGAAATATTTATTTTACTATTAATCATTTGTTTTCACACAATAATATGTTTTCACGTATCGCCATTTAACACTAACAATTCAATTGAACATCAATCATGTGTTTACACACAGTTAAATGATCAAACAGTTCTGTTTCAAACAATTCAGTTTGGCACAAGTCAACAAAGTTAAATGGTTCCGATTATTGCTATGTATCATTAAGAATTCATTTAAATATCGGTCGTTTATTTACACAGTTAAATGATCAAATAGTTCTATTTCAAACAATTTAGTTTGGTATGAGTCATTTGTTTGCACTCCGTTTAAATGTCAAAGCACTGTTTAAATGTCAAACAGTTCTATTTGACCCATAGATAGGATCCTATAAGGTGCTACCTCTCCGGGCCTGAGTGAACCTGGGACTGATGGCAATGAAGGTGTACTCCGCGTTCCCCAAAGCTCCAGTATTACTGGAGCCACACAATCAGATTGTTTAGTGTCAAAATAAGGGCACTCGTTGGGAGAGTCTTATCCCTCTGCAGAGATGAAGTCGGTGCATTCTACAGCCCCAGCTGATTGGGTTTCGTTGGAGGAGTTTTACCCCTCTGCAGAGATGTGCTCGATGGATTCTACAGCACCAACCGACTGTGCCTCGTTGGGCGAGTCTTACCCTTCTGCAGAGATGAGCTCGGTGGATTCTACAGCACCAAATGACTGGGCCTCGTTGGAGGAGTCTAACTCCTTTGCAGAGATGCTGTCAACTTGTTTCCTTTCAAAGGAGCGCATATAGGGATTATATCTAAATATATATTAACCAACATATCCAATCAAATTAAAATATACCTCCCAATATTAACTGGATAATCGCATATAACACATGTATTTTATAAAATATTTACTGCTAACAAAAACTCCAGTTAATAAAGCCCCTAATGATAGGAATTAGACAACAATAAGGAATAGAATATCTTTTAGCTTGAGAAAATGACATTTTAAATAAGTTAATAACTGTTAAATATACAGAACCCCCGTCGACGACTTTCGGAACGATTTCAAAATTACAATTACCAAATAAGACGTTGTTATGAAAACAATTACAGTAATTATTTTCCTTAATTTAACGATGTAATTTAAATCTAAATGAGCATCGGGTGAAATGATTCAGCATCTCAGTTTTATTCGAAGATAACACGCGTGTTCATGACACTGGCAAGAGAAAGATCGAAAGCACTTTGACCCGGAGGAAAAAGTCAATAGAAAATGTCTTATAGTTTTTTTTTTTTTTTCTAAATCCTTAGATATTTTCCCTTATAGGGAAAACAGCACCATAAAGACAAACTACATTAAAGCAAAAATAGATAAGACGCAACAAAACAGCAAATGTAGGTCATGTGATGATAGACACGAAACCATCAATCATATAATAAGCGAATGTAGAAAATTAGAGCAAAGAGATTTTAAGACTTGACGCGACTGGATGGGGAAGGAGATCCACTAAGAACTGTGCAAGAAATTTAAATTTTGACCAATTATATTAAAGCCAAAATCGATAATACGCAACAAAATGGCAAGTGTAGCTTACATGGCGATAGAGACGAAACCATTCATCTCATAATAAGCGAATGTTACAAACTAGCCCAAAGAGAATATAAGACTAGACACGACTGGGTGGGAAAGGATATCCACTGAGAAATGTGCAAGTAATTGAAATTTGACCCTATTACCAAATGAAATATGCACAAACCAGAAACCGTCCTGGAGAATGAGACGCCTAAAATTCTCTGAGATTTTGGAATACGGTAACATATTGACCTTCGACCGAGCCATCTATCAAGAAACAGGTGCATCCGGTCGAAGATATCGGAATATCACCGTGACCTGTGGACGGGTTGAATTCGGTGCAGATTTGACGCCAACAGGAAGCAGGTGGGTGTCAAACAATTATATAACCAGGTGCCAAAGATGGTTTGGGTTAGTTGGAGTTCGAGTTCAGTTCGAGTTGCAGTCATAGTTCGAGTTCCTGTCGCATTTGGGGACAAGATGCCGTAGCGAGAGCCAGCACCAGAAAGAGGACTTGGGCCCTCAGGGCCCCGGTTGAGCAGTCCAGCACAATGAGGAAGAAGTGCTGCTATAATACAGAGGAACTTGGGGTCAATATGTGGCAGTCTGTTCCGTCTCCAACTCACTTCTCACATATAACCAACATCAACCCTTTCACAACCCTTTCGAGAATAAAGTGTGAGAGGTATATTTTTCTAAAGAAGTGTGTTCGTTCGTCATTATTGTTGATTATGTTTCCGCATGTATATGTATACGTATAGTTGTATCATGGCTACACAACAATACATCAGATAACCAAATCCCGACCAGAAGACTAGACATTGTGATAATTAACAAAAAAAAAAAAAAAAAAAGAAAAAAAAAAAAAAGAAAAAAAAAAGAATTTGCCAAATAGTGGACTTTGGCATCCCAGCAGACCACTGATTGAAAATCAAAGAAAGCGAAAAGACAGACAAGGATATGAACATTGCCAGAGAATTAAGAAACAACGAATCATTAGGATGAAAGTGATTCCAATTGTAATTGGTGCACTTGAAACCAAGACCATCCAAACTACAGCCTTGTTGAGATCTGCCAGAATGCTGTGTAGAGACCTGAAGACATGTGGTGACCTGGTATCATTTAGACTCCAGTAAACAAACTCGCAGGAGCAAAATATAAAGACATTCCTTGTTTGTCACACTCAATATGACTTTTTTGTATGCACATATTTTATAAATCTCCTGAAGGAGATGTAAAGTCTGAAACACGTGAAGGACACAAACTGTATGAAATGATAAAAACCTAAATCCTAAATTTAAAATTACTTGCGGACCTAATCATATATAACAACTGGAAAAACTTAAAACCGTCATTTGGCTTTTATAAACTTATTTCAGCGGGCCAGTCCACGCGAGAAAGTAACCTCTTCGGGTAGCCATCATATAATGGAGAGAGAAAATTATAAAAATATTCTCTCACTAGATTCTTACTCGTTTAATATATATTTATATATAGTAAGTAAAGTTGGTGACCTTAGTAGAGGGCGACATGAAGGCCTCCTTTTCAATAGCTACTACGCCGAGGTGTAGGGGAAGGCGCTACTCCTTTTCCTTGATTGCTCCACTTTACCCTTGATACGTACCTTATATTGCTGAGTTTAAGCAAAGAGGTATCAAGTACCACTTTCAAAGTCTTTTTGGTGAAGCGACCTAGGATTGAACCCAGGTCTCCCGGACCATTGGCGAACACAAACCACTAGGCCAAAGAGCCGGTATGTAAGGAAAAAAGAGGTGAGACAAAAAGATATGGATGAAAAACTAATGTTAAAAATGGATGTAATCTCATCGTCGGATGTTATGTATCCTTATATATATATATATATATATATATATATATATATATATATATGTATAAAAGCTTCAGTGATTAAAATCTCGTCAACAAATTAACCTTTTTTATTTTAAGAAACGATCTGTCTATCTATCTTTCTAGGAAAACGTAGCGATAAATATTACTAAAATCAAAATTATCTTTAGCTAAAATTTTTTTCGGATTTTATCAGCTTTTGATTTAAGTTTACTCTTTATTTAATTTCTTAATAATTTCAAATATCTTTTATTCTGAATTCTGCCATTCAAATTACCATTAAAATCCTTAATATCATTATAATAAATTATCATTAATAATTATATCACAAATAATAAAATGTAATTATTACAACAATTTTTGCTAATTTATCGTTATTTGAATTTTCAAATTTTGATTTCATCTTTCTGTTTCCACTGATGTATAGTACCGACTGGAGATTTATTGTCTGAATTCAGACTACTAATATCCAATCGGTACGGACCCGATATAATTTATTGCTGTTCTTACCGTTATAACATAACCAATATTATCACTACTAATGTTATATAATAAAGGACTGATCTTTTTTATATTAATCATTTTTCGTTAATTATATTTTATCATTCAGTTTGGTTGGGCTTTGAACTATTCGGGTTAAGAGTTCAGGTGAATAGTCATTGGGTACAATTTTACGCTCGTGCGCAAAGGATATGACAATCACCATTGTCATAATAAACCCCAGACAGGAAATGTGGCTGGAATGTAGATGACGTCATGCCCGGTTTTGAGAATTTTGAAAAAGAGTCAGTTGAAGGTTGACATTGGACCATGGAAGACAGGAGTTGAGTTTTCTACCGTTGCGGCGGCAGTTAAGATTTTTGGATCTCTACCGAGAGAGATCTTTAACATCACGAGATGTGCCGAACGTTGCGGGTGGGGTTAGAATAGTATGATTACGAAAGACTTTTAAGAATTGTGTCTCTCTCTCCTCGTGTCGAAGAACCGAAGTCAGAAATTAATAAACTCGTCGTACCTGAACAACTGTTCGTCTTTTGTGTTTTGTTTTTGCCTGTATTTGTATATGTTTTTACTTTTGTACCTTCACTGTTGTGATTGATTATCATTATGGCTATACAACAATAATACTGGCGCCATTAATTTCATCCTATTATTATTATCAATTTTTCTAAACTTGGAAATATTAACAAAAATCAAGGAGACCTGTTTGTTAATCAAATATTGATATACAAAATTTCTAAACCTAAAGGAACAATAATCCAATCTGAAAAGGTGAAAAAAAAAATACAGGTTTAAGTTTTGATTTAATTTTATGCATTTTTTTTTTTTCATTCAGATTATAAAAGTTTACGTATATGGGGAACAATGGACTGGCAACAAGAAGCTGTTATTACAGAGCCTTCCCAAGAAGTAGGTATTTTAATATTTTGAAAATTGTTGAAAATTTCCTCCTGCTAATTTTCCTAAGTCATATATTAATTTTTAGAATGAGATATCTTTAAAAATATTACTGAAAAAAGGATTCGGTATTTAACTTTTTTTTCTTATTTTCAAAAGAATTTCTATTTGGGATGGAAATTTTTGTGATAATATGTAATGTTATTTAAGAAGCTCTTTACTTCGATGCGGCACAAGGCCGAATGAACGGGGCACCCAATGAGACTCGAACTCACTCTTGCAGGTTTGTTAGTCAAGCTTGCTAACCATTACACTATCCGAGGTGCCCTCGTGATAATATGTAATGTATTAACTGATTATTCAATTCAAATGCTAATTTTCTTTCTTTAAACATTCTTTCATTTTTAGTGTTCAGCTGCAACACACATACTTCGGTGGAATTGGTCACGTGATGGTCACTATGTTGTGTCTGCTCATACAATGAATAACTCAGGCCCAACTGCACAGATCATTGAACGGGACGGCTGGAAGACCTTTATGGATTTTGTTGGACATAGGAAAGCCATCACTGTAGTGGTAAGTCAGTAGATTTTAATAGAATTTTTTTTTTTCTAAATGGAGATTTATACTGATCAAACCTTGTTTGCTTCTTACTGTTATATAGTTATATTTTATGACAGCCTTATTCTATGATCGGTCTAAATAAACTCATATGAAAAAAGGGTAATAGAAAAATTGATATTTTATATTTATCGATCACACATTTTCATACCACTGTCAGCGGAGATTTGAATAGGATTGTATCCCTTGCAGAGGGTTAAGATTCCTCACACACACACACACACAAAAGTTACATCCATATACATCAAACGCAATTCTCTAACCTAAAGGCATAAAATAACCCTAGACGGGTTGACATGCCGTGAAAATTAATCAATCAGTTTTTCTTATATATCTACTCCTATTCGTTTATTTCCGTCTTATCTCCGTGTTACCCTCTTAGAATATCTTTTTTCTTTATCTTAAGCCTGATAAAATAACGTCCTCTGGTTGATTTCATCTAACACTGGTCCAATTGGCTTGTCGACAGACAGCAGTTGCTTTCTTCATTTTCTGTTATGGAAAAGCCCTATTTTCGTTAAAATAAGGTTTTCAACGCTTATCTCTGTGCCATTACATTTCAATGGAGAAACCAAAAGAATTTCATGACACACAGACAAAAAAAACCTTTCATTAAACATCGTTTCCCCTCAAAAGAAAATGAATTATTTTGGTAAATTAAACAGTTCTGACAATCAGCTCTTTGACGATAACACATTGATTTATTTGTAATAGTTCCTTGTTTTTGTTGCCATGGGGCTAAACTTTGCGTGACACAAGGCCAGAAATATAAAGTACTATGAAATTTAAACTCTCAAACAATGGTCTATAAGCCAAGTTCGTTTACTATTGCACCGCCTGAGGTGCCATGGTAAAAGCGCTGCTTACATTTTAATACAAAGTCCAAGTATGGGACGTCTTACAGGGATCGAACTCACTACTTCGTAATAATTGAACAACACTCGGTGAGAATTAAACTCCTAATTTTTGTCAGTGAGACAAGCTTGCTAACCATTACACAACTTTAGTAGCAGCATTAATATTATGAAACGTTGTTACAACGGGAATCGAACCCGTTCCTGGCTCGTCTGCCAAGGCATTCTGACTCTCTAAGGAAGAAACTGAAAGTTACTTTTATGGCCGAGTCATTTTAACGGCATGTCAACCGTCTAAGGTTAGTTTATTCCTAAAGGCTAGGTTATTATCTTTATTTTACGCTCGTATTTACATCGTTTGTTAAGGTTTTTTTTAAGATTAAGAATATTTTTACAAAAATCTTTGTGGGTATCCTCGTGGTGTAATGGTTATCGTAGTAAGTGAGTTCGTACTCCACTCACGCTATTACGTTCACTTTCGGGCAAATACCATTGGAAAAGGTATGAATCCCCTTATCCTCCCCGCTATAGTTTAAATAGTACCACTACTATTCTTCTATGAGAATGGATTTGGCATTAAATAACCTACAAAGGTTGATATGCCATTTAGCAAAGAAATCAAACCAAACCAAACAAAGATCTATTTGACACATAAATACTATCCTAACGGGTACTAACATTTCGGTTAAAAGTGGACCTGGAAGTAATGGCAATAAAGAGGTTCTTCACACTGCCTAGCTTTCAAGAAATGAAGCCTCACCATGACACGCAATTAAGTATCATACCCAGGATGCCCCCTAGAAGGGGTATTACCTGTCAGGAGTGTATACAGTTAGCTATTCTAAATCTCGCCGACAGAGCTAAACAATTACCAGTCCTGAAGTAAAAGAATGAGAACAAGATATAAAGATTAAGCTAAGGTTTCCGCTTGATAGTCCTGGAATATAAAGAAGGCTGAAGAATACAACGGCTGAAATGGTGTAGCAAAGATAATAAAAACGAGAAAATAGATTCGAAAGAATAACATTTCATCTCAAAAATTCAGATGAAAATTCTTTATGCAATGCGTAAGAAGATTTAGCGATGCAATTCTGCAAAGAATGCCACAGAGTTTTATATTTTGCGTTCTCGTCTTTCAGTCATGTCTGCAATATTATGACACGTCTGGGAAAAACTTTTACGTCTGGTCATTAAACTGTCGATCTCTCTTAAGTTTCAGGTCCTGGCTATCTGACGAATAAACATACATGAAGCTGGACATGACCAGACAAGCACTGTGTAATGTCATCCTGGTTCGCATGGCAATAAAATCTTAGAGACATTGCCACCATAGAAACAGAAGTGCATAAAAATGGTGGGGGAGAGACAAATAGGCTGGCCTCTTATCACTTTTGACTTTACTGGCTACTTGAAATTAGTCAAGGAAAGATAAAAATTGTCGCTACAATACCCTTGATATTTATGCAAAATTTGGGCTGGATTTGATGCAAATTTTTCTGGGAGGTTTGTGTACTATTGTTATGAAGCCAAGAATTTTAAATAATTACACAATGAAGAGATTGAATTCTATGTAAATTATCGAGAGAAACTAACACACAAACAAGAATAAAGATTTTTAAAATCAATACTTATTGTTTCCAATGTTTCAAAGGACCTGATTCATTGCCCTAAGTTAGACAATCTAAGGAGTCTATAAGTGATTAGGGTTAGATGGTCAATAAAAATAGGAGATGGAAAGCTATTGAAGAGAAATAAGGATAGACAGATGAATTTATCAATATCGAATGACAGAAAACTGCGAATTTCCCAATGTTTTATGCGACATATTAACATATAATGTTGTATTTTCTAGAATTTAATGACCTTTCTTGTGAGTGAGAGAGACGGTGCAAAGTACTTACTACTTGTTCGAGAGTGTTACTTTAAAAAGGCAGTGGAAAAAAATAAAAAAGGTGTGTGTGTGTGTGTGAGAGAGAGACAGAGAGGGTACGTGAAACAGAAAAAAAGGCGAGACGCCTAAAGAGGAAGGAAAATGAGAGGCTAGAGAGAGAGAGAGAGGAAAACGAGAATCGCTCGAAGATAGATTAATGAGAGATATCAAAAGAAGGGGAGGAAAAGTACAGATTGAACGCTCATGTTAAATTCTAGAATTATGATCAATATCTTCATGTATTTCATATTATTTCCACAATGGATTCCATGAAGAGGTCAATAGTTTAAAATATTTTGGTTGCCCTAGGTTAATCAAAAAAAAAAAGAAGAGAATTTGCAAAATTGTCGACTTTGCTATCCCGGCTGACCACAAAATAAAACTGAAAGAACGTGAAAAGAAGGATAAGTATATCGACCTTGCTAGAGAATTGAAAAAGCTGTGGAACATAAAAGTGACGATTGTACTTATGATTGGTGCTTTTGGTACAATAACTAAAGGATTATTAAAAGGCCTGGAAGACTTGGAAATTGGCGGACGGGTAGAGACTATCCAAATGACAGCATGACTGAGAACGGCCAGAATACTGAGAAGAGTCTTGGAGACTTGCTGTCACTCAAAGTTCAGTGAAAAAACATCAGCTAATACTGATAGGAAAAACTCTAAAAGAGTAAACAATAATACTGAGCTGGATAGACTTTATAAATATCTATATTTATAAAGTCTATTTTTCTCTTAAACCGAAATCGTGATTCATGACATCCGAAGAGAGACCCAATGACTAAGAACAAAAGGGACACGTTGAAAAGGAAGGCAAGAAAAAAAAGAAAAGATAATAAAAATGTATGTTATAATAATCAAAAAGACAGATTAAATATTTCAAAAATATAAATTGTTTTACAATCAAATAATTAACCCGTAGTTATATGGTTTCAAGTGACCCTATATAATACTAATAATCACACACAATTAATATGGTCCCAAGTAATTATTCATATCTAATAATAACCGTTTGTTTGCATATAATTATATGATTTCAGGTATTCCGATCCATTACTAATAATTTATATACTATTACATGGCTTCAAGTAATTATTTCAATAAAATAATATTCCTTTGTTTGCTCACAGTTATATGCTTTCAAGTAACAAATGATAATCGTTCGTGAATAATTCTTAAAATAAATAATATACAGTTATATAGTATAAAGTATTCCTATCTAATACCAATATTGCTCAGTTGGCTGGGGCTGTAGAACACAACGACTGCACCTCTGCAGAGGGGTAAGACCCCTCCCAATGAGTATCCGGGATATGACACTAAAAAATCTGATGGTAGGGTTCAAGTGATGCTGGAGCTTTGGGGGAATGCGGAGCACCCCTTCATTGCCATTGCTCCCAGGTTCAATCTGGCCCGGACTGGTAGCACTTGATAGGGCCCTATCTATGGGTTAAATAGAACTAGACTGCATACTTATGCTAAACTGAATTGTTTAAAATAGAACTGTTTGACTAAACTGAATAGCTTGAAATAGAAATGTTTTGACAATTAAACTGTGCTTACATTTAAACTGCGTGCTTGGGCTAAGCTGAATTGTTTGAAATGGAACTGTTTTTGACATTAAAACTGTGCATACACTAAACTGAATTGTTATGTACAGAACTGTTTTGACATTTATCAGTGTGTAAACAAAATATGAACTTATACTAAACTGAATTAGCCGATTAGAACTGTTTGAATAAACTGAATAGCTTGAAATAGAAACGTTTTGGACAATTAAACTGTCTAATCATGCTAAAACGAATTGTTTGTAATAGAACTGATTATTTGCATAAAAGTGGATGGGGTTGAATCACCTACAAAGGTTGATATGCCATAAAACCCAACCAACCAATAATTTTCAAACAGATCTCATAGATAGTAAGTAGCTTAATAGAGAGTACAGTAGTTCTAGTAGTTGACAGTAAACCTGAATTTGCATTGCTAGAGTTATTTCATAGAAATAATAATAAAGAATCAGTAATTAGATCCAAAACCTTCAGGACTCAAAGCATGTAAACTAAAAGTCCTCGACATAAACCTATTAACCCATAACAGAAAGGGAAAAGAACCGCCAACGCAACTTAACCAAACTCAATTATCGACCCTCGACAAGTTTGCCCTCAACCAGCAAGTACTGTCATGAAACAATATACTGCTTACCGGCGGGCACACAATTGCGATTTCATTTTTCTCTAAAAAAAAAAAAAAAAAAAAAAAAAAAAAAAAAAAAATTTGAAAATGTGTCTTATCTACTCGCATCTAATGAACCTCAGGATGTTTACTTTCGTTCTAATACTCTGGCTTAGAAAAATTTAACATATTTCGCACATTTATTTTAATCTTTTTTTGGAACACGTGTTGCTGATGGAATTGGAGCCATCATGGAAACAAATGCCGAAGGTAATCGAGCTAAAACTTTTCAATGAGGTATTTTTCAAGACTCATATATCAAAGATTTAAAAAGAAGAAAATGAACCAACCCAAGTATTTCAAATATTGTTCCTTTAATTAAATATCAGAATAAAATTACGAAAAGTTTTGTTTATTTTTAGCCAAGCAAGATTCATAGAAACATTGTTGCTCTGAAGCGTTGAGAGGAAAAGAAAGAAAAGAAAGAGAAAGGAAGAAAAGAAAACAGAATTGAAAGAGAAAAAAAAAAAGGAACAGAAGGTGGAAGGAGGAGGGGAGGGAGAAAGCGGTGGAAGATAGAGATAGAGAGAAAGAGAGAGAGAGTTTAAAAGATTTGAGAAAAGCTGGTAGAGAGGAAAGAAAAGAGAACTGCTGAGAGAGAAGCGAGAGGAGAAAGAGAAGAGAAAGGGGAAGAGAAAGAGAGTGGGTCGAAAAAGAGAATGAAGAAAAGAAAGAAATAGAAAGAAGGAGGGAGAAATGTCAAATCCCATTAACGTCGCGTTGTATTTTGTACAAGACATAAAAGTTATATTGTCACAGTTTCAGAGTAATCACAAAATGACCAGTTCATGCCGAATACATCTTCCTCAGATACAAATAGATGTTTTAAAAGACCAAAAGAAAAACCGAACAGACAGACAAATTCTGACAAAAACAACCACATTTACAAGCAAACAAGACAAAAAAAGCTTATCTTCATCAATATCAACAAAAAAGATGATTTGTGCATAATCAGTTTATGAAAATTAAAATGACCCCCACCCCTGCAGATGATTTAAATATAAGTGTTTTTATTTATCAAGATGGAAAAATACGTACTGTATTTGTCTAGAGTAATTTCCTATGACTTGTTATAATAGTACACCATCCGAAAAAGAGAGGGTTATCTTTATTATGAATCATCATCATCATCATGTCGTGCCGCCAGTACGGATATCCCTGACCCTCTCTCGTCACTTCTCCCTATCGTTCATCGCCTCTGGTAGGTCTTCAGGGCTACATCCCGTATCCTCACATAGCTGCTGTATGTATGTTCGTGCTGGTCGTCCTGACTTTGCTCGGCCATATGTGGGGGTCCATAGAAGTACATCACTTATGAGCTCGTCCCTGTTTCTCCAGCAGTGTCCTGCATGTCTGTTTCGTCTGACTTGGATAGTTTTCGTGATGGGAGGCAGGTGGTTGTATAGTTGGTGCCTTGTGGGGTGTTGCCGCCAGGACTTGTTCAATATTGCTCGCAACATTCTTGTGTAATTGCTTCTTTTCCAGCCGTTTTGTCAGGGTCCAAGTAGTGTATGAATAAAATATGAAATCTAAGCTCTTTAAGGGGAGAGTGTTCTTACCTTAAACAGCCCTCTTCTTTTCCACTCCCCATCCCACAAAAATACAAAAAGAAAAAAATAATAACCACAAACTTATTAAATCCTGTATGTGTTGTTAGTATTACTAAGTTAAAGACAATCCTCTAAATTATTTAACAGGGAAAAAAATCGAAACGGTTTATTAGATAAAAAGTCAATCCAGCTAATTGGAACAGAAATAATACAAAACTAGGAACGACTAGATAGGGAATTATGCAAAGGATTTGTTGTTGAGTAGCCAGCACCCCTACAGCTCTCTAGCAGATGGCCTGGTTCATAGCCATAAATAGTCAACGATTAAGGACTTCAACAGTTGGTAAATAAGTTGATATTAAGTTGATTAATACTAAAACTGATCTTACTTCGTTTGGCTATACAGCATTTGACCCTCCTCTATTCCTAGTAGGTTGTCTTGTTAATTGTTTGTAACTAATTGTTTTGTACTTGTGTTTAATTGGAATCATTTTGAGATGAGGCGTCTTAATCTGAGAATTGATTTTTATTTATTGCAGACTTATTTCCTCATCTTGGTAGTTTTTGTGTTGTTTTTCCTTTCACTACGTTTCGGCCAAATTTCACCTCTCGCCTTCTTCAGGTGATTTCCCGCTTTGGATAGGAATGCTGAGTCTTGTAACCGTATCCCCAGCAATTACTGCCTTCCATAGTTGTTGTCTATCGCACCACGTTTTTGACCAAGTAAACCTCTGGCCGGCTTGGGTAGGATTTGAAACCGCTAACCTCTATCCGCTGCGCCACGGGCCCCGAAGGGCGATCAAGGATGGATTTTTTGGTCTTATAAATCCTTATCTTCGGGGCCCGTGGCGCAGCGGATAGAGGCGGTGAGACTCTTCTGTTCCAGGTGAGCATTGTCAGAAGATAGAGAGAGAGAGAGAGAGAGAGAGAGAGAGAGAGAGAGAGAGAGAGAGAGAGAGAGAAAACACGGCAAAACCCGGAAGATACAATAATTGAATAATGAGTGACAAAAGTGACAGCTATAAAATAAGAAAACAGATCACCAACCCCTACCCTGAACTCTTTTCTCTTCCCTTCTAATTACGTAGGACGAGGTGAAGTGAGAGGAAGGACTTCACAGTTTGTCCTAATTTGTCTTTTTTTTACGTATATAAAAGTCAATCTCACATGATCGAATAAATAGTATAATGATATATAAGAAAAATAATAATAAAATACGTGTAACGGATATTTAAGAAAAAATGTCCATATTTATATGATAAAAAAAGCAGAGAAAACATAAACACAAATCACCCTGTCACCATTTACCAACAAAAGAAACTTCTTATATTGGATAATTTCATTTTTTTTTTTTTTTTTTTTTTTTGCTACCGGTATCTAGAGTTCGATCCTTATAAGATGCGATATCCTTGGGGATCCCGCGCTAGTCTAAGTAGAGTTTTGTAAAATACATTGAATCTAATCAGTTTTAACCCTTCCTGACGGGAAGCCAATCAAGTGACTTCAAGTGCCTGAGGATCCATCATTCGGGTGTACCTCGATATTGGGTTAAGGGACCTCTTCATGCTTGCTACAATGGCTGAAAGAATCTACAAGTTTAGGAAGAACATAGCATTCAAAATAGAGTGGTAAAGGGAAAAGACACATAAAAAGGAACCAATGTCTCATAAATTCAAGTGTGACGAATTTTTTTTTATATAAACTGAATGAACTGTCCTTATCTATCCTATTAAGTTATCTAAAAAGAGGGTTTGCATTTGTTGTTTAATGGTATGTCAGCCTTCTTGGGTTATTTACCGCAAAAAACTATCTTTGCAGGAAAATAATAGTTACGAGGATCATTAGATAAGTTACCAGACTTTTTTCGTATGGGCACTTTTATTGATAGTACACACATGAAACTCAAGTCCCCTTCGAAGTAATCTCCACCAGCTGCAATGCAGTTGTGGAACCGTTCCAACAACTGCAAGGCCCCATGGAAGTCCTCTTGTGTGAGCGTGTCAATGACTTTCGTCACAGCCTCTTTCATCTTCTCAATTGTCTCATAACGACAGCCTCTAAGTTTTTCCTTGTGCTTAGGGAATAACGAAAAGTGACAATGAACAAGGTCTGGACAATGGGAGGCTGACGAACTGTCTTGTGACAAGGATGGAGTTGTGGACTGGTGCATTGTCCTCATGGAAATGCCACTGACCTGATTTGAAGAGAGCTGGCCTCTTCCGACCGAATCTCTTGCTGAACTCCCTTAAAACCTCAACTTAGTAACCCTAACCCTAACCCTTTGGCCCATCAACTCTGGTGTTCTGACTCCCTTACTCCTCCCACACCTCTCATCACCCCTCACAGACTCCTTACCTTCCTTGAATCTCTTATGCCACTCAAAAACTGATGATCCATTCATGCAAGATGGTCCAAAAGCAGTCTGAAGCGTTTCCTACGTTTCTGTGGCATTTTTCCAAGTTCAAAACAGAATTTTATTGCATATCGTTCTTCTAAAGTGTCCTCACGTTCAGATTGCATTTTTGAAATTCACCAGCTATGACAATCAGGCTTTAGTAGAGTGTATTCCAATTCCTACTGTAGCTGTTCATTTGAACGTGAAATTATAAAAATTGGTCAGTCATCTCATAACATGTATAGCAATAACATACCGAATGTTCAAGAGTCAGCAACAATTTTAAATGCCTGTACAAAAAAGTCTGGAACCTTATTGAAGGCACCACGTATACTATTCAACCAATGACTGAGTGGAGATAAGAGACTTCATAAAAAGTAAAGTTGGCGACCATAGTCGAGGGTAACCTGAAGGCTCCCTTTTCGATAGCTACTACACCAATGTGTAGGGGAGGGCGCTACTCCTTCCCTGGATTGCTCCACTTTACCCTTGATCCGTACCTTACAATGCTGAGTGTTAAGCAAGGAGGCATCAAGTACCATTTTTTGAGTCTTTGGTATGACGCGACCTGGGATTGAACCCAGGTCTCCCGGGCCATTGGCGAACACTCTACCTCAAGGTTATTAGTCCAAAAGTGAATGTTAAAGCGCAATTGGAGTTCGAACTCACTTAGTTCGAGGCCGTAGTCCATCACCTTAGCCATTACGCCAGAGGAACTCTTTCCGATCTAAAAAGGGTACTTCAGCTGTATAAGCCGAAATCTGACACTCCTACCCTCTCGATTCCACAAATTCTGTCGTCAACTTAGATCGCAGTGTTATAGAAAAAAAGTTATTTACCAAGCCTGGTTTAGTTATGACACAAAGCTAAAATTACAGAGCACTCAATGAGGATCGTATGCACAAGTAACAATTTGCTAACGTAGCTTGTTAGCCATTACATCATGTAAGACGTCCTATTATTTGGAATTTATTTTAGGATCCAGGAAATTCATTGGAACAGTTACACTGCTATAACGATATTGAAGTCACTTGCCTTTCCTTTTGGATAATCTATAATTAATTGTTGTAGTTTAAAAACATATTTCTGCATGAGAAGTTGTTGTGGATAGAAAAAAAGAAAAATAAGATTTAAAAAAAATACATTCAAAAAGTACAGAAATTCCCAGAAGCCCCTGATGCATACGTGAAAAAAGAACCGTCCCCGCGGAAAGGAGGAATTAAATCTCACTTCAGCGGTACCCTTCAGACAGAAAGTACCCTCTTTCAAGCGGCCGTTAGCAGCGAATACATGGTTGATTTGGTTTAGTAGCCTGAAACCATGTCTACATCTAACGAGCCGACACAAGCAACTTAAAAACACCGACTTTGGACTTATCGACCACCGAAAGCAACTAATATAATTCAACACCTTATTTAGGAGAAAAGACAGTACTAAAAAAAAGTCTAGGAAGAGTTTCCTCGTTACAGAGTAACCGTTCGAGAACCCAAACAAAATAAATGTCAAATTCAAAAGGTATCGTCTCTTTTCTTTTCTTCATCCAGGAATTCTTTAGCAGCCTTCTACCGACAAGAAGACGACCAACGTATTAGGTGCAGATACAGAAGAAAACCAGCGTAGTCAGTAGTCAGGTTTGGGTTTAGATATCTATCAATCAAACAAACTAAACTCATAGAAAATTGAAATTGAATGAATGAATAAATAAATAAATAAAGCAAACAGTCTCCGAATAGCCAGGCCAAAGCACTCGGGATAATTAAAAATGATTAGGAAAAAAACCCTAGGCGTTCGAAACTTTCTGCGCAGAGTGAAACCACCGGAATCGGTGTATTCTACAGTCCCAGCCGATTGGGCTACTGTCGTTAGGGGCGGGATCTTACCCCTCTGCAGAGATGCAGTTGGTGTATTCTACAGCTCTAGCCGACTGGTCTACTCTCATTGAGGAGTCCTGCCCCTCTGCAGAGATGCAGTTGGAGTATTCTACAGCTCCAGCCGACTGGGCTACTCCCGTTGGGAGGGGTCTTACTCCTCTGCAGAAATGCAGTTGGTGTATTCTACAGCCCCAACCGACTGTGCTACTCTCTTTGGGGTGGGGGCCCAGCCGACTGGGCAACTACATTCAGTCATATTTGCAATTCACAACGCATTACTATACAATTTGCCTTTCATACCTGCTGTTACTAAGTGGTTCCCCACTTAACATCTAGTGGTACTTCATTTGAGAACTTATCTGTTATATGCTATCATTAAGACATGCCGACAGCACGGATTCCTTTGATTCTCGCGCCGTCCATCCCAACAACTAATGGCTTATTGCAAGTCCTCTAGATGGCATCCTGTGTCTGTTCAGTGTGGATGGATAAAAATCTTGGCCAACACTGGTGTGTACATATATATGTATTTACCTGGGCACCTTTGGTGGTATAATGGTTTGCAACCTTGACTGTCAAACCTACACGAGTGAGTTCGTGTCTCATTGGGTGCCCCATTCATTCGGCCTTGTGCCACATCGAAGCAAGGAGCTTCGTAAATTACTATATATGTATTTACCCCCGCCTTGCACGAGCAGGATTTGACACAAGGTCAATTTTTAGCGAAGTTTAACTGGTTTGAATTCAGAGTTTTCCTTCTACTAGATTGACTGCTACACCAACGTTAAAGATACCAGTTAGCCCTACTATTTGCCCATTATTGGAGAGAAAATAGTTGGAGTCATACTTTTCCCAAGGGTGTCGCTATGTGAAATGGAAACAGATTCGTCTTGGGGTTTAAACTCCGGTAACCGTATCTTCCAAATGATAAGATTAATGATTTGGTTTGGTTTGGTTTGTTGGGTTTTATGGCATATCCACCTTTGTAGGTTATTCAACGCCAAATCCATTTTTATGTAAATTTGAAAACAATTCAGTTTAGCATAAGTACACAGTTTAATTGTCAAAAATATTTCCATTTCAAACTATTCAAGCAGTTATATGTAACAATTCAGTTAAGTGTAAATACAGTTTTAATGTCAAAAAACAGTTCTATTTCAAATAATTCAGTTAAGCATAAGCACGCAGTTTAAATGTAAGTACGGTTTAATTGTCAAAAACATTTCTAATTCAAACTATTCAGTTTGCTTAAACAATTCATTTTTGCATAAGTATGCCGTTAGTTCTATTTAACCCATAGATAGGACCCTATCAGGTACTACCACTCCGGGCCAGAGTGGATATGGGAGCAATGGCAATGAAGGGGTACTCTGAATTCCCCAAAGCTCCAGCATTGCTGGAACCTCACCATCAGATTGTTTAGTGTCATATCCAGGACACTCGTTGTGGGGTGGGGTCTTACCCCTCGGCAGAGAAGTAGTCGGTGTATTCTACAGCCCCAGCCGACTGGGCAAAATAAGATTTACTGGTAACCCCTATTAACATCATTTCAATTTACACGTTCTTGATTAACATACGAACAGTATTTTATCATGTTTTTACGAAAAAAAAAAAACCCCAACTAATTTAAACAAACAGATAAATAGATATATAAATAAATGAATAAGATCAGAAAATTTCGAACAAGGAGCTTGATATCATCCGTCCGAATTTTTTTTTTTTAGATGAAGCTCAATGAGCAATATTTTTTGTGTGATTTTTTGGACTTGTCCTCATCTTTATTGATAGGATACTGCGACCGAAATGTTGTGTTTCAACTAACAGCAATATACAATCCGAAATATCACACAAAATATTGAACGCGCTAAATTATTCGATTTATGTGGTAATTAAAGACTAATTCAAAATAATCTAGTTTAAGTTAAAATCAATTTTTCTATTTGATTTTATTTAAAAAATTTTTGAATTGAGACCCACAAACAGTGTTGCATGCGCACTTTTGACAATCGCAACAGGCGAACCACATCAAGGATTACAAAATATACCAAGAACTGACTATTGTATTTCAATACAATTTTCAATACGTATTTATTCATGGCTTTTTAAAATTGAAAACGATGATCAGTGGGAGGGAAAAAAAATCACAGAAATAAGCCAATAAACCAACTTTTTAAATTTTAATTATATATATCATCAGGTAGAGCAGCTAGCACATATTTCTCTGACTCTCTCCCGTCATTCGTCTCCCATCTATCGCTTCTGACAGGTTTTCTAGACTACACCCTGTGTCCGTTCAGAACTGTTGCAGATAAGTTCTAGTTGGTCATCCAACATTTGCACGTCCGTGTGAAGGGGTCCATTTGAGAACATCACTTATGAGTTGATTCTTACTTCTCCAGTACTGTCCTACACATCTTGTTCGTCTTATTTGGATGGTTTTAGAGACGGAAGGTAGGTTGCCGTACAGCTGCTTCTTTGTGAGATGTCGCTTCCAGGATTTATTCAATACGACTCGTAGCATTCTTGTGCAATTAACGTCTTGACTTTTCTCCATACGCTTAGTCAGAGTTCATGTGGTGTATGCTTATAGTAGACTTGACACGACCGCTGCTTGGAAAAAAATTGCGTTTTATTTATCGGAAAGGATTATTGTATTTTTCGATTCAGGATTATCTACATCCCCGAATGAGGTGTCGATCTAAGGTTGGGTTTCTTTGTTTAATGGCATATCAACTCTTTTTAGTTTATAATATACCAAAGCATGGATCTCCTTATTAAATAACCCACAAAAGGTTGATATGTCATTAAACAATAACAAGAAACAACAGCAAAAAACAAATAATCCCCAACCCCGGTGAACCGAGTGACTATTTATTTGGTTTGGTTTCTTTGGATACACCAGCATTGCCATTACTCCCAGGTCCACTCTGATCCAGAGTAGTGGTACTTGCTAGGGCCCCATCTGTGGATCAAAAAGAACTGGTTATTCATTTACAATGCTTGAAACCATTCAACTGTGTGCCAACAAAGGATTAATATCTAACTGAATTACTAGTATTAGAAAGCAATACTTGAAACCTTTTAACTGTTTCTTTCTTTGTTTAATGGCATATCAACTCTTTTTAGGTTATTTAATGCCAAAGCCATTCTCCTAGAAGAACAGTAGTGGTACTATTTAACCCATAGCTGGGGGGATAAGTGGGGTTCATACCTTTCCCAAGGGTATTTGCCTGAAAGTGAACGTAATAGCGCGACTGGAGTACGAACTCGCGTACGTTTCGATCTAATGTCGATAATAAGCCCTTAATCGGAAAGTATAAAGTACCATTCAACAAAAATCCTGTTTTATTGGAAATGATAAAAAAAAAAAAAAACAAGCAAAAGCAAAAAAGAAAAAAAAAATAGGTACAATTTCAAATTAATTTAAGTAATATTATAACCATAGAAATATTGTAATAATTAATAATAAAATATAGATTGTAAAAAGGATATTAATGCAAAAAGATTTTTAATTTTTAAAATTGGATTTGACAAAAAAATTTTAGTTTTAAAATTATTCTTTTTTATTTTACTGATTGTGATTTTCTCACCCCCAATTGTAACTGGTCGTTTTTCACTGAAGCCCAAGTGACAGCACGTCTCCTCAGGTCTCCAGGACTCTAAATTATTCAGCTGATTTTTAACAGCGCTGTTGTCTAGATGGTCTCAAATCTCAGGTACCCAATCGACATGTTGAAGAAGCCAATGCAGGAACTAAAATTGCTGCCATATTGATACAACTGTGCATCGATATCAGAAAAAGCGGGCGAGCGGGGAGGGAAGAAAATACTGAATCTTAACTAATGAAAAAAATGTTCTGTTTTCATAAACTCATAATCCCGAAATATTTTTTTATCCATGGCAGTTTTATGTAAAAATCTTTTAAAAATCTTATTTTTATCTATCTAAAATTTGAGTTAAATAAATTACCTAATTTCCCAATTTTATTTCAATTCTTTTTTAATCTATTTATTAGGGAGGTTATGATTGACACGGTACATTAAACACACATTAACTTTGTTAAACAGAATTTTCCATATAGGAAGAGGAAATTTGATGGTGGGGGTAATGTTTTGTTGAATTGGTTTAAAATAAATTTTAAAAAATCTTACTTTTCATATGATAATTTAAGAGCTGGATAAAAGTATAGAAACAACAAGACAGCGGGAAATAAGTATTTAAAAAATGGTGGCGTGATAAAAGTTATAGGAAAAACTGGTGACGCAAAGAAAAATAAAAAGAACTAGTGACGCTTTAATAAGTATAGGGACAAACGGTGACGCTATAATACATTTAGAAACTACTAGTGATAACATTAGGAAATTTAGGAACAACTGGTAATCCTTTAGTAAGTATATGAATAGATGATGATGCTATGATAAGTATAGGAACAACTGATGACGCTATAATAAGTCTAGGAACAAATGGTGACGGTATAATAAGTCTAGGAACAACTGATGACGGTATAATAAGTCTAGGAACAACTGGTGACGCTATAATAAGTCTAGGAACAACTGGTGACGCTATAATAAGTATAGGAACAAATGGTAACGCTATAATAAGTAGAGGAACAAATGGTGACGCTATAATAAGTAGAGGAACAACTGATGACGCTTTAATAAGTATAGGAACAACTGGTAACGCTGTAATAAATATAGGAACAAATGGTGACGCTAAAATACGTATAGGAACAAATGGTGATGCTATAATAAACTTTTAGCAGCAGCAAGCATAGGCCTCCATGTTAATGCACACAAAACGGAATATATGTGCTATAACCAAACGGGGGACATCTCCACTCTAGAAGGAACCCCTCTTAAACTAGTAGACAAATTCACGTACCTAGGAAGCCGCGTCGAATCAACCGAAAAGGACATCGAAACGAGGCTAACGAAAGCATGGACAGCTATCAATAGGCTATCGACTATATGGAAATCAGACCTAACCGATAAAATGAAACGCAGTTTCTTCCAGGCAGCGGTCACATCGATACTGCTATATGGTTGCACTACATGGACGCTAACAAAACGGCTGGAGAAGAAACTAGATGGCAATTACACAAGAATGCTGCGTGCAATCCTGAACAAGTCCTGGCAGCAACACCCCACAAGACACCAACTGTACGGCCACCTGCCCCCTATCACGAAAACTATTCAAGGTAGGCGAACCAGACATGCAGGACATTGCTGGAGAAGCAGAGATGAACTCATAAGAGATGTACTCTTATGGATCCCCACACACGGCCGCGCAAAAGCAGGACGACCAGCACGAACGTACATTCAGCAGCTATGTGAGGATACAGGTTGTTGTCCTGAAGACCTACCTAGGGCGATGAACGATAGGGAGGAGTGGCGAGAGAGGGTCAGGGATATCCGTGCAGCCAGCACGATATGATGATGATGATAATAAACTTAAGAATAAATGATGACGCTATGATAAATCTAAAACAACCGGTGATGCTATGATAAGAATCGGAATAGATGGTGACGCTATAATATATATAGGAACAACTAGTGGCTCTATAATAAGTCTAGGAACAAATGGTGACGCTATAATAAGTATAGAATCAACTTGTTTCGTGAGAAAAATATAAAAAATTTTCATCGAATTTATAATTTAAACTTTGACACATTATTTACAGACTATGAGAAAATACTCCATGATAAATTTTGAAACAACTTGAAAACCTTCAGTGTTGGTTTTTTTGTTGCCTTATCTGTAGCTCTGCAGAATATGCTGGCTGCGTTTTCTGCAGAAGAGTGTCTGGTGTGTGACACTAAACTGCATCTGGTGGGGAGGCTCTAGTTCTTGAGATTAGTGGAGTAGGAATAACTCTTTCATAGCCATTACTCCCAGGTCTACTTAGACCCGATGTGGTAGTGTGCAAAAAAAAAAAGAAAAGAAAAACCTAACCTCTCCTCCAAAAAACAAAACAAAAAAAAAACAAAACAAAATCTAAAAAAAAACAAATTCCAGAACAATTCAGTTAAGCATGTTTACGTAGTTTAGTTCTATTTGACCCATAGATAGAACCCAATCAGGTGCTACCGCTCCGGTTTAGAGTGGACCTGGGAGTGATGGCAAAAAAACAAGAAGTAAATTTAACAAACAACAACACAAATAAAGAAACCTAAACAAATGATTGAGATTCCCTAACCACGAGGCAAAAATACCCCTTGATGAGTTGAGATGCCGTTACAATTAATCAATCAATCAACAGTATAAGAAAATAAGTCTGAAAAGAAATTCAAAGGAAAGGCCTAAGGAATTAATGATAAATTTTAGATAATTAGTTGGTTATTTGTTTTCTATTTTTATTAGGAGTTTATTTGTTGGGAATCATGATCATAGCCCCACCCCAATGTGAAATAGGTTGGGGAAGGGGTCAGTTTAATATATATATATTTGATATATAAATGAATAAGAAGGACTTGGCATTAAATAACTTACAAGAGTTGATATGTCTTAAAAACCAACCAACCAACTGGAATGCAGAATCAACTTCCCAAAAATAACCTAACATAGTGACAAAATAGAAAATACAAAGACAGCTAACTTCTTTTTTCAACAAAAATGTCTTCTCCAACACCCCTGACCCTGAAGGGTCAGAAGACTCTTTGACCCTGACCAGGGTTAAAGAATGATCGGTTGCTTCGTCTGCTCACCCACGGAGAATTTTAAAAGTAAACCGGGCACTGTCAAATTTGATGACGCTCTTTGAGTGGCCCAGGTTAAACGACGAGTGCAAAGAGGGAAAAACAAAAATTTCTGGCTAAACAATACACAAGCAGCGAACGGGTGTCGCCCGAGGGAGGGGGCTGAAACGAAAGGGAATTGATGTAAGGAAGTTAACATGCAGCAAGTCATTCGAAGCTGCAATAAATCTGCATAAAAAAATAAATAAAAGTGGGACCCTCTTTTTTTTTTCGCTTTTACCTGTATTCTTTTCATCAGATTAGAGTTTCGTCAGGGATGATGACTGGCTGACTGTTTGACAAGCACTCATTAGTCGTAAGCCTTGCCACAAACATTCCCAGTAAAAAGATAAACGAAAATAAAAGACAAAAAAAGCCCACCCAAACTCCTAACTCACTCTGCGGACATACATACATATAATTGAAAATAGAAACTTTCCTATCTATTACATCTGTTCTCATATATATCTTACTAAAGTTTTTATTTCGTTGCATTTAGTTATTTAAAAAGCTTAGCTTCGCTGTGACATAAAGCTAAGAGTATATAGCGCCCAGTGAGAATAGAACTCACTGGCAATGACCTGCTTGTCTAGTTACGAGGTGCATTCAATAAGTTCCCAGACTTTTTTTGTACAGGCATTTAAAATTGTCGCTGACTCTTGAAAATTCAGTATGTTATTGCTATACATCTTATGAGATGACAAATCAATTTTCATGATTTCACGTTCAAATGAACAGCTACAGGAGCAATTGGAAAAGCCTGATTGTCATAGCTGGTGAATTTCAAAAAATGCAATCTGGACGTGAGAACCCTTTAGAAGAACGATATGCAATAAAATCCTGTTTTAAACTTGGAAAAAATGCCACAGAAAGATGGAAATATGAAATGCTTTATCTTTTGGAGCATCTTGCTTAAATCGAGCGTCAGTTTTTGAGTAGCATAAGAGATTCAAGGAAGGCAGGGAGTCTGTGAGGGATGATGAGAGGTGTGGGAGGAGTAAGGAAGTCAATAGACCAGAGTTGATTGGCCAAACGGTTAAGGTTAGGGTTACTATATTGAGGTTTTAAGGGAGTTCAGGAAGAGATTCCTTCGGAAGAGGCCAGCACTCTTCAAATCGGGTCAGTGACATTTCCACGAGGACAATGCACCAGTCCACAACTCCATCCTTGTCACAGAATATTTGACCAAGATGGGCATCAAGACAGTTCCTCACCATCCCTATAGTCCAGACCTTGCTCCCTGTCACTTTTGGTTATTCCCTAAGCTCAGAGGCTGTCGTTATGAGACAATTGAGAAGATGAAAGAGGCTGTGACGAAGGTCATTGACATGCTCACACAAGAGGACTTCGATGGGGCCTTCCAGAGGTTGTTGGAACGGTACAACAAGTGCATTGCAGCCGGAGGAGATTACTTCAAAGGGGATTTGAGTTTCATGTGTGTACTATCAATAAAATTGCCCAAACGAAAATAGTCTGGAAACATATTTAATGATCCTCGTAGCCGACCATTACACCACGTGAGGAGCCGAAAACTTATTTACTAAGCTTCACTTAGTTGTGGCACAAGGCCAGAAATATGAGGCACCTTGTAAGAATCGAAATCACAATATTCTGTTTATCTAGCTTGCTAACCATGACATCACGTAGAGTGCCCGACAGTTATTTAATAAGTTTAACTTAGTTGTGGCCCATGGGCAAAAATAAGGAGAATCGACTCACTAACAAGATAGCAAAGTGAGATTAACAGCAAGCTAAGAAATAGTTAGCATGCTAGATCAGCAGACCATGCAAAGTGCATATATCATATTTACCAACCCCTCCGCTCGGGCAGGATATGACACAAGGTCAATTTTTAACCGGAGTAACAGGATTGATTTTCAGAGTTTCAGCAAAGTGCATATATAAGTGTAACCAAGCAAAAACTGAATATCATAAGATTTTTATAAGAACAATGTATTTAAAATACTCTAACTTTGGGGATGAAAAAATGTCCTGTCGAATTTTCAAATGAATGATAAAATTCGGGGTCTCTATCTGCACCGAATAGAAGCATCAGAATAATCATGGACCGGTGTTTCAACGGGATCCCAACAAGTAGATTGTTTGTGACACCAAAATAGTTGCTTTTATCCTCCTAAACAAAAGAGCTACTACACTCTCTCTCTCTCTCTCTCTCTCTCTATATATATATATATATATATATATATATATTGGCGAGGTTGACATGATAGGAGAGGATGATAAATAAATCTCAGGTAAATTAATGGAGTACCTTTTAATTTGGGGGTGGGGGGTAAAAAAAACTTGGCAATGATAGATTTTAACGGCATGTCAAACCGTCTAGTGTTATTTAATATCAAAAGAATTAGGAATTGCATTCATTACTCATTCATATTAAAATTTTTGTGTCGTTATTTCTTAATTTTTTTTCTTTGGTTAGTTATTTCAAGAATTCCTATCTAATACAAATAATTTACTCATAGTTGTATGGTTTCATGTATTCCTATGAAATACAAATAATCATATGGTTTCAAATAATTATTTCTATTTAGTAACAATCATTTATTTGCACACTGTTATGTTTCAAGTAACTAATAATAATCCTTTGTAAAGTAAAGTTGTCTCCTTTTTGTCGAGGGTGACCCGAAGGCTCCCTTTTCAATAGTTACTACACCGAGGTGTAGGGGAGGGTGCTACTCCTTTCCCTGGATTGCTCCACTTTACCCTTGATACATATCTTATAATACTGAGTGTTAAGCAAGGGGGTATCAAGTACCATTTTTTAAATCTTTGGTATGACTCGACCTGGGATTGAACCCCGGTCTTCCGAACCATTTGGGAATACTCTACCCACTTGGGAAAATTATTAATACAAATTAATTACGATTATATGACATTAAGTTTCTATAGGCTAGGAAAATTTTTTAAACAGATCTATTTGATCCCCCATATTGGACCCTAATGGTGTAATGGTAAAAGTGTAATGGTAAAAGTGGTGTAATGGTAAAAGCGATGGACTGCGGAATCGTAGTACGCGAGTTCGTACTCCAGTCGCGCTATTACGTTCACTTTCGGGCAAATACCCTTAGGAAAGGTATGAACCCCCTTATCCTCCCAGCTATGTGTTAAATAGTCCCACTACTGTTCTTCTAGGAGAATGGCTTTGGCATTAAATAACCTAAAAAGATTAATATGCCATTAAAAGAAGAAACCAAACCAAACCGATGTCAAATATATATATTTGAAAAAGGTGTATTTAAGTAGCATCTTTTTATTCAAGCAGGTTTGGTTAAGTAGAATGAAAACCTTGTTATTTTGATTTTTCTTTTCTTTTTCTTTTCAAGAGTCCTGTTTTTTTATGTTACAATCTTGAAATTTGTTTATGATTTCTCCAAAAGGAGCCATTTGTGGTCAGCCGAGTACTATTGGTTCTCATCAGAACTGTTATCAAGTTAATGAGTACATTTATTTCTAAATCAAAACTGTTTATTATTTAAACTAATTTATCATTTTATTTTTGTCACCAAAGTGAGGCTAAGAGATAGAGGTAGTTTATTTTTAAATTTTTGAATATTTCTATTACGTGAAGAAGAAAAAAAGAATAGATAGAACAAATTTTATTTTATTTCATGTAGTTAAAATATTTCAAAAACAAACTGCCATTACCGCTTAGCATCAGCTTTGCGATATGAACAAGCGTCACTTTGGTGATAAAAACAAAAATAAAATAATAATTTAGTTTAAATTATATATATATATATATATATATATATATATATATATGTGTGTGTGTGTGTATGTGTATGTATGTGTGTGTGTGTGTGTGTGTGTGTGAGTATACATATATATTTAGGAGTGCGTGTATACCGGCTCATTGGCTTGTGGGTAGAGTGTTCGTCACTGGTCCGGGAGACCTGCGTTCAATCCCAAGTCACGGCATACCAAAGACTTTAAAAATGGTACTTGATGCCTCCCTGCTTAGCACTCAGCAATCTAAGGCACGTATCAAGGGTAAAGTGGAGCAATCCAGGGAAAAGAGTAGCGCCCTCCTTAACACCTCGGTGTTATAGCTATAGAAAAGGGTGCCTTCGGGTCACCCTCGACTAAGGTCGCTAACTTTACTTATTATATATAGGAGTGTGTGTGTGTATATATCTGATATATGCATATATATGTATTTATATACGCGTATGTGTATGTATGTATGAGTATACATATACATTTAGGAGTGCGTGTGTATATATATATATATATATATATATATATATATATAGCATTTTCTTAAAACATCTCAAAACCTTACACTAGCATCTCCCAGTCTTGCGTTGTTATTTTAGGGATATGTGTGTGCACTTAATCTCTGACGGACACACCAACACATTTACCCCTTAAATAAAGACCCATTAGTCAACTGTGTGTATGTGTGTCTTTGTCAAGCTATTTTTTCCTTTTCTAAAACCATAGCAGGCCCCTAATAATAATAATAATAAAAAGAAAACTTAAAACAAATAGACTGTTAACACAGGAGACAAGATTGTAATAGGCTGGTGATTATTGTAATCGTGATGTGTAGCCGTGACATGATGTCGGGTCGCGTCTGAACGAGCCGGTGGGGAGTGGGTTGAAGAGAAGTGGGTGAAGAGGGCGGGCTTTAGCGTCTACCCGTCCTCCTTCCTTTCTACTAAGTTCCTTGAATGTCTCAAACAATTAAGGAACTCTAGTGGTTGCCTACTGACCGCAAGCATTTTGCTTACAACCGCGAACGAATAGAAGAAAAAAGGGGAAAATTGAGAGAGAAGGAACGCTGACGAAATTGTTGCATGGACGAAATGATGAGGTGGGGAGGAATGGTAATTGAAATACCTTGAGACTCACTAGGATACATTGCTGAGGAGGATATTTTGTTGGGTTTTTGCTCACTGAATGTTTAAGTTATCTCACGTCACTTGTTCTCGAGATGACTGACAGACAGACAGACAGATAGAAAGAAAGTGTTAGTGACATAGAAAGAAATGACAGTCGGAATAGAGAGGAGACAGAAGATCACACACACACACACATATATATATATATAGCGTGCGATAGATATACAGAAACTAATATTACAGCTGGTAATAATTTTGTTTTTTCTCCTTAAATTTACAAAATGTCACTGTTGGAAACGACTAAGAGGGGAGACAGAGACTGGTAAAAGAAAAAGAGACGGAAACAAGGAAAACAGAGATATATAAGTTTGATTTCTTTTTTCAATGGCATATCAACCTTTGTAGGTTATTTAATGCCAAAGCCATCCTTGTAGAACTGCAGTGATACTATTTGAGGTTTCTTTGTTCAATGGCATATCAACCTTTGTGGGTTATTTAATACCAAAGCCATCCTAGTAGCAGAACTGCTGTGATACTATTTGAGGTTTTGAACCGAAGGTATTTTTTCCTATGTATCTGAGATTGCGTTTTTGAATTCAGAAATTTCTTTGTTCAAAAGAACTGAGTACTGTCGACCTCCTTCATCAACTTTTGCAAAAAATCAATCCCCACAAATTTTCTATAGACTGAGTCTGGAGAGCACGTTGGGTGGTCAAGAAGTCTTAATTTTTGTTCAAGCAAGTTCGTCTTTGTTATTGATGCATTGTAGATAACAGCATTATCTTGCTGAAAAATAAATTCTTCTCCACATAGACGATACCCTTCTTGTGCCAGAGATAAATCATTTAGTATCTTCACATAATCTGCTGCTTTTTGTCGACCACTGACACATTGTAGTTTAAGTTTTCCTGATACCATTCTTAAGCACTCATGGTTTGATATTGACAAGCATGTTCCAGTCATTTCACTTTGTGCTTCATAGTTAACCTTGGATGATGAATTCTTTTCTTATGCTTTTTCGTTGTTTAAATGTCCTCTGATTGTTCTAATACTGCAAAAAAACATCCACAAGAGATTTCAATATTTTTGATATTGACGAAGTTTTTTTTTCTTTTTTTTTTACTTCGCGAAAAATTCTTCTCTTGAATTGTGGTGATAATTTTTCTGGCCTGTCGGTCGGTATACTTACTTGGACTTTTCAAGTAATTGAAGATAACGGTTTTACTGCGTCCTAAGGTCAACGAAATTTCTCTCTGAGATTTTCAGACTCTTTTGGGAGTTGTAATGTTGCCTTTCGCAAATTCAGATAATTTAGTTCCTTTTGCCATTTGTGCTTTTAGTATCTTAAATATGACAGTTTTAATAGCTTTTATATATCCTAGACAATATATAATAAAATTTTCAATTAAATCAAGTCCTTTTTCAGTTTTATTTGGTGGTCTTATATTTATGTCAAAAATAAATCTTAAAATTTAGCATAAATGCTAATATACATGAAAAAAAAAATGAATCGAAATTTCTTCATATTTTAAATTCAATTGTCTTATATTTTTGTCCAGTGGTGTTCATAAATTACTTGTTTTAAATTCAGATGAGTGATATTTCATAATTTTAGCGGGAAATGATTTTAGGTTTGAGATGTTTGAAAACCACTTTTATTTACTTGGGGACTTTCTGGGGAATTTAAAAGTGAAGCCATGTAAAAGCAGCCATCGAGGGGAAGCTCTGTTTGCCATTAGACA
Organism: Sepioteuthis lessoniana; assembly: GCA_963585895.1. Classification (NCBI taxonomy): domain Eukaryota; kingdom Metazoa; phylum Mollusca; class Cephalopoda; order Myopsida; family Loliginidae; genus Sepioteuthis; species Sepioteuthis lessoniana. Next base: position 12,494,632 of record OY757913.1, read on the forward strand.
TTGACATTGTGTCAGATTTTATGACAACTAGTCAAATTTGCACGGTAAATTTAACATAAATTAGATTCTGACTCTTTCTCAATTTACTTTTAAATCAGGATTCGATGGTAGTAGTAGTAGTAGTAGTAGTAGTAGTAGTAGTAGTAGTAGTAGTAGTAAAAGAAAAGTTGATGACCATAGTCGAAGGCGACCAGAAGGCTCCTTTTCAATAGCTACTATATTGAGGTGTAGGGGAGGGCGTTACTCCTTTCCCTGGATTGCTACACTTTACCCTTGATACGTACCTTATATTGCTGAGTGTTATGCAAGGAGGTGTCAAGTACCATTTTTAAAGTCTTTGGTATGACGCGACCTGGGATTGAATGTATTTTGTCCATGTGGTGCATCCATACAGTAGTATGGATACAACCATAGCTTGAAAATAAACTTAATTCAATGAGAGGGTATCTACTACCGCAGACGGGAGTTTCTTTCAAGAATCAACCATCCTACTACTAAAGGAATTGGTAACTGGTTGTCTTTTAGTAGAAATGGTCTACTAATTTCAGAGGCTTGCTATATGATGAGAAGAGAGCACTAGATGAAAATAATAATATAATCTTCTTCACATGGATCTATCAAATCAGAAGACCTTTCAGCTGATCATCGTTGGATTTACTAAAATTTTCCTTATGTCTTGAGGTGAATGTGTTGCATTTACCAAAGACTTTAAAAATGTTACTTGATATCTCCTTGCTTAACACTCAGCGATATAAGGTACGTTTCAAGGGTAAAGTGCAACAATCCAGGGAGAGGAGTGGCGCCCTCTCCTACATCTCGGTGTAGTAGCTATTGAAAAGGGAGCCTTCTGGTCGCCCTCGACGACGGTCGTCAACTTTACTTTACTATATATAGGATTATCCAATACTTTATCCAACCTAAACTTTAATGAGAGGATATTTATCACCGCTGACGGTTAGTTGTTCCAAGAACCAGCAATCTAAGAACTAAAAGAATTGTCTATTAGTTTTCTTGAAATATCTTTTTAAAAGTTGAAGTTTCTGCCCACTAGTCATCGTTCCTTGATTAAGATAAAAACCATTTGCATCTTTATAGATTTCAATCATATCTCCCATGGGTTCGAAAATGATATATACAATCCATCTTAGCCACACGTAGTCTCTTTTCATACAGTATTTTTCTCAATTCATTAATCTATTTTATGGCTTTTTTGCACCCCTTCATGAGTCTTGGAGACATTATCGAATTCTACCTGCAGTCTTAACCCTGTAACCTGGTTAGGTTGTTGGGGTCTTACTTTTATTATGTCTTAGGCAGGAATAGCCTGACAGAGACCATTCCTCTCCAGGACTAAATCTGGTTTAAATTTAAATTTTTCATTCTCCTAGAGCGGTTGCCATAGCAAGATTAAAGAGCCAAGTGTGCCCTACTATTTACCCATAACTGGAAGGTGAATAATTCATTGCATGATTCCCAAGGGTATGAGCGCTGTGTGAAATGCGAACTGCCTCACCCAGGATTTGAACTCGTGAAGCCAAGTCCTATGATTGTATACCGTTATGTCACAAGGATTCTCTTTACCAAAACAAGAGACAAATATTTCAAGATATCACCATCCCTAGATTCATATGATATATGCATCAATACTTGAATTTCGGTAAGTTTGGAAAATTTCAGTTTTGTATTCATATTCACTCCCAGAGAATTTCTAGTTGTGTGGTCTTTGGCAATTCTCCCACATTTGAATGATTTTTTTTTCTCGCAGTATTAGTGTCTCAGATTAATTTCCCCCAATATGGAGTATCTTCGATGATTAAAAACAAGAAGGTAAAATATTTATTTAAAATAAAGTTGATATTCCGAAATTTCAAAAATAGAAGTATTGGGCTGCTTGGATCTTGGGAAAATATTTTATCGATTCTCTACTCACAAAGAACCAAAATTAGCTTTAGTCTATCTGTGCTATACTAACACTGAATAAACCGAAGGAAAGATAACCACACTGACATATACAGAATCCTTTAATATATGCATAATGTACTCACATTTAATATTCAAAAGAATCGACAAAAGTATGTTTGTAATTAAGATCTACACATATTGTACTATGAACAAGCAGTATATGAAAGGGGTAAAAAATAGGAAAAAGCTTACTTGAGATTTCGGATTGTAAAATGGTCGAAGTCTTGTTCGCTTTATCACCCAAAAGCCGTGAGGGAGTCAATGTCTCTACAGTCCAAAGAATTGGCAGAAGACGAGAATGGATTTCTGAGACTGTCATGTAATAGTCTTCTGGCTAACTTTCGGGCATGCCCATTCTCAAAAAAGGACATTATTTCCCTATAAAAGCGACTAAAATGTTCGTAAAATTGCAATGTACCAATTAGAAACTGAAAATATTGCATGGAAATATGGGCAACTATATACTGTTCGATTTTTGAAATTAATGATTTCTGATTCCTGGCGTTTCAGGAAAATGAAGAAATCTGTATTCATTGGCTGAAGCCTAAAATTCTTTTATTTCTTTGTTACTTTTGTTTTCAGGTTGCAAATTTTACAATTTTTACTTGGTGGTAACAACGTTTTATAGTTTGATTTTGAACGGTTTGTTTACAAATTCTTCTCAGAAGTCGACCATCAACAGGTGATTATAGAGAGTGGATGCTTTCTAATTGTTACTGTGAATTGTAGCGAGCGAAAAAAAAAACCCTGTTATTTAATGATGGGTGCAAGTGTCTTTGAGTCACTTTTAGCCAAGAAAACAGAAAAAAAAAATGTTTCTTTGATTCTCGCTCAATTCAACCAAACATCCGTTATTATTCTTTTGCCATCAGATTTGCAGTTCCATTTACGATCACCGATTTCAAGTATTTTCCAGGACCATCCCGACCTAGTTCTTTTTGTAAATAGACATAAAGTCAGGGTCTAGTTTTACCAACATTTATTTTGAACATCGGGTAACATAAATTTAGGACAAGAAGTATTCAATTACGCATTAAATGTATTAGAAGTCATCATCATGTCGTACAGTGAGGTGCCAGTGGTGTAATGGTTATCGTCGTAGGAAATGGACACGGCGACTCGAGTTCAAATCCTGGACGAGACTGATTGCATTTCACATTGCACTAATACCCTTGGGAAAAGTATGAATCCAATTATTCTCCCACCAGCTATGGGTGAAATAGTAGGGCAGACTAGGTTCTTCAGCCTTGGGGAGGCAACTAGTCTGTGAGAAGAAAAACTCTGAATTCAAACCTGTTAAACACCGCTTTAAAAATTGACCTTGTCTCATATCCTGCCCAAACGGAGGGGTTGGTAAATATGTATCATGTCGTACAGGGCTATTCTAATGAGTTCTACTTAGTCGTCCAACACATTCACGTCCGTATGAAGGGGTCCATAGGAGAACGTTGCTAATGAGTTCGTCCTTACTTCTCCAGCAGTGCCCTACATGTCTTGTCAGTCTTATTTAGATGGTTTTAGTAATGAGAGGTAGACAGTCGTACAGCTACTGTTTCGTGGGATGTTATTTCCAGGATTTGTTCAATATAGCTCGTGACATTCTTGTGCAATTTCCGTCTTGCTTTTTCTCCAACATTCATTTGGTGGATCCATACGGTAGTATTGACACGAGCACTGCTTTGAAAAAATTGCGTTTTATTTTATCGGATGTTTGACTTTCATATGATCGATAAACTATCGATAGCAATCCATGCCTTTGCTAGTCACATATTGATGTCATTTTCAGTAGATGAGATGATGCTTCCAAGGCACGTGAACTTGTCCTCTAGTTTCAGAGAACCACCATTTAGTTTGAAGATTACTTTGACTCTCACACAAACCCTATGTACTAGTAGTACTTGCCTATATTACGTAGGGTTTGTAAGAATTTATTAAGATCAGTTTTTCAAATGCCATACTAACCTTTGCGGGTTATTCAATACCAAAGCCATCTAGTGGTACTGTTTAATCAATAGCAGAAGAATCATCTGAGTTCATGCCTTTCCCAAAGGTATTAGTCCGAATATGAACGTAATAAGGTGACTATAGTTCGAACTACGCCACTGGGGTTCCTCCGCACATTAAGAATGATTTTAACGGCATATCAACCCGTCTGGGATTATTTTACGCAGAGAGATTAGAGAATCACGTTCATACTTACATTTTTTATGCAGTTGTTTCTGAAGAGTTAATTTTTTAAAACTCAATCCTACTGAATACGAATAATTTAAAACAGATCTATTTGACCCATAGATATGACCCAAACAGGTACAACCACTCTAGGTCAGAGTGAACATGAGAGTAATGGCAATTATGGGGTACTCCACATACCCCCAAACTCTCAGCCCGAAGTCTCGCCCTCAGATGCAGTTTAATATCATACCCAGTACACTTTTGAGGGACGAGGGTCTTACCCCTCTTCTGAGGCGTGATCAGGATATTCTACTGCCCCATCCAAGAGAGCAGATGTTTTTGGTGGGATCTGTTTCTTACACATTACATTTTACTGTCAAAAGTCAACACTATCGATGGAGCTAAGAATACGCTGTCTGTATCTCCCCGAAAAGAGATAAGACCGCCGAAAAAAGGGGAGAGTCTTGTGTATGACACTAAAATGTATCCGATAGTAAATCTCTAGTTCGGAAGATCTGGGGGTATCGACTATCCCCATCATTACTATGACTCGCAAGTCCAGTCTGACCCAGAGTGACAGTACCTGTTAGGGTTCCATCAATGGGTTAAATAAAAGAATAATTGAAGACGCTGGAAAAAAATTAAGAAATTTTTTTGTATTTACCAGGCCACTGGCCAAATGAGTAGAGTATTCGCAAATGGTCCGGGAGGGTTAGGGTTCAATCCCAGGTCGAGTCATACCAAAGACTCAAAAAAAAGTGGTACTTGATGCCACCTTGGTTAGCACTCAGCATTATAAGCTAAGGATCAAGGGTTAAGTGGAACTATCCTGGGAACGGAGTGGCACTCTCCCCTATACCTCTGTGTAGTAGCTATTAAAAAGGGAGCCTTCGGGTCACCCTCACTAATTTTACTTTACTTTTATAATCAAAATTTTCCCACCTTATTTGCAGTATAAGAGAATATGGTAATTTACAAAGCTTTTTGCTTAGATGTGGCACGAGGCCATATGAAAGGGGCACCCAATGAGACTCAAACTCACTCGTGTAGGTTTGCTAGTCGAGCTTGCTAACCATTACACCACCAAAGGCGCCTGCAGTATAAGAGAATATGTTTCATGACAGAATTTTAAAACAACTTGGAAATCTTCATTGTTAGTTCTTTTGTTACCTTAAGAGACTCTAATAATAATTCCATTCTATTGGCGGCGTTTAGAATATGCTGACTGTATCTGGAGATATAGGGTGAAACGAGTACTCCTTCATTATCATTACTCCCAAGTCCACTGACTCGAAGTGATAGTACTGGTAAGGGTCCGATCTATGGATCAAATAGTGGAGCAATGCTCCTAGCAATCAATATACACCACTTAACTTTCGCAGACTGACACAATTAGATATGTTCATCAAACACGATTTTAACTAATTAACACAGAAACAAAATCCAGGCAGCAGTCGTATCGATACTGCTATATGGATGCACTACTTGGACGCTAACTAAACGGCTGGAGAAGAAGCTAGACGGCAATTACACAAGAATGCTGCGAGCAATATTGAACAAGTCCTGGCGGCAACACCCCACAAGGTACCAACTATACGGCCACCTGCCTCCCATCACGAAAACTATCCTAGTTAGACGAACCAGATATGCAGGACACTGCTGGAGAAGCAAAGACGAGCTCATAAGTGATGTACTCCTATGGACTCCCACATATGGCCAAGCAAATGCAGGACGACCAGCTCGAACATACATTCAGCAGCTCTGTAAGGACACGGGATGTAGCTCTGAAGACCTGCCAGAGGCAATGAATGATAGGGAGAAGTGGCGGGAGAGGGTCAGGGATATCCGTGCTAGTGGCACGACATGATGATGATGATGATGATGATATCACAAACAGGGGTATCCTCGTGGTGTAATGGTAAAAGCGATCGAGTGCGGAATCGTAATAAGCGAGTTCGAACTCAAGTCGCACCATTACGTTCATTTTAAGACAAATACCATAAGGAAAGGCATGAAACCTCTTATACCCATTACTATGGGTTAAATAGTATTATAACTGTTCTTCTTTGGCATTAAATAACCTACAAAGGCTGATATGCCATTAAACAAGGAAACCAAGCCAAACTTATATCACTAACAGTTTCCAACAACTGGTGCATCGACTAAACACTAACCGGAACGTCACAGTTCCTAAGCGGTCAGTCAGACAACTACGGTATGTTGTTTATCGGTGCACTTGCATGATAGTGCAATACATTGTGAATTCATATGAATATAAGCTCTAATGTGTAAAATTTGTATGTTTCATATATGACAGGTGTAACTGATTTCAGAGCACAACTTGAATACTAACAGTTTAATGAGAAAAAAATGATAGTTTAATGATTATACATGCATTGGCATTATTACTCTATTTATATGGCACAACATTTTAAATAATGGCGACTGGAAAGTTATTTTATTGACAATTAAAACCTTGATTCTTTGTATGATTTCGCACTATAATTTTAAAAGTATTGACTCACATACGTTTATAAAGTTAAGCTCCAACCAACTTATGTGCTTTTGTCATAGATTATCACAACCCACCTCATTTAGTAAGGAGACCCCATAGCCTTGTGCCTTACGTGTTCGGCTCCGACATCGTAGTAAACGAGTTCGAACGCTAGTCAACCTCTTATATTCATTTTCAGACGAATACCCTAAGGAAAGGTAGGGGAGCCTGGGGGGTACCAAATGGTTAACGAGCTAGACTAGCAAACCTTCACGAGTGAGTTCGAGTCTCATTGGTGAAGAAGCTACAGCCCCAACGCGCAGGATAAAATAATAAACAACACTTACTGGTTCGGCAGGTAGGCGGGCGTCCGGCTAACAGACAAAAATATGTCAATGAGCGGGCCAGTATATATGCACGCTAGCAAAGCCACTCCTGGGCTGGCAGCCAATCACCACCCAGGGAATGAACTCAATTACGTGTTCATAAATCTTGGCGGAGGTAGCAGATATGCCTGCTTCGACGAATGTGCTTTCCCATCCATCCAGCTAAGACGTACCCTATTCGTAGCGCCATGTCAAAGTTTTGTTGTATACACTTTGATGCCTAATTCAATACATGAACTACACTCAAGTATAATATACCACAGAACTTCGATAATCGGATGCCCCATTTATACAGTCTTACGTCAGATCTATACAAAAAACTTAGTAAAATTATTACTCTTAGCCAAGGTAGGAAAAGTATGAACCCCCTAATCCTCCCAGCTCTCGGTTAAATAACTGGCTCATTGGCCTAGCGAGTAGAGTGTTCGCCAATGGTCTTGGAGATCTGTGTTCAATCCCAGGTCACGTCATACCAAAGACTTTAAAAATGGTACTTGATACCTCCTTGATTAGCACTCAGCAATATAAGGTACGTATCAAGGGTAAAGTGGAGCAATCCAGGGAAAGGAGTAGAGCCCTCCCCTAGACCTCGGTGTAGTAGCTATTGAAAAGGGAGCCTTCTGGTCACCCTCGACTAAGGTCGCCAACTACTTTTTACCGTTTTTCTACGATGAAAATTAATATATTAAGAAACTGAAACCTATTTTAGCTCTACTGGTTAAGTTTTGGCCTACAGTATGTTTAGGGGTCGACTTACACAGCCAGAATTTTGATTTAAAACTCCTGAGGTCGACTTGTATACCAGATCAACTTGACGGTAATCGATAATCCGAAACTTGATTGCTTATTTGGATAGAGAAAATTCTCTCATAAAAATAAGATTAAAAAAAAAAACAGATTAAAAAATCATCTGTGTGAACCCTCCTCATCAAGTTGTACTTTAAATAGAATCTATCCCAGACCCCACTGCGACCAACACACCACCCTATAACAGGATCGAACTCTTTAATTATACAGCAAAGATGGCCGACTCAGCTGTTGCATACAGTCCACAAGAACCGGAGAAAGCAGTGGCTTTTCTTTTTTCAAATGCCAACGTAAAAAAAAAGAAAGAAAGAGACAAGGTATAGCACTAATGTTTATCAAATAGATGGAAACAATAAAGAGCCGTCGACTGCCGCTGGGTCTTTCTTTGTAGCCGTAGCTCGTTTACTTGCTATCAATACGTCTTAAGGAAACAACAAACGAAACGAAAACATCGTTATAAAAGCAAAAGAATAAAGAACCTATAAGGCCGTCCACTGATGTATGTGACGCAAAAGGAAATTCGAGTTTTTATACCAACCGCTCCCCCCCTGCTCTTGTATAGAAAACGACCTTATGGCACGACCTCAAGGGTTAAGTTCCTGTGAAACTTCGTGTTAGGTAAAATTGTCGTTGGTTCGTTAGTTGAAAGGACTAAAAGTTCAAGGAGAAAGGGAAGAAAAACAAAGAAAGAGAAAAACAAAAAACTGAAATGGAGTAGGCGGAACGCACCACTTGTGGCTGTTGAGAAACGGCGTTCGTTTTCATACGTTACAAAATTGTGAGGAGGCACAAAATTGTGGCTGCATATAAAAACAGGAATGAGAATCCGAAATGACAATGCTCGCGGCTAAAATTCAACAAAGCCAATAAAGATAGATAAATAATATGGATTAAAACTTAGAAAAATACCATCTGTCCAGTAATGATTGTTGCATTTAGTCTATGGTATTTATATGTAAATGTACAAACAGTTCTGGGAAAAAGGCGGTAAAATGTTTATATATATATATATATATATATATATATATAAAGATGAACAAAGGTCGTAAGACAAATAGAAATATTTCTTTTGTGTTATTTTTAAAGTTATCGAGTAGTTTTGCCCTAAGTCATCATCGAAAGAAAAGTTTTTTAAAGTTATTTTCTTTTAAAAAGAGTTGATACACAATAAGAGAAGCGACAAAAAACCAAAACAAAACGATGTACCATATCCATTCCTTTCATGAAAATTAAATCATTGTATTTATAATTATTGGAGAAAAAAGGAACATGTTTAAGATTCCAACACCGTAAATATCAACTCGATAGCATTTCTAATTTTCCTGACGAATAATTTTACTTGTAAAGATATCCATTTTCGATCGGATTTAAGTCTAGAACTTCATATTTTTCTCTTTCTTCCATATTGTGAATAGTTATCAGCTTGCATACTTACCTCTGTTCATGTCAATCTTCATCTGGTTTTATTTGCGGATTTCTAACAACACGTAGCTAGAAATCAACAAATATCAAAATGTTCGTTCTTGAAGATTCGTCTCCCAAGCTGTGCTGCCCCAGTCGGCTAGGTCTGCAAAAACACTGACTTCATCTGTGCAGAGTGGGTAATACTCTCCTAACGAGTACCCTGGATATGAGACTAAAAATCTGTTGGTGAGGTTCCAGTAATTGCCATCGTTCCCAGGTCCACTCTGGCAACCAATAGGGTCCTATCAATGGGTCAAATAGAACTAAATTGCGTACTCATGCTAAATTGAACTGTTTTTCATTTCACTGTGCGTAAAAATGATGTTTAATTGATTTGTTCGTGATATATAGCAATACTGGGAACCATTTAACTTTATTGACTAAAGTGAAATGTTTGAAATAAATCTGTTTATATATATATATATATATATATATATATATATATATATGTATCTAGCATTAGATAACCTACAATGGTTGATATGCCATAAAACCAAACCGGCTGGCTCAGTATGGGTCTAAGTGGAGTGTTGTATGTCACGTGACGATGTTGGTTATCAGGTTACCAACTACTCGTTTGCCAAGATTCCGTCCTCAAGCATTACGAGTTGCCCTCGACAGACAACAGGTGGCTTCGTTGAGGGAGGGGTCTGACCACTTTGATAGAGGTGCCGTCGGTGTATTCTACAGTCGCAGCCAACAGGACGGACAATATTATATTTACCAACCCCTTCGCTCGGGCAGGATATGACACAATGTCAATTTTTTAAGCAGAGTTTAACAGGTTTGAATTCAGAGTTTTCCTTCTCCTAGACTAGTTGCCTCACCAAGGCTGAAGAAACCAGTCTGTCCTACTATTTACCCATAGCTGGAGGGAGAATAATTTGATTCATACCTTTCCCAAGGGCATTAATGCTATGTGAAATGCAATCAGTCTGGTGCAGGATTTTAACTCGAGTCGCCGTGCCCATTTCCTACGACGATATCCATTACACCACGGGCACCACTAACAGGACGGACAATATTCAGTAATCTAGATTTTACTTTTAAACATTCCTCTTTACAAGTAGATTCCGTTTCGCTCCTAAGGGTAAAAGCCCCCTTCAATTCGGATCCTGTCACGATTGTCGCCGTGAAGTGAAGTCGGCGACCTTAGTCGAGGGCTCCCTTTTCAATAGCTACTACACCGCGGTGTAGGGGAGAGCGCTACTCCTTTCCCTGGATTGCTACTTTACCCTTGATCCTTACCTTATAATGCTGAGTGTTAAGCAAGGAGTTATCAAGTACTACTTTTGGGTCTTTGGTATGATTCGATCTGAGATTGAACCCCAGTCTCCTGGGCCATTTCCGACCACTCTACCATTAAGCCATTGGACTGTCGTCGTAGATCACCGTAACTCATCTCTTTAACCAATTGACCCTCTTGTTCCCAAAACGGCTGTGTGGAGCAAAATGATTGACGTGACTACAATAACCAATAAGGGTTTAAAGAAATCAGTATATAATTCATTTTATTTTCAATCCGCTTAGCCAAAGAATAAAAGTAAAGATGGCGACCTTAGTTGAGGGAATGACCCAAAGGCTCCTTTTTCAATAGCTACAACACCGAGGTGTAGGGAGAGACGCTACTCCTTTCCCTGGATTGCTCCACTTTACCCTTAATCCTTACCTTATATTGCTGAGTGTAAAGCCAGGCGGCGGCATCAAGTACCATTTTTTGAGTCTTTGGTATGACTCCATCTTGGATTGAACCCCGGTCTCTCGGGCCATTAGCGAAAACTCTAACCGCTAGGCCAATGAATAATATTCAGAATTGTAGGGATGAAAAGCTACTGATATTACAAAGTAAAATGAATTGTTAATTTTTCATCTAATAATCGAGATAATATTACTATTTTGCAAGCTTTAGGAATTTTAAAAGGTTTTTAAACTACCGTATTTGACAGTAGTTTAAAAAAAACAATTTCAGCTGGACAAATAAAAAAAGGACTAATATTAAACGTGATGAAATTAATATAATGAATATTATCAGCGATAACACTTAATCTGCATAATAGCCTTTTAAATAATGACAATAGGTATATGAAAGTTACTTTAAAGTCTAAGCTAACAGGAATTGCCAGGTAGCTAATTTTGGCAGACTATTGCGAATTTTAAACTTATGTATGGCATATGGGACGAGGGAGAATTTAAAGATATTTTTAGTAAAAATAGTGTGCCTTACATACCGTCAAATACAGTACGAACTATTGCTGAGTAAAATCTTAAGAAATTTCCAAGATTTGTTAACATTGTTTTAAAGATGACATTTGAAACTTTTGCCTAAGTAAATATGATTTTATAGAAAGAATAATTTATTTAAAATGCATCCTGTTTTGCAATTATTAAAAAAAATGTTTTCCTGGCTAAACTGAAAACCAACCTTTCTTTCCAAAATGTGACTTACCACAAGAATATTCGCAATTTTTTAAACTATCATTTTTGTGTAGGCAGATAAGATAGTAATTGAAGCAACATGACATGCTAGTAACGAGAACTTTTGCAGAAATGTGGGTTTATTGGATTTACAACTTTCCAAATATATTTCTGAGATAACCCTCACGTGCAGAAGTCAAAGGTCTTTCAAAACAAAAACAAAAAAACAAGAGTGACGTGACTATAACACAATCTTTCTCGCCTCTCCTTTTATTATTGTTCCACTCTAAACTAAGTAGATAAGAAAGGATAAGGTTTATAATGTTTTGTTTTATTTTGTAGTTTTTGTCGTTTATTAGTCTTTACGGCAAAGCCCTTCCCTTCGAAACAGAAGAAGAAGAAAGAGAAAAGCATATGTCTTTTTGTTAGTTTTCTCCACACCCGCGTTACCAACTTATTCACGCTTAGAAAATTTATGAATGAAAAACCAAAAGTGTGAAAAAGGTGAAGACAAAGTTGTAGTAAACAGACTGTATCATTTATATTCTGAATAGTTTTACGTATCGGTTCATTATAAGTCACAAAAGCCGAGGAAAACGAGACACGTGTAATTAAGAGACGTCGCAGCTATTGCAATTTAATCTATCTTTCTACTTTTCCTAAAAGGCTAAAGTATCATTCTGCCTATCAAATTAGTAATGATAATTGCCATATAAGCCGGGGCTTCAAAAACTGCATTTATTTCGCTTCTTAAACGAACCTTTAAGCGTGAAAATTCTCGCCGATTAAAAAAAAAAATCACTCAATAAAAAGCATTAAAGATTATTCAATACATGAAATATTCCAGTCAATAAAAATACACACCGAATAGAAATCATTTGGTTTGTTTTATGTTTGTTAGGGCTTGAAAGCATATCAACATTTAAAAAACAAATACCAAATACGTTTTTACGCGACATCTAACATGGATGACTTCAAAACCATCTTTATGTTTGTTAGGGCTTAAAAGCATATCAACATTTAAAAAACAAATACCAAATACGTTTTTACGCGACATCTAACATGGATGACTTCAAAACCATCTTAGGGGGTGTCCTCGTGGTGTAATGGTTAAAGCGATGGACTGCGGAATCGTAGTAAGCGAATTCGTACTCCAGTCGCGCTATTACGTTCACTTTCGGGCAAATACCCTTGGGAAAGGTATGAACCCCCTTATCCTCCCAGCTATGGGTTAAAGAGTACCACTACTGTTCTTCTTGGAGAATGGCTTTGGCATTAAATAACCTACAAAGGTTGATATGCCATTAAACAAAGAAACTAAACCAAACCAAAACCATCTTTATGTTTGTGAGGGCTTGAGAGCATATCAGCATTTAAAAAACAAATACCAAATACGTTTCTACGCGACATCTAACATGGATGACTTCAAAACCATCTGTATGTATGAAAACTTATCTATCTTTGCATACTTCTTTAAAAGACGGGAGGATTTTTCTCGTCTCTTAAAAAAAATCCAACATTTTCAAATATCATTCCACGTGCCAAACACGTACTTAATACTTTTAAATTAAGAACGCTATGTGCACGTTTGTATCTTTTCGTTGTATACATTTTATTTGCTCCTGTTATTTCGTCTAGCATCCATCGCTGTGTGAACAATTCTCCTGATATCAAAGTCCTGATGATGGTTATTGAAACCGAAACGTTTAACGTCGACTTTACATCACAATTCACCTATTTGGATTATTCTGTTTTTCTGCTTTCTTCATATCAACCTTTGTAGGTTATTTAATGCCAAATCCATTTTTTTAAGAAATAAACAGTTCTATTTCAAACAATTCAGTTTAGCATAAGTACACAATTTAATTGTAAAAAACATTTTTATTTCAAGCTATTCAGTTTTGTCAAGCAGTTGTTATTCAAACAGTTCAGTTAAGTATTAGTATAGTTTTTGTTTACACACAGTTAAATGTCAAAACAGTTCTATTCCAAACAACTCAGTTTGACATAAGTACGCAGTTTAGTTCTATTTGACCCAGAGATAGGACCCTATCAGATGCTACCTCTCCGGCCCAGAGTGGACCAGGGAGCGATGGCAATGAAGGAGTACTCTGCATCCCTTAAAACTCCAGCATTACTGGAACATCACCATCAGATTGTTTAATGTCATATTCCGGACACTCGTTGTAGGGGGGTCTTACCCCTCTGCAGAGAATCAGTCGGTATATTCTAAAGAAAGCCGTCTGGGCAAAGAAAGCATTAAGGATGATTCAGTGTCCTTAAAATATTTTTCAGACACCCAAACATTTACAGCTTGTCTTAAAGACTTTATTTCTATAAATAAATTAGTGAGCAAGCAGATTAATTGAGTTTGCTGGATTTTTTGCCTAGAGGTTAGGAAATCGCATTTATTTATATTTACATTTTTGTGAAATTGTTTAAGAGCTTTTTTTTTTCTTTCACTGTAATATAATACCAAGTATTCCTATCTAATACAAATAATTTGCCCACAATTATTCCTATCTAATATGGCCCAGTTGGCTGGGACTGTAGAATACATGACTGCATCTGTGCAGAGGGTAAGACTCTCCCAACGAGTATCCTCTAAATAAATCCAGTAATGTTAGAGTTTGGGGGAAAGCGGAGTAGCCCTTTATTGCCATTCCTCCTAGGTCCACTCTGGCCCGGAGTGGTTGCACCCGATAGGGTCCTATCTATGCGTCAAATAGAACTAAACTGTGTGCTTATGCTGAACTGAATTGTTTGAAATATAACTCTTTTTACATTTAACCGTGTGTAAACAAATGACTGATGTTTAATTGAATTGTTAGTGATACTTGCAACTAGTTAAGTTTGTTGACATGTTCAACTGAATTGTTTGAAATAAAAATGTTTGGTCATTTAACTGTGTATAAACAAATAACTGATGCTTAATTGAATTGTTAGTTATACAGGGCAATACTTGAAAACATTAAACTATGTGCAAACAAATGATTAATCATCATCATCATCATGTCGTGCTGGTAGCACGGATATCCCTGATCCTCTCTCGCCACTTTTCCCTATCGTTCATCGCCTCAGGCAGGTCTTCTGGACAACATCCTGTATCCTCACATAGTTGCTGAATGTATGTTCGTGCTGCTCGTCCTGCTTTTGCACGGCCATGTGTGGGGGTCCATAAGAGTACATCTCTTATGAGTTCGTCCCTGCTTCTCCAGCAGTGTCCTGCATGTCTGGTTCGTCTACCTTGAATAGTTTTCGTTATAGGAGGCAGGTGGCCGTATAGTTGGTGTCTTGTGGGGTGTTACCGCCAGGACTTGTTCAAGATTGCTCGCAGCATTCTTGTGTAATTGCCATCTAGCTTTTTCTCCAGCCGTTTTGTTAGCGTCCATGTAGTGCATCCATATAGCAGTATCGATACGACCGCTGCCTGAAAGAAACTGCGTTTCATTTTATCGGTTAGGTCTGATTTCCATATAATCGATAGCCTATTGTTAACTGTCCATGCTTTTGTTAACTTCGTGTCGATGTCCTTTTCGGTTGATGCGACGCTGCTTCCTAGGTAAGTGAATTTGTCTACTAGTTTAAGAGGGTTCCGTCTAGAGTGGAGATGTCACTCGTTTGATTATAGCACACATATTCCGTTTTGTGTGCATTGACATAGAGGCCTATGCCTGCGGCTGCTCGTTCCAAACTATGCAGTACTGTTTTGGATTGGTTGGGTGTATTTGCCAGTATCGCTATGTCATCGGCGTAGTCAGCGTCGGTAATTGTTTTTGCGGTGTACCTTCTGCTCCTTTTCTTTGTCAGCTCAAAGCCGTTCTCTCTGATTTTGTCAATCGATGTTCTAAGTACGTAGTCTAGACAAATGATAAAGAGTTATGGGGCTAGCGTGTCCCCCTTGTAGTACTCCTACTACAATGTCGAAGTATTCTGTGTCTCCATCTGGTGATCGTGCTTTTACTTTGGTATTTCTATAGAGAATCGTTATTGCTGCTACGGTTTCTTTAGGTATGCCGTATGCTAGTAGGATTTGTTCCATCTTTCCTCTGTGAATGGAATCGAAGGCCTTGGTAAAGTCGACAAATATTAATGTCGCTTGTAGGTTTTTTGCCCGTACACCTTCAAGGATTCTACAGATGGTTAGTATCTGTGAGGTCGTGGATCTATTTCTTCGGAAGCCATTTTGGTTTTTCCTAAGGATGTTGTCGATTTTGGGTTCTATGCGGTTTCGTAGAAGGGGATTGTAGATTTTGGCTGCTATGGATGTAGGTGTTATGCCTCGGTAGTTTTTGGCTAATCCGAGGTTTAAAAAAAAACAGAAGATTAATAGTAAATAGAATTATTCGTATTCGATAGTAATAAGTGAAACTATTTAACTGAGAGAAAAAAAATTAGCTCAGCTTGTTTAAAGATGTTATCTCAATAATGTTTAGAAATCATATATTTTTTTTAAAAGGATTTGGAATTAAATAACCTACAATGGTTGGTATGCCATAAAACCAAATCAAACCAAACCGAACCCACTTTAATACCAATAGTTTATTAATTATTATAGGTTCCAGTAACTATTCTCAACACGAATGATTCACACTGTTATATAATATTAAGTATTCCTATCTAATACAAATAATTTTTAAACAATAGTAGGTGCAGTTTAGTGTTGATTGCAGACCTCTTCTTTTTCTGGGAAGAAACTTACTTCTTTACAAGAGATACGATCAACGTATTCTCAACCCCACCGACTGGATTGCCATCAACCAAAATGGGAATGACTGACTTAGTAAGTGCCCCACATAGGAATTTTTTAAATTTAAAACAAATTTTTTTGCGATATTCACTCCAGCTTAGAAAATATCCTTCGTACAAAGAATCTAATGAGTACACCTATTATGTGACAATGAAAGTCAACGTAAACAGTGATCATCAATGGATTCATCGCAGTTCACAAGAATTTTAGAAAACTGTCCGCTACAGAAGGGATAACGACGCCCATACGATTGTCAACCATTAAAGTTTCTAAAGATTCAATTTTATGGTTGGTTAGACGAATTATTGAATCAGAGAAAATAGCTAACATTTACATTGCATTGCTTATAAAAATTGGCCCTATGTGACAGATTTTAAAAGTACACATTCATTCACCTATGTGGAAGGGGAGAGGGAGGGAGAAAAACGGAGAAGGGGAGATTATGGTTGGTTTCTTTGATTAATGGTATATCAACATTCATGGGTTATTTAATGCCAAAGGCATTCTTGCAAAAGGACAGCATTAGAATTATTTAACCAATATCTAGGCGGTGGGGTGATAAAAGGGGGTTCATACCTTTCCCAAGTGTATGAGTCAGAAAGAGAACGTAACTGCATGACTAATAAAAATGCATGACTGAAGTTCGAACTCACTTACTACGATGTCTCAGTTAACTTCGTTAGCCACTACGCCAGGGAGACTCTCCTCCCTCCCCAAAGAGAAAGAGAGACAAATCGCATCGGAAAAAGAAAAAATGAGGAAGAAGAAGAGAATAAAAGTTAGAAGGGTTTATTCTTTTATTATTGTTAAATCCCTGAATGTACTTCAAGGTGCATGCAGAAATTCTCTAAGGGATAGTCCTTAGTCCAGTTCGTTTTTTATTATCTAAATCAGAATTTCTCGAACGGGTGCATATCAACCCCTGAGAGCAAACAAGATTTTGTCAGGGTGAATAGAAGCATAAGATGTAGAAGAGGTGAAATTACAAGTTTGCTTTTTAAAAATACCTTTATAATATATATATATATATATATATATATATATATATATATATATATATATATATATATATATACACGAGGTGCATACGATAAGTTTGTAGACTTTTTTCGTATGAGCATTTAAAGTTGTCGTAGACTCTTGAAAATTCAGTAGGTTATTGCTATACATCTTATGAGATGACTGACCAATTTTTATTTCAGCTTCAAATGAACAGCTACAGCAGCAATTGGAATGCACCCTACTAAAGCCTGATTGCCACAGCTGGTGAATTTCAAAAATGTAATCTGATACTTTAGAAGAACAATATGTAATAAAATTATGTTTTAAACTTGGAAAAAATATCACAGAAACGTATGGAATGCTTCAGACTGCTTTTCGACCATCCTGCATGAATCGAGCGTCAGTTTATGAGTGGCATAAGAGATTCAAGGAAGGCAGGGAGTCTGTGAGGGATGATAGAGGTGTGGGAGGAGTAAGGACGTCAATAGACCAGAGTTGATTGGCCAAAGGGTTAGGGTTAGAGTTACTATGTTGAGGTTTTAAGGGAGTTCAGGCAGAGATTCCGGAAGAGGCCAACATTCTTCAAATCGGCTCAGTGGCATTTCCACCAGGACAATGCACCAGTCCACGACTCCATCCTTGTCATAGACTATTTGACCAAGATGGGCATCAAGACAGTTCCTCACCTTCCCTATGACTTTTGGTTATTACCTTCCCTGTGACTTTTGGTTATTACCTTCCCTGTGACTTTTGGTTATTACCTAAGCTCAAAGGCTGTCGTTATGAGACAATTGAGGAGATGAAAGAGGCTGTGACGAAGGTCATTGACACGCTCACACAAGAGGACTTTGATGGGGCCTTCCAGAAGTTGTTGGAACGGTACAGGTGCATTGCAGCCAGATGAGATTGCTTCGAAAGGGACTAGAGTTTCATGTGTGTACTATCAATAAAAGTGTCCATACGAAAAAAGTCTGGAAACCTATCGAATGCACCTCGTATATATATATATATATATATATATATATAGGCTAAACTTATCTTATGCTAGTCTAATTTGGGCTGACAACTGAGTATTTTGAAAATATCTCCTGTAAGAGCCATAAAAAGAAAGTGTTTATCTACATAAACCACATTAAGAATTCGCTAGAAGACTTTAAAGCTCGATTCAAGGATATTCTAAACATGGAAATTCCTGAATTGATTTTTTCTTTATTTAATGTTGAAGTGAAAAGTGCAAGTTTAGATACCTTTCTCAGGATTGAAAGTCATTTCAATAAATTCTATCTTGAAGCAAAGTTGATGTACACATTTAAAGGAATTGGATATTACTGGATGAACGAAAAAAATCCAAAGCTTTTTACGAATTTTCCAAGTTTGTATATGGTGGAATCTCAATTTTGCCATGTGCATTATTTATTAAGCAAACAAACAAACACTTTGTATATAGAATATAGTCAGCGCCGTCAATTGGGGCATCGGAATACGCCGATTGCATCTTCCGTCCAGGAATGTCTGGAATATAACACTAAACCGTCTAATTGTAAGAAGGTTCAGTCCTAGAGCTCTGGGGAATGCCACTATTCCCCGGTCTACTCTGACCTGGAGTGGTAGTACCGTTAGGGTCCCATCTAGGGGTCAAATAGAACAGTTTAACAAATAACTACGTGTAAACAAATGAATGATGTAAATTGAATTGATAGTGTTACACAGCAGTAATTGGAAGCATTTAATGGTATGCAAATGAATGAGTAATATTGAATAGAATTATCAGTGTTAAATAGCAATACTGGAAATCATTTAACTGTGTGCAAATAAAACAGTTAGTGTTTGATAGCAATATATGAAACGATTCAATTGTGTACAAGCAAATGAGCAATGACTTGTTTGAAATGTTGTTTTTATATATATATATATATATATATATATATATATATATATATATATATGATGCAATTAGAAGCAGACTCAAACATGGTTAGATTGTCATTATGAAGTTATTTCGCCGGAGAATATCATTATACTCTCCGTCTCCACAGATGACTATATATATATATATATATATATATATCACTAGGTTGCTAATTCTATTGCGGTATATATATATATATTTATATGGAAGTGAATAATGGATTGTAATCTGACAATATGTAGAGAAAAATTGATAACAAAGCAATCCAAGTAGAAGGAGAGATTTATTGAAAAGTATAGTCGATATTATAGGATTTCGGTTCTACTGACCCATCGTCAGGGCCATGAGGGATGATATTAGCGTTGTTAAATCAACGATGGATGCGTAAAAATGCAAAGATGCTCATTTACATCCATAATAAAAGTCTAAGACGAATTTTCGAAGCCGCTGCTATTTCACTCTTTCATTCCCTAAATACTCATCCTGGCTTTTATAATATTTCTCCTTATTTGAGCAAATCCATTTTAAATAGCGACAATATATTCCATCTTTAGTTAATATTTTCCATATATAATTTTTCTATTTTTTTTTTCTATTTTTTCTATTTTTCTATTTGTCTTTTTCTTCCTTTTGACTCGAAATCTTTCTCAATAAACAAACGGAACATAAATTCTATACAATATTCCTCATAAGTCAAGTAACATAATATAAAACAACAAACGCTCACTCACAAATTAAACGGCCAACTTTTTCTTTTCACAGAGCAAATGTGGTATTTTGGTGTTTGCAGCGCGCATGGTGATGTATGATTGTCTATATATTGTACTGTTGAATGGGTCGGTGAATGTGGCTAGCTAGATTCCCTTAGTACATATAGAAACAGCAAGATCGCTCCCTTCCCCTCTCCCACAAAAATTCAAGACCTTGTGCCTTCCTTATTGTAAAAATAAGGGAATTAAGCCAACTTTTTCTTATACAAATTTTCCCTTAGGTTTTTTGTATTTTACATTTTTAAACATCCATCGTTGATTTAACATCACTAATATCACCCCGCATAGACCTGATGATGGTTCAGTAGAACCGAAACGGTATAGTGTCGACTTTGCTTCTCAATAAATCTCTCCTTCTACTTGGATTACCTTGTTATCAATATCTCTCTCTCTCTCTCTCTTTCTCTCTCTCTATATATATATATCACATACTAGGTCGCTAATTCTATAGCGGTATACATATGTGTGTGTGTGTGTGTGGATGTATAAACAGGATTTGGCATTAAATAACCGCGGATTGTTGATATGCCATAAAACTCAACCAACTATAGAACGTGGTAAGATGTGGCTCAAATTCCTCAACCTACAACCTGATATTCGTGATCTCATCACCCAACAAACTTATCCTTCTCATAAAAAAATAATTGAAGAATTAAAAGGTGCGTTTGCATTTATAGTTGTATGGTTCTTTTGTGTAAAATATATTACTCACCGGTAAATTAGTTATGTTTTCTGATTTGATATCCAACTAATTCATTTAGAGGTGAATGGAAATAAAATTTGGTTACAAGGTGTGAATCAAGTGAAAGGTTTGAGAAACCCTGATCTAAGTTAATGCTCTATCTAACCACCTGCTTAGATCATTTCTCAACATCTTCACTGATACGTTTTATCAGAAGAACTGAAAAAAAACTTTACTTAATGGCATATCAACCATTATGGGTTATTTAATGCCAGAGTCATTCTTGTAGAACAGAAAAAATGTGATACTATTTAACCCATTGTTTGAAGGATAAGAGGGTTCATATCTTTCCGAAAAAAAAGTATTTGTCCGAAAGAAAATGCAATACCGGGTCTGGGGTTTGAACTCGCTTACTACGATGTTGCAGGCCAATAGATTAGTCGCTCTGCCGCGGAAACTTACCTCGGATAAAATGGCATTATGAACTTCAATGTCTGTAAAACTAAATTCATTTTTCTATCACCATAG
Source organism: Sepioteuthis lessoniana (assembly GCA_963585895.1). Lineage (NCBI taxonomy): Eukaryota > Metazoa > Mollusca > Cephalopoda > Myopsida > Loliginidae > Sepioteuthis > Sepioteuthis lessoniana. Next base: position 12,515,973 of record OY757913.1, read on the forward strand.
AGACTTTCCTCGTGTCCTCGTGGTGTAATGGTTAAAGCGATGCACTGCGGAATCGTAGTACGCGAGTTCGTACTCCAGTCGCGCTATTACGTTCACTTTCGGGCAAATACCCTTGGGAAAGGTATGAATCCAATAATTCTCCCTCCAGCTATGGGTAAATAGTAGGACGGACTAGGTTCTTCAGCCTTGGTGAGGCAACTAGTCTAGGAGAAGGAAAACTCTGAATTCAAACCTGTTAAACTCCGCTTAAAAATTGACCTTGTGTCATATCCTGCCCGAGCGGAGGGGTTGGTAAATAGTACCATAGAGACTTTCCTGATTTCACATCATCATCGAATGGACAGAACTCAATTGAAAGAGATCGACCGATTTGTTAATAAGTTACAAAACTTTTTGCTTAGATGTGGCACAAGGCAGAATAAATGGGGCACCCAATGAGACGACTGATTTGTTAATACCCTTACGAAAGGCATGAACCTCCATATCCCTCAAGCAATGGGTTAAATACTATCATTGCTGTTCTACAGGAATGGCTTTGGTATTAAATAACCCACGACGGTTGATATGCCATTAAACAAAGAAACAAAACCAATCTATATTGTGCATTTACCCAACACCTCCACCATCAGCAACATATGACATAACGTTTTCTTATTTTCGAAAACGGAGTAAAGCTGGTTTCAATTTAGCGTTTTCTCCTCGACTCGTTGCTTTACCATGGCTCTAGAACCCTGTTGACCATGCTAGTTAACCATGGTTGGATGTGAACAGATGGATTCATGCCTTTCCCAATGGCATTAGCGTGAAGTGAAACGCAAACAACTTCATCTAGGATTTGACCTCGGGTTGCTGATTCCATTAACTACGACGGTAACCGTTACACTAAGCGCATCTACAATAAATAGCTTGACAGTTATTTACAGAAATCCAGATGGGAATTTTCACTGTAGAGCAGTGGTTCCCTGCAGATTATGAAACATGCCACTCTTTAGTATATCTAAAATTTTGATGCCTTCCTGTTATATTTAATTCTTACGCATCCAAAATATAACTGTAATTCACGTGAAGAAAGCTTAAAAGGGCATTAATTTGGTCTCTAAATAAACCCCACCAAAATATTGCTTGCGCCACCAAAATATTGCTTGCCCCATCAAAATATTGCTTGCGCCACCAAAATATTGCTTGCCCCATCAAAATATTGCTTGCGCCATCAAAATATTGCTTGCCCCATCAAAATATTGCTTGCGCCACCAAAATATTGCTTGCGCCACCAAAATATTGCTTGCCCCATCAAAATATTGCTTGCGCCATCAAAATATTGCTTGCGCCATCAAAATATTGCTTGCGCCATCAAAATATTGCTTGCGCCACCAAAATATTGCTTGCGCCATCAAAATATTGCTTGCGCCATCAAAATATTGCTTGCGCCACCAAAATATTGCTTGCGCCACCAAAATATTGCCATGCAGTCTACGCTGAGAATGTCTAGCCTATGTGATTAACGAAAAAGTGCTGTATGAATTAAGTGCATTAGCAAGAAAGATGATTATATAGAAAAAATAAACATTTGTCTCAATTAAATCTTGTTCATTATTTCATTGAAAAAATATTGATTTATTCACGAAGAACCCCACCCAAAAGACAAACAATATACGAATTGACTTTTACCTACTTTAAAAGATCAAGTAGTTGATATACTCCCTGTGATCATAGCTCGGATTCGAAACGTGTGTTAGTTTTGTATCATAACGTTCATTGTATATTTACATTTTTGCCTCTGGGGTGACCACTAGGCATTCGTGCCGGGTGGTTATATTTCACCAACTTGGCCTCAGGGCGCTGTCTCGCCAGGCTTTCACCTGCTTTCACCTGCTTTTACGACTAGGTTTATTGCTTTGTGCCTGGGGCGCCTCGAAAGAGGAACACAGACAGGGTCAAGAATTTTTGCACCTGCCACGCATAAATCTCGATTCGTGCGCAGTTCCCACAAAAAACGGTCTTTTGTCATATTCTGACGCGGTGGGATGTCAGTTGAATACAGTTGTTTCTTAAGAGTTTTTTCTGTTATATGATATCAAGTATTCCTATCTAATACAAATAATTTTCACATAATTGTATGGTTTCAATTATTCCTATTAAACTAATAGTTTTATGGTTTCAAATAATTATTTCTATTCAATAATAGGCATTTGTTTGTACACAGTTATATGGTTTCAAATTAATAATAATAATAATAATAATAATGTCATGTCGCTCGCACAGATTTCCCTGACTCTCCCTCATCATTCGTTTCTATCGTCTATCACATTCGGCAGGTCTTCTAGACTGCTTCGTGTGTCCGTACAGAGCAGTTGTAGATACGTTCTAGCCGGATGTCCAATATCTGCTCGTCGGTGTGAAGAGGTCCACCGAAGAACGTCGCTTATGAGTTCGTCCTTACCTCTCCAGCAGTGTCCTGCATGTATTGTTCGTCTGGTTAAAATAGTTTCAGAGATTGGAGGTAGGTGGCGGTATAGATGCTGTTTTATGGGATGTTGCTTCGTACCACTCTTGTGCAATTGCCGTCGAGTTTTTTCTTTATCCGCTTAGTCAGCATCCACGTGGTGAATCCATAGAGTAGTATGGACACGACCGCTGCTTAGAAATAGATGAGTTTTATTTTATCGGATAGGTCTGACTTTCATATGACCGAAAATCTATCAATGGCTGATGATGCCTTCGCTAGTCGCGTATTGATGTCATTTTCTGTAGATGAGATGCTACTTCCGAGGTAGGTGAATTTGTCCACTAGTTTCTACGAACCACCTGTTAGTGTGGAGATGTCTCTTGTTTGATTTTGATTAAAGTACATGTACTTTGTTTTGTCAGCATTGACATGGAGGACAATGCCATCTGCTGCTTGCTCCAGACTATGCGCTTTGTCATCAGCATAATTATAACTTCAAGTCACTGTTCTTAATACAATTTACAGTTATATGGTATCAAGTATTCTTATCTAATATTGATTATTTTTTTTAACAGATGTTCGTCAGTTATAGATTGGATCCTAACAGGTACTACCACTCCGAGTTAAAATGGATTTAAGAAGGGGTTTGCCACACCCCTCAGAAACGGGCCCCACCATTAGACATAGTTTTGTATCATAATTAAGACATCCCTTTTAGGGGGTCTAACAGGCAGCGGTCGTATCGATACTGCTATATGGATACACTACTTGGACGATAACTAAACTGCTGAAGAAGAAGCTGGACGGCAATTACACAAGAACGTTGCGAGCAACACCCTACAAGGCACCAATTATACGGTCACCTGCCTCCCATCACGAAAACTATACAAGTAAGACGAACCAGACAAGCAGGACACTGCTGGAGAAGCAAAGACGAACTCATCAGTGATGTCCTCCTATGGACCCCTGCATATGGCCAAGCAAAAGCAGGATGACCAGCTCGAACATACATACAGCAGCTATGTGAGGATACGGGGTGTAGCCCTGAAGACCTGCCAGAAGCGATGAATGATAAGGAGAAGTGGCGAGAGCGGGTCAGGGATATCCGTGCTTGCGGCACGACATGATGATGATGACGTATCTACAGAGTATATTGTCAGCATATACTAACCCCAGACAACATTGCAGTACGAGCCAACTGCACCTATATCAGCGGGATAATATTAACAGTAAAAGGCTTTTGTCTTTATTGAACACCTTTTGAAATAGGTTAAATAGCGCACTGACTGAAGGTAGAGAATCGAGTTACAATATTTGGCTGTTAAAACGGATTCAGTGAAGAGAGTTCGAATTCTCACTTGGTTGATGGGTTCGGTTTTATGGCATGTCAACCTTTGTAGGTTATTTAACGCTAAATCTATTTTTTATGCAAATAGTCTGTTCTATTTCAAACAGTTCAGTTTAGCATGAGTTCACAGTTTAATTGTCAATAAGTACAGTTTATGAAAATAGTTCTATTTCAAACAGTTCAGTTTAGCATGAGTTCACAGTTTAATTGTCAATAAGTACAGTTTATGAAAATAGTTCAATTTCAAACAATTCAATTTAGGATATAAGTAGGCAGTTTAAATGTAAGTACAATTTAATTGTGAAAAACATTTCCATTTCAAGCTATTCAGTTTAATCAAGCAGTTCTAATTCAGCTAATTCAGTTTAGTATAAGTACAGATTTTGTTTACACACAGTTAAATGTCAAAACAGTTCTATATTAAACAAATCAGTTTTGTGTAAGTACAGTTTCAATGTCAAAAAACGGTTCTATTTCAAATAATTAAGTTTAGCATAAGCACGCAGTTTAAATCTAAGTACTGTTTAATAGTCAAAAACATATCTACTTCAAGCTATTCAGTTTAGTCAAACAATTCAGTTTAGCATAAGTATGCCGTTAGATCTATTCAACCCATAGATAGGGCCCTATCAGGTGCTACCATTCCGAGCCAGAGTGGACCTGGGAGCAATGGCAATAAAGGGGTACTCCGCATTCCCCAAAGCTCCAGCATTACTGGAACCTCACCATAAGATTGTTTAGTGTCATATGCAGGACATTCATTGTGTGAGTGGGGGGGTCTTGCCCCTCTGCAGAGAAGCAGTCGGTGTATTCTACAGCCCCAGTTGACAGGGCAATACACAGTCAAAACAGTTTTATTTCAGATAATTCAGTTTAGCATAAGTACACAGTTTAGACGTCAAAACAGTTCTATTTCAAGCAATTCAGTTTAGCATAAGTACGCAGTTTAAGTGTCAAAACAGTTCTATTCTAAACAATTCAATTTAGCATAGAAAAACACTTTAAATGCAAAAAACAGTAAACTCAAACCACCATTTAGTTCCATTTAACCCATAGATAGGACCCTTATCAGGTGCCACCACTCTGTGCCAGAGTGAAACTGGTAGCGATGGAAATAAAGGGGTACTCTGCATCGCCCAAAGCTCCAGCATTACTGGAACCTCATCATCAGATTGTTTGGTGTCATATCCGGGACACTTGTTGTGTGCGTGTGTTGGGGGGTTACCCCTCTGCAGAGGCGCAGTTGGTGTATTCAACAGCCCCCACTGCCGACTGGGCAATTCGAACTTGGGCTGTTTATATTCTTTATGCGATAACACCTTTGGGAAAGACTAGACCCTATTTATGCTGATGCATCGTACAATGACGTTTGACAGAAAAGGGAGCGGGTGAGTTATTTTTTGGTCAGACCCTATTTTATAAACAGAAATACCATACTGAGCTTCGCTTCATATCACCTCACTGACATCGGTAAAATTTATAGTTCTTTTTTAAAGAGATATCCGGTAAAGCGGTTTGGTCGTGGTGGTATCATTCAAGTAGCGTGTCTCGGGCAAGAATAGTCAGGCAAAACCCATCCCTCTCCAGGTCTACACCTGGTTGGAATTCAGTGTTTTCTATCTCGTAGACTAGTTGCCATACCGAAGTTAAAGAGTACAGTCTGCCCAGTAATTTACCCATAACTGGAAGGAGAATAATTGGATTCATATTTAGCCGAGTCCATTTTCTACGACGATGACCGTTACGCCATGAGCGCTTTCAAAATCATTGATTTTTGGAATACATTTTCATTTTTTATGAAAAAAATTGTTTATCATCCTGTATAGTAGGACTATTTTTTTTTCAGTAATATTTTCCCAACAGTAATATTTTCCCAACGTCTCGGTCGGTGTCTCTGGCCTTCTTCAAGTGTTTCAGGTCAAACTCGGGAGCCTACACGGAACTTCGAACTGAACCCTTTCTTTAATCCATGGGGGTAGATTTTTCAAACTCTAATGACCATAATCGGGTACAAGTGTGTAGCTATAGTGGGTATTTCTGGTTATTTACCCGACAGATATGTACCCGGATATAGTGAACGGAATAGGAAAAATCTACTCTCTAGGACTGAAAAAAGGATTCGGTTCAAAGTTCCGTGGAAGCTCCCGAGTTCGACAGGAAACACCTGAAAGCCGAAGGATGTACCGGCCGAAATGTAGTGCATATAATAAAGATGAAGATGAAGACAATAGTCCAAATATACTAAATGATAAACATCATCTAGCTTCATCTCAGAAATCTGAACCATTAAGTCCATCCCATTACGCACGAATTACCACCTAACCCATAAGTCGACACCATGTTTTCCAAGAAAATTAGATTTTCAAAATTCAACCTATATACAGTAAGCTTAGAATTTATTGTGAAAAAGATTGATTCTGGTTGAGTTGTGTATATTTTTAAAGCTGTTAAAAGAAACAAGCATCTTCTACCAGCCTCTTGTTAGTGAACTATACGCTTGGATTTCGTCTTAATAGTTGGTGGCTGGAATTCGTTTTCAACTCTGCTCACCCTTTTCGTGGGGTTAATAATTTGAAGCCCGGCAGTTGTTTCATTTCTTCTACCCTTACGAGTGCAGAGAAGTAGGCTAAAACAACTAGATAGGGACTGAGGAATACTAATTTCTAAAAGGCTTTTCAGGTCATGTTTTCCTTCGCAAAAAAATACCTCAATACCAATTGGCAGATACACACGTGTGTGGGTGGGTGTATGTCTACATTCGTACTCCACCCCCAACTTAAAATGAACTTGTGTTAAATATGATTTGTGAGAAGTCGATGGATCATACATATATATATATATATATGTATGCGCGTTTGTAGATTGGCAAATCTGTAACCTTATAGGGACTTTATAGCTGAGGTCTGATTTGAAATTTTTACAGTGATGTTCGAGCAATGCAATTGTTAATGAGCGTTGAATTAAGTGAATTTAATATAATCTCTTTTCTTGTCAATGCACTTAATTCAACACTCATTAACAATTGCATTGCTCGAACATCACTGTAAAAATTTCAAATCAGACCTCAGCTATAAAGTCCCTATAAGGTTACAGATTTGCCAATCCACAAACGCGCATACACACACACACATATATATATATATATATATTTTTTTTTTTTCCGCCTTGAGCTACCGAAACTGTGTTATCACCCTGGTTGGCGGCTGATGAGGCTAGGGTATCGCACGTGCTTCCACACGTTGTATGATGAAAAAAAAAAAAAAAAAATTTATATATATATATATATATATATATATATATATATATATATATATATATATATATATATATGTATGCGCGTTTGTGGATTGGCAAATCTGTAACCTTATAGGGACTTTATAGCTGAGGTCTGATTTGAAATTTTTACAGTGATGTTCGAGCAATGCAATTGTTAATGAGCGTTGAATTAAGTGCATTGACAAGAAAAGAGATTATATTAAAAAGCAAAAAAATCTGTTGTGCGAAATAAATGCTTTCTTTCTGCCTTATCAATCAACAACTAATTTATCTACCCCCCCTCTCTCTCTCTCACACGCACATTAATATATATATATATATATATATATATATATTAAAGTACGAACAAAATTTCTTTCTTTTTTCAGTTAAAGCGTATTTAAAAATAAGAGAACTTATTATTCATGACTAAATTTTCGTTTTATTTGAAAGCAAGTATCATAATTATCTGTATTATTCAAATTCACTATTTAAAAATGATTTTAAAAAAAGTTTTAAAATATTTTAAAATATTTTTGAATGAAATAGAAACATTGATAAACCGATTTATGTAAAAATATTACGTACACGTGGATAATTATATCACTATGGTATGTATTTACATGCAATTACTTGGTCAAAATTCCTGACAAAAGACTTTCTGCGTCATTTTACAATATAGCAATTGCAGTGTGGTTTAGTTTACTGCGAAAAATTATTTGTATGGAAGGCCAGTCACATTAAAAAAATTAACTTTTTTTTGGTATAGAAAATTGTATCAGCAATTATGTTCCGTAACTAATCTGGGACAAAGGAAAAGAACCACATTAACATGGTTTTGAATGAACAATTAAGAAAACTCAAAAAAATTATTATTTTCATTTATTATTAAAATAGTGAAATAATGATACGTTTTAATTGCCGTTTTGATATTCAATGTTTTTACCTGGTAATAAAAAAAATCTATTAATCTTTTATAGCCCACATCACAATAATTTTTCCCCTTTTTTTAAAAATTTCCTCTTTTTTGGTTTTTTTAAAACAAAATTCGTTTTTTCTTGGTTCATTTTTATTTCATTATTCAACCCAAATACAAGGAAGAAAGTTGAACACTGCTTAAATGATTCTTACTGTAGGTTTCAATACATTTTTTTTTCGTTCAACATTTTTTATATCTTAAAAAGAAAATAAAAATATCTAAGAAACAGCTTCCTGTTTCCTGGTTTGAAATTTATATGTTTCGATTAATGAAATTATTCTTTATAGCGAAGTAAATGAAAATCTAATGTAACCCCCAACCCCAAAGCAGAACAAATATCGATATAGAATTGTTTGGGGTTTTTTTTTAATGTAAAAGAAAATAAGATTTTCAATTTAATAATATTAAAGACTTTCAAAACATTAATTTTTTAATTATCTTTACTGGAAATCCTTTTTGAGATGAGGCTTCTTAATCTGAATATTAATTTTATTGCGGACTTTTGTCCTCATCTTGGTAGTTTTTTTGTTGTTTTTCTCACTACGTTTCGGCTAAATTTCACCTCTGGCCTTCTTCAGGTGATTTACCGTGACCTTGGATAGGAATGCTGAGTCTTGTAAACGTATCCCCAGTAATTACTGCCTTCCATTGTTGTTGTCTATCGTACCACGTCTGATTTTTAAAAAATCTAACATTCACATTGGAGTAGTATTTTTTACCAACAGCGACCTATTTAAATTTTTAAAAATTTCATACACAAAAAAAAAGAGATGGTTTGGTTTCTTTGTTTAATGGCATATCAACTCATTTTAGGTTATTTATTTATTTAACGCCAAAGCCATTCTTCTAGAAGAACAGTTGTGGTACTATTTAACCCATAGTTGGGAAGATAAGGGGGTTCATATCTTTCCCAAGGGTATTTGCCCGGAAGTGAATGAAATAGCGCGACTGGAGTACGAACTCGCGTACTACGATTCCGCAGCCCAACGCTTTAACCATTACACCACGAGGACACCCACGCACAAAAGAGAGGGTTTTGTATTTTTATTATATACCGAAATATGAAAATATCATATCCCATTCCGATTAAATAGACACGAGGATGGAGTGTAAATCTCGGATCGGAAAAAAAAAAACTGCTTGTATTCTATTCAAATAACAGACGCATTATAAAAAATCAATTCATGGACGATGGGGAAGTGTGTCGAGAGAGGGTCTGGAATATCTGTGCTGATGGTGCGACATGATGATGATGGTAATAGATATCGCCATCATCATCTTATCGTGCTGCCAGCACGGATATCTCTGACCTTCTCTCGCCACTCCTCCCTATAGTTCATCGCTTCTGACAGGTCCCCAGGGCTACATCCCGTATCCTCACAGAGCTGCTGTACCTAGGTTCGAGCTGCTCGCCCTGCTTTTGCTCGGCCATGTGAAGGGGTCCATAGGAGAATGTCACTTATGAGCTCGTGTCTGTTTCTCCAGCAGTGTCCTACATGTCTGGTTTGTCTACCTTGGATAGTTTTCGCGATGAGAGGTGGCTTTAGAGCTGCTGCTTTGTGGGGCATTGCCTCCAGAACTTGGTTCAAAATTGCTCGCAGCATTCTTGTGTAGTTGCCGTCAAGCTTTTTTTTTCAGCCGTTTAGTCAGCATCCATGTAGTGCATCCATATAGCAGTATCGACAAGACTGCTGCTGGAAAAAAAAAACTGCGTTTCAATTTATCTGTCAGATCTGACATCTATATGACGGATAGCCTATTGATAGCTGATATATATATATATATATATATATATATATATATATATATATATATATATAAGTGTGTGTGTATGTGATTTGTAAGTGAACTGTTTGTCGGTAATTTAATTTCTAAACGAGATAGAAGTTAAGATTAGGCGAAACTATTCATTCATATGAACACACACACACACACACACACACACACACACACACACACACACACACACACCATCATCATCATTATCACACATTTTGATTTTGATGATAATCTGACATCCTTTTCTTGTGAACATCCGGTGTATTTTTAGCCTTATTTTTCAATTTTTTATTTTTTTATTTTCGGCGAATCTGACACCAATTATTTTGTATTTTGCAATAACTGTTTCGATATACGTGAGATAGGTGAGAAGAAACAGTCTTTCTCCTTAAAGTTATCACTCACCGTATTTATTGGGTCGAAACGGACTTCGCCCCTAATACTAATTTTATGATCAACCCTAGACGCGTGTGCCTTCCGTAAATATCCACTTCTACGCGAGGGTGAAATGTGACCCAAGGTTGAGTTTAGTGCGACGAACCCCCACAAATAAGCGAGTGGAAAAGACATTGTCCAGTTACCTCAACATTTCCCCTCTGGGAAGCCATGAGGGTCACAGATTGACCCTGAATGTTATTATTTCTCTCCATAATCTTCTCAACAGTGATTTAAAAACACGAAAGCGTTGGAGTAGAAAATAAATAATCAAATTAGATATTGGCGGTTTAATGTTTACGATATACATAATTGATACTAGAACCTTTTGAAATATTTTCGGTTTGCTGTGTGAGTTATGGGCGAAAGCGGGATAAGTGGATTGTGTTATCATTAAAAAAAAATGATATATTGGGAGTATATAATTAATCTTTACTTTCTGCGACCATTGAATTTTTCATTTGTTGTTGTTCAGACCTCTTCTTTTCCAAGTCGTTCCGCTACGGGCACTGATGAACGAATACACCTGAAATTTTTGGTCCGGTCGGGGAAAATGTCACAAGCATGTTAAATGCTTCAGTAAGGATATGGAGCTATCACCATGTTGCACAAACGTTTTTGGGTAGCAAAAGAGGTTCAGAGAGTCGAGAGGAGGTCAAAGATGATTCCAGAAGCGGGAGGCGTTCAACAAGCAGAATTCAAGTCAGCGTCGAGAAGATAAGGCAGGTAATATGGCGATCGTTGGTTGTCTGTTTGACTGAACGCGAGTCAGCTGGAGGGGAAAAAAGTGTTTGGAACTTTGGTACATATCTGAAACGTAACGTGACTGTGCGGTGGGTATCTTGGTCGAGAGAAAGCACCACTCTACTGGAACAACCTCCCTATTCAGCTGTTTGGGCTCTGCGGGATTTTTTTCTTTTCCCAAGCTCAAAGAAACCCATTTTGAAGGCGTAGAGACCATCAAGACGGCTGTAACAACGAAGCTGAAGGACTTCCCAGAAGAATCCTTCCCGCAGTGCATAGAAGCATGACAGGGAATGACAAAAAGTGTATTAGATTTGAGGGGGGTTACTTTGAAGAGAAAACATTTTAGTTTGTTGTTTGGAATGGAAACAAGTTGTTTTTGTCACCAGTTTCGTTACTTTTCAGACACACCACGTAAATATTCACTTAAGGTCCGTCCTTAGGGTCCATTATGTCCACTGTTAAGTTTCATGGTATTAATAGGATTTATATTTATCATCATCATCATCATGACGTGCGGCTAGCATGGATATCCCTGACCCTCTCTCTCCACGTCTCCCTATCATTCATCGCCTTCGGCAGGTCTTCGGGGTTACATCCCGTATTATCACATAGCTGTTGTATGAATGTTCGAGCTGGTCGTCCTGCTTTTGATTGGCCATATGCGGGGGTCCACAGGAGCACATCACTTACGATCTCGTCTTTGCTTCTCCAGCAGTGTCCGGCATGTCTGGTTCGTCTAGCTTGTATAGTTTTCGTGATAGGTGGTAGGTGGCTGTACAGTTGGTGCCGTGTGGGGTGTTGCTGCCAGGACCTGTTCAATATTGCTCGCAACATTCTTGTATAATTGCCGTCGAGCTTCTTCTCCAACCGTTTAGTCAGCGTCCAAGTAGTGCATCAATACAGCAGTATCGACACGACCGCAGCCTGGAAGAAACTGCGTTAGAATCAATGGCAAAGGAAGAGAAAAAAAAAAGTACTTGTACGAAATAGCACCCCCCTGAATATTTGCGTTTAGTTTGGTATGATGTACAAAACATGAATATCAATGTCTTATATAATTACGGAGGGATTTTTTTCTTATATTATCATTTTTTGTTTTATATATCTTACCTTTCAGTTTAGTTAGGCTGAGAACTTTTCGGCTTAGTGCATGGGTTAGTTAGGTGCACACATTGAGTGCAGGTGTTCACGCACGTGCGCGGGGAGGATGTGACAATCACAGATATTACAATAAAAACCCTAGATAGGTAATTGGGGATTATAGCGGACTGTAGTTAAAAAGTTCGGTTAATAGCGTTCTTCCTCGCCTTCACTTTTTTTTTGTCGTTATCAAACGTCTTATCACTCTTTCCCACCGCGCACTTCAGCTAGCGCTGGTAGGAAAGGTTCACCTTCTCTTCTTGGTGATGACGGTGACGTTGTTATCGTCGGCCTGTTGATACTTATCACATCAGTCTGCTTGCTATGACAGGCTGGGTAGGACATGGGTCAGGGCGTCGTGCACCTCTGTTGAAACCTGTTTGGAAACCTGTCTTGAACTGCCCAAATCTCGCTACTTGATTTTCTTATATAGCGATTGGATGGATCAATTCGAAGGTTCCCGAGGGTTCGATGATCACCAGTGGAACAGTAGTGCAACACATGAAAGTTCACGCGTGATTATATTAAAATTACGCTTGAACTCTACAGGTCACTCTGCCTGCACGAGCGAGGTTCGTGACATTTTTGATCGTCAGACCTATGTACCCAATGACTGATGACAGCTGTTGTGCTCGAACGTTCTTCAGTCTTGAGACCGCCGCAATTCAATGACGGCGCCCGTCCGTAATATTACAGTATGAAAGTTCCTTGAAAGGTTTAAGACTACGACAAAAGAAATCCGGAGAAAGCCGAAAAGTAGCGAGTATAAAATTAAAGATAATAGTATACATCATAGATGATGTAAGTAATAATAACCAACCGAAGAAATTTAGGCAGATTTAATCTCGGTTATCTAAGCGTGTATCTTTTATGTTAAAGTAACAGGGCAATAAATTGTCTTTACACGACCAGCCAAAACACCATAGCATCTGTTTTAAGATAAAACTATATCCTGACAGTATTATTGGGGGTTGTATATATCTTGCCCTTATCAGCGGAGGATATGCTCTCGGAAAGTCAGTAGATGTCTGGAAAAGTGGTTTGTTCCTTAATCCTATATATATATATATATATATATATATATATACTATATTCTTACTCTCAGAAACACATTTATGTTATGTCCTTACGCACGCACGCACGCACGCATATATATATATATATATATATATATATATACACACACACACACACACACACACACAATTTTCTTAAAGACACTCATACACAATTTTCTAAAAGACTCTCTCTCTCACACACACAATTTTCTTAAAGACACACATACACAATTTTCTTCAAGACACACACATATTTTTCTTAAAGACGCACACACACACACACACACACACAATTTTCTTACAGACACACACACACACACACACACACACACACACACACACATATATATGTTGTATATTTTTACACACACACATTGTATATATATTTTGTCATCCACAGACAGATTGAAGAGTTAATTCAACGAAACAATGTTGCTAGACACGCAAGATGCTTCAAGTTGTGATCGAAACGCGCCTAACTTTACACCAGGCCGATATATATATATATATATATATATATATATATATATATATATATATGAACACACACACACACACATATATATATATATATATATAAATTCATACATGTGTATATATATATATTACACGCATATGTACATACATACACAAATCTATGGTAAAGTTTCAATCATAAATTCGACAATCAAAAAATTAACAAACTACTAAATTTAGATAGAACGTGTATAAAAAAAAAAAAAAACTTTTAAAAAGTATGTTTTGTCTGAGAAAATTCATTCTTAGCATAGATTTTTCCAATCACAAGATTTTTTTTTTCTTTTCGAAAATATTTACCTTTTCACTCAAAGAAAGACTTATTACATCTCTTTGACAGATCCAAATTGCTAAGTTCACTAGTTTTATTTTTTCAGACAAATATTATCGTATTTGTCAGCATATAAGACGTGCCCCAACTTCAACAGGACAAATCAAGACCCCCCCCCCAAAAAAAAAACAGGCTAATATAGAAAAGTAAAAGTAAAGTTGGCGACCGTAGTCAAGGGTGACCCGAAGGCTCCCTTTTCGATAGCTACCACACAGAGCTGTAGGGAAGGGCGCCGTTCTATTCCCTGGATTGTTCCACATTACCCTTGATCCTTACTTTGTAATGCTGAGTGTTAAGCGAGGCGGCATCAAATACCATTTTTTAAGTCTTTGGTATGACTCGATCTGGGATTGAACCCAGGTCTCCCGAACCATTGGTGAACACTCTACTCATTCGACCAATGGCTCAGTTAAAGTTTGCGACCTCAGTCAAGGGTTACCCGTAAGTTCCCTTTTCGATAACTACCACACCGACCTGTAGGAGAGGGCGCTATTCTATGTACTAGATTGCTCCACATTACCCTTGATCCTTACCTTATAATGCTGAGTGTTAAGCAAGCATTTTTTGAGTCTTTGGTATGACTCAACCTGGGATTGAACTCCGGTCTCCCGGACCATTGGGGAACACTCTAATCAGTCAGCTATAAATTAAGTTAAAATGTTTACCTCTGATACTGAATCGTATCAGAATACAAATCTGTCTCGGCAAATATCAAGCTCATGATGTTAGGAAATTTGTTTTGTCCAAACTAAACTGTTATCCATATTTATTAAATTCTTTCAGGTCGCCACGCCCAAATGAGAAGCACTTCCGACTTTTTGTTATTATAGTTTACCCCCGCAAAACAAACAAAAAAACAAACAAACAAAAAAATACGACATAAATTTGTTTGTATGAAATTTTAAACATTTTCTCCTCAGAGCGACTTTTCCTCTTGAAACACGTCTCGAATTTCTCAGTTAAGTCATTGATACATTTACGCATGTTAAAGAGTTTCAACCTCGTAATCTGAATATCAGGGCTGGAGGCTTCTTTTTTTTTTCTTTTTTTAAAAATGTTATTGTTTATTTGTTCACAACTCAAATTCTTTATATGAATTTCAGGAAAATATGGAAACTAAGAGAATATAAAAACAGACGGTTTTATATAAAGCTGTGATATGACGAGTAGGGTTTATCAAACATATCCGTAGAGAAGGCGCTGAAAGGTTCTCGGTCTTACAAAGAAAGAAATAACCAAGAATGATAAAACATACGTTATTCTACATGTTGTTTAACACACACCGGGCTCGTATTTCTTAAAAATAAATAAATAAATAAATAAATAAAAAACAACTAAAAATATCTTCCCCAAAAACGAACAAAATTCATTCGATTCTTGTTATTTAATAAGATTTACTTAAATTACTGCTCGGGCTTCAGTTTGCTTAAAGTACCAGCAGTTACTGAGTATGGATTTACTCAACACCTCCCCTATGAGCAGGAGGCGACACAAGGTCAGTTTTTGAGCAGAGGTTAACAGGTTTAAAGTCAGCGTTTTCTTTCTCTTATACCGTAATGGTTAGCAAGGTAGGCTAGCAAACCTTCACGAGTGGATTCGAGTCTCAGTGGGTACTCCATTTATAAAAAAAAGTCAACTACAACTACTACTACGATGACGGCGCTTTCAGCTAAAAGGTTATCCTTTTTCCCATTTGCTTGGGTCTGCTTGTCGTTTAAAGATGAAAATCACCCAGAAAGAAAGTCAGACTAACAGTCAATGAGATGATAGATGATTTTCTCACTTATTTTTATAATTAGTAACTTAAATTTTGCAGAAATTTACCTATCTTTTTATTATTACGCATGGAAAACCCGGAAGAAAAGGATTGAATGTGTCTGGAATTGAGGTAAACGTTACCTAAAGGATAAGCCAATGATAATAATAAGAAGAATCATAAGAATAATGGGGAGTGGGACTCATATGTTCACTGGAATTTTGAGATACAAACAGAATTAGAACAAGCGATGCGAAAGTTTGACTTTTCAGCTTTAAAACCTTGGTTTCTGAAGTGTGTTATTTAAATTCTTTTTTCAAAAAACATCTTTCAGGGGTTGTTTATAAACTTTAGAATTTGTAAAGACTTTCCTGTAAAGAGAGACCGTTTGGAAACTCCCAGAGATAACCGGTCTGAATTATTAACGCATCGATAAACGTTTGAACCAAACTATTAATGCGTGCTAGTTCATCACTTTCGTTTCTTGAGATCAAGTGACGTCTTTTTGAGAGACGAGCAGAGTTCGATTTTGGTTAGCATGGAAAAAGTGTATAAAAGCGCTTTCAGGTTTAGAGTAGTTTTCTTTAGAGTGATCTAGTCTAAGAAATAATTTCTTCAAAAAAAGTAATACGAGGTGCATACGATAAATTTCCAAACTGTTTTCGTATGGGCATTTAAAATTGTCGTAGGCTCTTGAGAATTCAGTATGTTATTGCTATACATCTTATGAGATGACGGACCTAGTTTTATGATTCCAGGTTCAAATGAACAGCTACAGCAGCAATTGGAATACACCCTACTAAAGCCTGATTGTCACAGCTCGTGAATTCCAAAAATGCAATCTGGACGTGAGGACACTTTAGAAGAACGATATGCAATAAAATTCTGTTTTAAACTTTGAAAAAATGCCACAGAAACGTATGGAATACTTCAAACTGCTTTTCGACCATCTTGCATGAATGGAGCATCAGTTTTTGAGTGGCATAAGAGATTCAAAGAAAGCCAGGGAGGCAGTGAGTGATGATGAGAGGTGTGGGAGGAGTAAGGAAGTCAATACACCAGAGTTGATTGGCCAAAGGGTTAGGGTTAGGGTTACAATGTGGAGGTTTTAAGGGAGTTCAGGAAGAGATTCCGTCGGAAAAGGCCATTACTCTTCAAATCGTGTCAGTAGCATTTCGACCAGGACGATACACCAGTCCACAACTCCATCCTTGTCACAGACTATTTGACCAAGATGGGGATCAAGATAGTTCCTCAGCCTCCCTATGGTCTAGTCCTTGCTCCCTGTGACTTTTGGTTATTCCCTAAGCTCAGAGGCTGTCGTTATGAGACAATTAAGGATATGAAAGAGGCTGTGACGAAGGTCATTGACACGCTCACACAAGAGGACTTCCATACAGCCTTCGAGAAGTTGTTGGAACGGTACAACAAGTGCATTGCAGCCGGAGGAGATTACTTCGAAGGGGACTAGAGTTTCATATGTGTACTATCAATAAAATGCCCATACGAAAAAAAGTCTGGAAACTAATCGTATGCCCCTTGTAAAATACCAGTTAATTCGATTTGGAGATGTTATTATCTATTGACTATAAATGAATCTATTTAATAAAAAAAAGAACTTTTTTGTGAACTGCCACGAATATTTCTTAAACGATTATCAAAGAATTAAGTCAATTCGAACATATTTTTAAAAACACGTTTTATTCTTTAAATTCATCTGTGAAATCTTCAGTCACGTTGATGAATATTTAAAAACGATGAAAAAATGATAAAAAATGAGATGACGAAAAAACTTATTTAAATATTTGTTTTACCCCAAATACTTGCATGAATCAATTAAATATATATATATATTTCAATTTCTCTAGAAGCTAGTTTTCAAAGTGCATTGTTATGAAATAAATCAACACGATATAAAAGAGATGAGTCAGTTTTGAAATTCTTTTATCTCCATAACAAATATTTTTACCATAAGGTTATGTTTTTTTTTCCAAGTATTTAGCCCAGTTTCTTGGAGATTAAATACTGACAAAAATTAATTCTCTGTATAAATTCATATAACTCTTTATTTTAGTATTTGTTTTTTTAATTGCTTTATTTGTATTTTATTTTCGTAGCCCGTTGCAACAAAAGAACAATTTTCCAGATTTAATTGGTTTTTACATTCATAGCAAATCAAATATTTATAGCCTGTAAAAAATTTGTTTTATTTATTTTGAATGAGTTTGTTGTTCGTAGTATTTTTTAAAATCATTTTTTATTTATTTATCATTGAATATCAGCCAAAATTAAATGAAGTAAAATATCAAGCAACATTATTAAGTGAATAGAGATTTCAGTGATAAATTTATGGAAAAAAAGATTTTAAAAGATTTTTTGAATCGATCTAATTACCATGAATAAATAAAGAAATTTACAAAATCCTATCGAATTAACCGGTATAATTGGGCCCAGTCGGCTGGGGCTGTAAAATACATAGAATCCACCTTTCAGAAGAGTTAGACCCCCCCCACACACACGAGTGTCCTAGATATGACACAACTATCTGATGGCGAGGCTCCTGTCCTAGAGCTTTGGAGAATGTGGAGTCCCTCATCATTACCATCACTCTCAGGTCTATTCTGATCTGGATGAGTAGTAATCGACAGTGTCCTATCTATGGGCCAAATAAAACTGCTTGATCATTTCACCGGGGGTGAACAAATGACTGATGTTAAATTGAATTGTTAGTGTTACATAGCAATACTTGGTACTTTTTAGTGGTGTAATGGTTAAAGCGATGGACTGCGGAATCGTAGTAAGCGAGTTCGTACTCCAGTCGCGCTATTACGTTTACTTTCGGGCAAATACCCTTGGGAAAGCTATGAACCCTCTTATCCTCCCGGCTATGGGTTAAAAAGTACCACTACTGTTCTTCTAAGAGACTGGCTTTAGCATTAAATAACCTACAAAGGTTGATATACCATTAAACAACAAAACCAAAACTTGGTACCTTTTAAATGTGTGCAAATAAAACTATAAACGTTTACCATTCTTGAAACCACTTCACTGCATGCAAACAAATGTTCGATATTAAATAGAATTATTTGTGCTAGATAGGAATAATTTAAACCATTTCATTGCGTGTAACCAAATTAGCTCTCCTTTGAAAATAAAATTGCCTTCAAATAATTTGCTTACAAATCATAAATCTATATCCATTTAACTGTGTGCAAGCAAAATACTTGAAATCATTTGTGTGAAAACAAATGAGCTCTGGCTTGTTTAAAATTTTACCTACAAGGTATTCGTTTACAAATCACATATTTAATATATGTATAAACAGGAATTGGCATTAAATAACCAACAAAGTTTGATATGCCATGAAACCCAACCAACCGGGCCTAACCAGTGTAATTGTTAACGATAGAGAAATTAGGAAAGATAATAAAGTTATCTTCCTTTGATTTTCTGTGTTTCGAAGAAATAAATTATTTCAAGTAGGCACTGACCCAACCCATCCACAGATGTGAAACAAGGTCAATTGTTAAGCGAAATATAGTTAGTTTGAATTTTGTTTTCTTTCTTGAGGGGTTGTTTAAAGAACCCATAACAATTATTTAACCATATCAGGTAGTACAGATGGATTTCCGAAGGGCATTAGCACGAAGTGAAATGCAGACAGCCTCGATCTGAACTCAGGTCACCTATTCCATTATTTACGGCGATAACCGTTTCGCTAGGCGCGCTTGCTATACGGTGTAGTGAGGTTTTAGGAAACTAATGCAGGGCTATTAAGTTTCACTGTTATGATAACTTTCCCTCTTAAAGTTGCAACTATAGTTTCTTTTTTTTTTTTTTTCATATGTCGATTAAAATTCTCGAGAAATTTTTGGCTTGGTTTCTTTGATTAATGACAACTCAACCTTCAGGGGTTATTTAATGCCAAAGCCACCAATACTTTTTTTAACCCATTGAATAAAGCTCATACTTCAGTACTAGTTAGAAAGTTAATGAAAAAGTTGGTTGGTTGGTTGGATTTTATGGCATATCAACCTTTGTAGGTTATTTAACGCCAAACCCATTATAATGAAAATAGGTCTATTTCAAACAATTCAGTTTAGCATGAGTACACAGTTTAATTGTGAAAAACATTTCTGTTTCAAGCTATTCAGTTTATTCAAACAGTTCTAATTCAGCTAATTTGGTTTTGTATAAGTACAGATTTTGTTTACACACAGCTAAATGTAAAAACAGCTCTATATTAAACAATTCAGTTTAGTGTAAGTAGAGTTTCAATGTTAAAAACAGTTTCATTTCAAACAATTTAGTTTAGCATCACAGAGTTAATGTCAAAGCAGTTTTATTTCAGATAATTCAGTCTAGCATAAGTACACAGTTTAGATGTCAAAACAGCCCTATTTCGAGCAATCCAGTTTACCATAAGTACGCAGTTTAAATATCAAAACAGTTCTAATTTAAACAATTCTGTTTAGCATAAATACGCAGTTTAAATGCAAAACACAGTAAACTCAAGAAACCACGGTTTAGTTATATTTGACCCATAGATTGGACTCCTATCAGGTGTTACCACTTCGGACCAGAGTGGACTTGGGAACGATGGCAATGAAGGAGTACTCCGTATTCCCCAAAGCGCCAGCATCACTGGAACCTCAACATCAGATTGTTTAGTGTCATACCCAGGACACTCAGTGTGTGTGGGGGGTCTTACTTCTCTTCAGAGAAGTAGTCGGTGTATTCTACAGCCCCAGCCGACTGGGCAAGTGTGAGTGAAAAAGCGCTCCTGGAGTTTGAACTCGCTTCCGTCGAGGCTGCGGTTCAACACTTTAACCATTACCCTCGGCGACTTCAGTCAAGAAATCTTTTTTTTATATATTTAAAAGCTTTTGTTTGTGAGATATCGAATAGCCATAAGACACAGATTTTATTGAATAAAATTTGCTGTAACATAGCCAGATATACGGATGTGTGAAATAAACATAGGGAATCCGAAATACACGGCATTCACGAAATTTGTTCAGGTACGAAACTTATTCACCTTTTTAAGTTTAAAGGTTTTTCGACGTGAGGAGAGAGAGAGAGACACAATCTTTCTATGCTGACTGCTTTTACATCGTCAGCTCTCAACCCAACCAACGCACGGCGCCCTTAGCGCACAAAGTCGTCTGGCCTCGCCCAGGTGTGAATCTCAACTCTCTCGTTCGGAGGCAGGAACTCAACTCACTGCTTTTTCTCAAATCCCAAAATCCTCAGCCCACGCTTCCGGTGCGTGACTTTACTCACATCCCCTGGTCCTAAATTCTATCTGGGATTTCTATTTTGACATCTCTGAATGACACATCCTCTCCTCGTGCGCATGAACCCCAGCGTTCATGTTTGCACCTAACTATCCCATGCACTGAGCCGAAAGGTTCTCATCCTAACTAAACCGAAAGGCAAGATATACAAAACGAAATCTCTCCGCAATTATACTACATTGCTTAGATGGCTTAAGATTGCTTACAATACCTACTGTCGCTAAAGGTCACCCATTTCAATACTGAACTGGTTCATTGCTGCTTAACTAAACATATATAGAAGAAATCAGTGTTTTTAACGGTACTTGACCGTAAGTAATGTCTTATCTAACATTTTAGGACGAATAAACGATAAGATTTAAAAACGATTAGTTCTACATGGCATAATTTTTAGACAGAACCCCACTCCGCAAAAAAAAACCCCTCTCTGTTCCTCCTTCTGCATAACGTGGAACAATCATGCAGGGGGCATTGACCACTCCGTGAGCAGAAATAAATCAGAGTTCATGTACAAAAAACAAGATAGAGTCATTAATTGGAATCATTTTGAGATGAGGCTTCTTAATTTGAGAATTAATTAATTTTTATTTATTGCGGACTTTTTGTCCTCATCTTGGTATTTTTTGTGTTGTTTCTTCTTTCACTACGTTTTGGCCAAATTTCACCTCTGGCCTAGAGTCATCTCGAAATTAAAAAACAAGAAGGAGCCATCTCGAAATTAAAAAAAAAAAAAAAAAAGAAGGAGCCATCTCGAAATAAAAAAAAAAAAAAAAGGAGCCATCTCGAAATAAAAAAAAACAAGAAGGAGCCATCTCGAAATTAAAAAATAAGAAGGAGCCACCTCGAGATTAAAAAAAAGAAGGAGCCATCTCGAAATTAAAAAAACAAGAAGGGGCCATCTCGAAATTAAAAAACAAGAAGGAGCCATCTCGAAATTTAAAAAAACAACAACAAGGAATCATCTAGAGATTTAAAAACAAAAAGAAGCCTTCTTGAGATCGTGCCTCTGAAATTAAACCATTTCCTATACCTCGACAGCAATATCTCGTCTACTGAAACCTATGTTAACATACACTCGCGAAGGCATGGACTGCTTTTAACAGGTTATCGATCTTTTGGAAACCTGATCTTTTTGATCAAATAAAACGAGATTTCTTCCAAGCAATAGCCGATTCAGTCCTAATGTATGGATGGTCATTAAAAAAAAACAATTTTGTTTTGCATTTTAAGCAAATATCCTATGAAGAAAACAAAAACAAAAAATAAAGTTGCAGCCTCGAGATAGAGATATAATGCCAAAATTCACTTGACCGAGTCTGCGTCTCTGCAGAGGGATAAGACTCCCCCAACGAGTGTCCTAGATGTGACACTAAACAATGGAATGATGAGACTCCAGAAATGCTGGACCTTTGGAAAATGTGGAGAACCCCTTTATCGCCATTGCTCTCAGGACTCTTGTCCGGAATGGCAGCACCTGACAAGTTCCTACCTATGGGCCAAATAGAACTAAACTGAGTGCTTATGCTAAACTGAATTTCTTGAAATTGAACTGTTTTGACACTTGAACTGCGTACTTATGCTAAACTGGATATTTTTTTTTTATTCAACTGTGTGTAAATAAATGACTGATGTTTAATTGAATTGTTCAGGATACAATACTTGGAATCATATAAATTTGTTGATTAAAATGAATAGTTTGAAATAGAACTATTTTTTACCTTTAAATTGCGAACTAAACTGAATTGTTTGAAGTAGAACTGTTTATATGTATAAAAATGGATTCGGCATTGAATAACCTACAATGGTTGATATGCTATAAAACAAAACAAAACCAGACTAAATCAAAATTCACTTGTTCGGTACTCGTTCCACGGAAACTCATTACACCGTACATTTACTTCTTCGGTGTCCTGGTTATGGCACGAAACGGCATTTGATACTATTTACCCAACCCCTCCACTCGGGCAGGATATGACACAAGGTCAATTTTTAAGCGGAGTTTAACAGGTTTGAATTCAGAGTTTTCCTTCTCCTAGACTAGTTGCCTAACCAAGCCTGAAGAACCTAGTCTGTCTTACTATTTACCCATAGCTGGAGGGAGAATAATTGGATTCATACCTTTCCCAAGGGTATTAGTGCTATGTGAAATGCAATCAGTATCGTCCAGGATTTGAACTCGTATCGCAGTGTTCATTTCCTACGGCGATAACGACTACACCACGGGCACCTCCGACTAACGAAACGGCATTTGATGACTTTAGATACATTTTTAAAAATGTTTTGTTTGCAAAAAAAAAAAAAAAAAAAAAAAAAAAAAATAATTGCTTGTATCGTTAAGAAACGGCACGTATCAATGTAACGCTAAACGGAAACCTATGATATATCAGTCAATATGTTGACTTGTATTCTCTGAGACACGCACAAATATATGGCAAAAACAAAGTGTCCTTTGCAGACATCCAATTAAAAAGGTTACATTTCCCCGTTTAGGTATGACACACCAGGTAATATAACTGAATTTTTTTTTAAGTGATCTCAATGTTTGCACATATGTGGAGTATCCACTTTCGATTTTTTATCATCATATATATATATATATATATATATATATATATATATATATATATTGTCCTCCTCAGACTGTTTTGTTGTATCACAACTCTTCAGTGTGGCTAGACACGCGAGATCGAAACCTGCCTAACTTTCCGCTAGGCTGATGACATACCCCTAAAGTCAAGTTGGCGACTCAACGTCAGCTCGGGAATATATATATCTTATTATTTTTAATTTATTTGAATTTTTCCAGTGGTTAATTCTGTAAAAAGATCGATGATTTGTTCTAATCTACCCCCCCCAAAAAAAAACAAAAAAAAAAACAACAACAAAAAACAAAAAAAAACAAAAAACAAAAAAAAAACAAAAAAAAAAAACAAAACAAAACAGCCGCATGAAATACCGATTGACGTGAATAATTTCGTTCCTCGGATATTTGATATGACAACGAAAGATGTGGGTTTTTGTTCCATCCGTTGATGGATACAAGAATGGCAACTTGTGACAGAAGAGAAAACATATTTTGAGGAAGAGGAGGAGGAGTTTTAGAATGGGAGAGAGAGAGCAGGAGAGAAAGAGAGGGAGAGAATTTGGAAAGAGAGAGATAAAGAGAAGAAGAAGAAGAAGAAGAAGAGAGAGAGAGAAGGGAGAAGGCCAGAGAGAAAGAGAGCTGAAGAGATATATAGGAGAAAATAAAAGAGAGGGAGAGAGAGCAGGAGAGAAAGAGAGAGAGACTGGAAAGAAAGAGAGAAAATAGGAGGGAGAGAGAGTGAGATTGGAAATAAAAAGAGAAAAATAGGAGAGAGAGAGAGAGGGGCGAAGAAGAGAGAAAGAGAGCTGAAGAGATATACAGGAGAGAGAGAGAGAGAGAGAGCAGGAGACAATGAGAGGGAGAGAGACTGGAAAAAAATAGAAAAATAGGAGCGAGAGAGAGAGAGAGAAAGAAGGGAGAGGAAAAGAGATAAAAAGAGAGAAGAAAAAGAGAGAGAGGGTGAGAAGGGAGATGGTCAGGTAGAAAGATAGCTGAAGAGATATACAGAAGAGAGAGAGAGAGGAAGAGAGAGAGAGATGGGAGAAAGGGAAGGGAAATAGAAAAATTAACCCTTATAATTAGCAGTTATATTTTTATATGAATTTAATTGAAAAGATGTGACTATTATGACAGAACTAAAGATATTTATTCATTTGAGATTAGTTAAGTAGAATATTCGCTGTACAGGGCACCCAGTTAGAATCAAAAGCAACAAAAGTTTGGTATAAGGTGTCATTATAAACAGAGAGCTGTGAAAAACAAGAGAAAAACGTAAAAATTCGGGTTGATAATTCATTAAAAAAAAGAAACCGAAAAATTTTGAGATTCTGTTAACCACTTAATCGGCTAAATCGCTAATCCGATATGAGACACGTGCTCATAAGACTGGATTTGCGAAAGCCGATTTTCTAGATCTTTACGAAGTGAAATAATATTATGTAAATATGGTTAAAGTCTGTAATAAAATCCGACGGCATAAGAAGAGAGAGACAATACGGAAAATTAAATTGATAAGATTCCTTATCAGCATAAAAAGCTCTAAGAAGTCTACGTGTTTAAAAAAAATTCTAAATGTATTTTTTGCCCCCTTGTCACGAGCAGACTTCTTTTTCTGTAAAAGTTATTCTAAAGTCAGAACATGTCAATTTACTTTTCCGTATGGTCTCACTTATATATATATATATATATATATATATATATATATATATATATATATGCTGTGTGTAAATTATAGTTATTACTGGTGGGCATTTAACTACGACACCTCGCTTGTTTTTATGTAAAACGTGGTCAGTGTAATGAAGTGTCCTTTGCACAGATGATCTGGGTCAAATCAATTTACATACAGAATATATATATATATATATATATATATATATATATATATATATGCTGTGTGTAAATTGTATTTATTGCTTGTGGGTATTTAACAACGACACCTCGCTTGTTTTTATATGAAACGTGGTCAGTATAATGAAGTGTCCTTTGCGCAGATGATCTGAGTCAAAAATGGCACTAACGTTCGTGATCACTGTTTGGTCAACATTGATCCAATCCCGCATAATGTCCGAACTGAATATGTCTGAAGGCGATTAGCCCGCCCCAATACCGACTTGAAGACCAGAACAGTTTGTATAAATCTGAAAGATTTTTTCATTTAAACATTTACCGATACTTTTTCATTTCATAAGTTTGTTTTCTTTTTTGATTTTATTTAAAATAACCAACCAAACAAAGACTCAATTTAAATGAATTTAAAAATGTTTTTTAATTACCACTTTGTAATGGAATAATGAGTCATGCTGGCTGAACATACATCAAATTATCATTATCGAGGTCTGTCTGAAAAGTAACAAAACTGGGTGTGCTGTGTGATCTATGGGCGAAAGAGGGATCAGCAGATTGTGTTATAATTCAACAAAATATCTTGTGAGTACACAAATGTAATCTTAGCTTTTTTTTTTGCAACCATTGCATATATTTTCCACACGCTTTTTCAGATATAAATATTAAAGAAGGAATAAACCAGAAATATTTGGTCTGCTTGGGGAAAAATCCAGCACAAGCACTTGAAATGCTTCAGCAAGTATATGGAGAAAACATCATGTAGCAGGCACGTATTTCTGAGAGCCACAAGAGGTTCAAAGTGGGTTGCAAAGATGTGAAAGATGACTTTAGGAGCGGGACTTCAACAAGCAGGTCAACATCGAACGGGTAAGGCAGGTGGTATGTGGCGATCAACGGTTGACAGTATAAATGATCGCAAGTCAACTGGATATGTGGCGATCAACGGTTGACAGAATGAATGATTGCAAGTCAACTGGAAATGAAAAAGGACCGTGTCTGGAAGATTATCACTGAAAATTTGGAAATATCTGAAAAGTAACGGGATAGTATATGCTAAGCAAAATTAGCCTATGGTCCGGTAGTCCTAGGTTTAATCCCAGGTCGCATCATACCAATGACTTTAAAAATGGTACTTGATAGCTCCTTGCTTAACACTGAGCAATATAAGGTACGTATCAAGAGTAAAGTGGAGCAATCCAGAGAAAGGAGTAGCGCCTTCCCCTACACCTTGGTGATGTAGCTATTGAAAAGGGAGCCTTCTGGTAGCCCTCGACTACGGTCGCTAACTTTACTTATATGCAAAGCATTCAGCAATTCTTGGTCGAGAGGAATATCACCATACAGGAACCACCTCCCTTTTATTTGATTTCTTTTCCCCCAAGTTCAAGAGGGTCATCTAAGAGACTAGGCGTGAAGGCAATCAAGAGGCACTGAGAGGCATCCCAGAGGAATCTTTCTAGCAATACATAGAAGCATGGCAGATAACAATAGGAAAAGTATATTAGATACTAGAGGAACTACTTTAGAGGAGAAACCATATACTTTGTCGTTTGGAATCGAAATAAATTCTTTGATACCAGTCCCATTACTTTTCAGACCTACCTCGTATATATTTATATACATATATACATATATATATATATATATATATATAATGTAAAAAGACACCCGCTATGTGACTGGATCGGATTTTCTCACAAAGTGGCGGGTTTAATTTTCTAATAACTTTTGTAATCAATTCCACTAAAACCTTGTCGAGAACTTGATTCTACTTACACCAATCTCAAGAAACTTCACCGAAATTTTGTCGAATATTTAGACTTCTGCAGATTTTTTTTCGAAGACTAACACCATTAAAATCTGTTCAGGCTCTAAAAGACATTTGATTCATTTTAACGACATGTCAACTTGTCACTGGCTATTTCATGCCTATTGGTTATTGAATGGCGTTCATATTAATAGTTTGGGTCGTTGTTTTTTAATAGAAGAATCAGCAATTAACTTCACATTTGCCAAACCCCCAGAATATGAGCCTTACCATTTGATTCAATTTTCAGTGTTACATATTGGTCACCTATTTTTGTGGAAGCCTTTCCCTTCTATAAGGGATACACTTAGCACATTTTTTAATCCCGGTGAGAAGGTTCCCTAAAATGAATTTTCCCGCATGAAACGATGCTGAGGTTTAACATTCAACCGCATAAACATTTCGAATATCGAAAATCGACCACGAATTTATATTCTATTTTAATCTGATCGATAGACGGAAATCACCTAAAACTTGTATAAAAATCGTTTTTATTGTCTCATCATTGTTTTCTTCGTCAGATGAAAGTTTACTTGTGCACATTCCAAAATCAGACATAGCCCTACAATAGAACATTTACTAAAAATCGTATGTATTTCCTGCAATGGGGTAACACTCACCCCACCACCTAACAAAAAGGGGTGTGTCCTGGTTGGTTGGATTTTATGGCATGTCAGCATTTGCAGGTTATTTAATGCCAAATCCTGTTCAGTCACACGCATACACTAAATACATAGTGCATTCAATAAGTTTACAGACTTTTTGTACAGGCATTTAAAATTGTCGTAGACTCCTGAAAATTTACTATCTTATTGCTATACATCTTATAAAATGACTGACCAATTTTTATGATTTCAGCTTCAAATGAACAGCTACAGCAGCAATTAGAATACACCCTACTAAAGTCTGATTGTTACAGCTGGTGAATTTCAAAAAATGCAATCTAGACGTGAGGACACTTTAGAAGAACGATATGCAATAAAATTCTGTTTTAAACTTGGAACAAATGCCACAGAAACGTATGGAATTCTTCAGACCGTTTTTCGACCATCTTGCAAGAATCGAGCATCAATTTTTGAGTGGCATAAGAGATTCAAGGAAGGCAGGGAGTCTGTGAGGGAGGATGAGAGATGTGGGAGGAGTAAGGAAGTCAGAACACTAGAGTTGATTGGCCAAAGGGTTAGGGGTAAGGTTACTATGTTGAGGTTTTACAGAAGTTCAAGAAGAGATTCCTTGGGAAAAGGCCAGCACTCTTCAAATCGGTCAGTGGCATTTCTAGCATGATAATGCACCAGTCCACAACTCCATTCTTGTCACAGACTATTTGACCAAGATGGGTATCAAGACTGTTCCTCAGCGTCCCTATAGTCCAGACCTTGCTCCCTGTGACTTTTGGTTATTCCCTAAGCTCAGAGTCTGTCGTTATGAGACAATTGAGGAGATGAAAGAGGCTATGATGAAGGTCATTGATATGCTCACACAAGAGGACTTCCATGGGGCCTTCCAAAAGTTGTTGGAACGGTACAACAAATACATTGCAGCCGGAGGAGCTTACTTCAAAGGGGACTAGAGTTTCATGTGTGTACTATCAATAAAAGTGCACATACGAAAAAAGACTGGAAACTTATTTAATGATCCTCGTATATGATTTGTAAACGCATATTCGGATGATAACATTTGCAATCAAGCCAAAGGTCATGTATTTACACACAGTTAAATGGTTTCAAAAATTTCTATCTTACAATAAGAAAATAATTTTATTTAATCATTTGTTTACACACAGATAGATAGTAATACATATGGGTTGTAAGTAAATCTCTATTTTTTTAAGTTAGTGCTTTTTGTTAGCACACAAATGTTCCTCTTGTTTGTACCTAGTGAAATGGTTTCAAGTATTGCTATTCAACAATATGTCAGTATTATAGTAAAATCTTAACAACGCTTGCTTCCACACACACACACAAAACAGTAAAAAGGCATATAGATATCACTTTCTGAATTAATCATTTGCATTTTAGTATTTTTGTTAAGTTTTTCGTCTATTGTTAGATAGATGTTAGATCAGACGTTTAATGTTAGATAGGCGAAAAATATTAGTGCAATGACAAAATTAAACAGTCTCATTTTGGCCACACATAACTGAACGTTGTAAAATAAGATTGTATAATTTTGCCCTGTCAACATAAAAATGGTGACATAGATATGTTAAACTGAAAAATTATCCAAAAGGAAAAAAACTAGAATCAGTTCAAACTGAGATTAAATATCAAATCTTCCTCGCGAATATCTATATCTAACGAAATATTCCCAGTTGCCTTCGACGACTCATGTAAAAGCATGTTAAAAAACCACAATTAACGGAGTTAAAACGTATTTAAATAATTTGGAGTCAACCCTCTGTACTGGTCATAGAGTAGATTTTATTGGAGACCAAGTGAGAGCAAATCGTTTTCAATATTACGACCCTATCCATGATCCTTATCTATATGTTTATGATTCTTTCCGGAGTTTTCATCGGCCTGTTGAGTGAAGCTCATCCCCATCAGAGGAAGGTGAGATCCCCATCATACACAAAATAAAGGGATACTCCGAGTATGACACCGGTCGGTGAGGCTTCAGTTCTAGAGCTCCTGTGAGTATGGGGTATCTCTTCATTGCAATTACTCCCAGGTCCACTTTGACCTGGATTGCTTGCACCTATTTGGTTCCCATCTATGGGTTAAATAGAACTGTTCAATCATTTACTCAGGATTATTATCATTAGTTGTTTGATACCATGCAAATGTGTGCAAATTATTTGTATTTGATGTGAATACTTGATATCACATAACCGTGTGAAAAAAAAAACCTAAAAAATGTTAATAGGAACGTACAAAGAAAATGTTTACTAACCTCTCAGCATAAAATAACCCAAGATGGGTTTAGATGCCGAAAAAAATTTATCAATCCAATTTTATATGGAAAAATATTTTTTGTTTAATCGCATTGGCTTTAAAGAATATATTGAACCGAATGATAAAGAGTCTGAATGTAGTGTTTTAAGAACAATAGCAAAGTAAAGTAAGTAAGGTTGGCGACTGTTGTCGAGGGTAAACCGAAGGCTCCTTTTTCAATAGCTACTACACCAAGATGTAGGGTAGGGCGCTACTCTTTTCCCTGGATTGCTCCACTTTACCCTTGATCCTTACCTAATAATGCTGAGTGTTAAGCAACGTGGCATCAAGTACCATTTTTTAAGTCTTTGGTATGACTCGACCTGGGATTGAACCCTGTTCTCCTGGACCATTGGCGAACACTCTAATCATTAGGCCACTATGTGTAATAAACAAACTGGCAAAAATAAAGATTAAAAAGTTAAACTGAGATTAAACAAGTATACGGTACGACTGTTGTGAGTCAAAGTTTGTATGTGGTTGGTGAGTATAAATTTAGCAACCTCATCATTACTAAAAAAAAAAAAAATAATAAATAAATAAATAAATGAATTATCAGTGAGAGAGTCTGATTATGTTTATTTTGAGGAACTTGCATTCATATATTGCCATTTTATTCGGTTTCGTTAGCTGAAAAATTTTTAAAAAGTTGATGACTTAAAATACATGAACAGAAATACGATGGAGCAGTTTCCTCACTATCAAAGGACGGGTTTCAGAGATGCTTCGACCGAGCCAAAACGCCTTGACCCTCTCTCGCCACTCCTCCCTATCGTTCATCGATTCTGGCAGGTCTTCTGGGCTACATCCTGTATCCTCACAGAGCTGCTGTATGTATGTTCGTGCTGGTCGTCCTGCTTTTGCCCGGCCATATGAGGGGGTCCATAGGAGTACATCACTTATGAGCTCGTTCTTGCTTCTCCAGCAAAGTTATTAGCGTTTGATCCAAATACTTTATACCGTATAACAGAACCTTGTTTATATTAAGAATAGTTATTTAAACTATGATTGTTTACTGAGCGTTTTTATTAGTTTCTTGAAACCATATAATTATTAGTATTAGATAAAAATACTTGAAACTATACAACTCTGAGCAAATTATTTGTATATGAATACTTGAAATAAGTGTAAGTAAAAATCTAATAAACAACTTCATAAAGTAAATATAAAAGAACAATGAACGCGATTTCCTAACCTCGAAGCCTGAAATGTCCTGAGATCAGTAATTCCGACAGGTGGGGCATTGTAATATTTTGGTGGGGCTTGTTGAGAGACCAAGTTAATGGCTTTTAAGCTTCCTTCACTAGAATTGCATTATAAGTTTGAATATGAAAGAATTGAATATTATTGGGGTGGGGGTCAGAATTTTAGAAATAATAAAGTGGGGCATTGCCCCAAATCGTTTGGGAACCCCTGTCCTAAATGGATTGACATGCCATTAAAATCTATCAATCAATCAAAAATACAATAAATGAAATTTATTATTGACACAAGTGTGTATTGATTTAAAAAATAAAAAGAACATTTCCTCCAAAACAAAGAACAACAAAAACTAAACAACGCCCAATATTTTTGAAAATGTCTTATACGAAGAATAAATTTAGCGGAATTCTTTCAACCCATAATTAAAAATTCTTACAATAAGGAATAAAAGAATCTTAATTTTGGTTTTGAGTCAGTATAATTTTGTTCTTAAATAAGATTCAACTTTTCTTACTTTTGAACATGTTTTCCTTTAACGAAAACATCGATCATCATCAATAAAATCTTCAAAAATCTGATTGATTTTATCGACCTGTTAATCCATCTGCGGATTATTTTATAACTAGATATTTGGAAAATGGATACTTCGTATGTTTATAGTTATATTTTCTGTGCAATTATTTCTTGAGTTTTTTTGTTTGCACACAGTTATATTTAAAGTCTTTTTTATCAAATACAAATAATTTGCAAACATCGAACAAATATTTCCACTCCCAGTCAGAGTGGACCTGTGAGTAATGGCAATAAGGGGCAACTCCACATTCTCAAAATTCTCAGAACTTGAGCCTCACCACCAATGCAGTCTTGCGTCTCTATTTACCTACCCCTCTACATGGGCAGGATGCGACACAATTTATTTTTGGCGAAGTTTAACAGAGTTTTCCTTTTCTTAGACTGGTTGCCAAATCAAGGCTAAAGAACCCAGTCTGCCTTACTATTTGCCCGTAGCTGGAGGAAGACTAATTGGATTAATACTTTTTACAAGTGAATTAGAGCTATGTGAAATGCAATCAGCCTTGTCTAGAATTCGAACTCAAGTCGCTGTGTCTATTTCCTACAACGATAACCACTACACCACAGGGCACCTCCTCGATACAGTCAACTGTCATACAATTTTTTTTTTTGAGGAGGAGGAGGAGGAGGAGGAAGAGGGATACTGCTTGTATATTCTCAGCTCTACCGACAGGAAGTTTGTGGTGGTATCATGGTTAGTCGCGGTGTAAACAAAATAAGCGAAAAGATTTCAAATTCCGGTTGATATAACTCATACCATTTTGGTGCGAAAATACTTAGACTACATAAAACCAAAAAAAATCAAAACATGAATCTACGTCTCATTAGATTTAATTCTATCACCAGCAATATTTGCCTCAGTCTTTCTTAAAAGCAAGCCATGATGGTGTGTGTATATAGAAGTTTTTGAAAAGGAATTCACGAGTGGACCACCTTTTCATAATTGCTTTAACTTGCCTGACAAGAATTTCCCAAATTTATGCATTGGCGCACAATTTAAAAATATTTTTGTGACATTACTTAAATTTTGGGGAAGTGTGCTTAGTGTAATGAGAAATAGAATCCTCGAACAGAGTTCAAAACCAAGACGAAGTTGTTAGGTTTGGTTTCTTTGTTTCAAAGCCATCCTTGTAGAATAAAAATAGTGTTACTACTTAACCCTAATTGGAGTGAGTAGGGGGCTTATACTTCCCCCCTGGGTATTAATACAGTGAACGCAATTGTACGACAGGAGTTCGAACTCGTTGGCTTGTTTATTCAAGCACGTTGCACAGTCGGCTGCACTTCTGCAGAGGGGTAAGACCCCCCCCCATGAGTGTCCTGTATATGACAATAAACAATCTCATGGTGAGGTTTCAGTGATGCTGGGACTTAGGGGAATGCGGAGCACCCCTTCATTTACATTGCTCCCAGGTCCACTCTGGCCCAGCGTGGTAGCACCTGATAGGGCTCTATCTATGGGTTAAATAGAACTTACAGTATACTTATACTAAACTGAATAGCTTGAAATAGAAATGTTTTTGACAATTAAACCGTACTTACATTTAAACTTCGTACTTATGCTAAACTGTATTGTTTGAAATGTAACTGTTTTTGACATTGAAAATGTACTTACATTAAACCGATTTGTTTAATATAGAACTATTTTGAAATTTAACCGTGTGTAAACAAAATCTGTAGTTTTACTAAACTGATTTAGAACTGTTTGACTAAACTGAATAGCTCAAAATAGAAATGTTTTTCACAATTAAACTGTAATTACATTTAAACTGCCTACTCATGCTAAACTCAATTGTTTGAAATAGAAGTATTTTCATAAAAATGAATTTGGCGTTAAATAACCTACCAAGGTTGAAATGACATAAAACCTAAACTACCAACCAACTATTTAAGCACGTTAACCACTTAGCCACGGAGTCTACCTTTGAATCTGTTTGTGTTTCACTAGGGAAAGGCATGAACCCATCCGTTTTCCTTCCGGTTATGGGTAGATAGCATGCATTTACGCAATATCACTGCGCAAGCAGAATGCGATGGTTTGGTTTCTTTGTTTAATGGCATATCAACTCTTTTTAGGTTATTTAATGCCAAAGCCATTCTCCTAGAAGAACAGTACTATTTAACCCATAGCTGGGAGGATAAGGGGGTTCATACCTTTCCCAAGGGTATTTGCCCGAAAGTGAACATAATAGCGCGACTGGAAAACGAACTCGCGTACTACGATTCAGCAGTCCATCGCTTTAACCATTACACTAAGAGGACACCCCTTGATTAATTTTAACGGCATATCAACCCATCAGGTGTTATCTTATGCTTTGAAGTCAGGACGGTATCATGTATTCCTATCAAATACAATTAATTTGCAAACAGATCTATTTATCCCATAGATAGGATCTTAACAAATACTACACCTCAAAATCAGAGTGGACCTGGAAGTAATGGTAATGAAGGCGTACACCACACTTGCCAGAACTGGAACCTTACCATCAGATGCAGTTTAGTGTCATACCTGACAACCCTTATTTGGTAGTGTTGCCCCTCTGGTGTCAGCGTATTTTAAACCCCACCAATAGGACAGCAGTGAGTTATAGTCTTGCAGAATGCCCCTTACTTTTAGCCTTGTACCACACTAGACTTAGTAATCAGCAATCTTAAATAGATTGGCAGGATATTGTATAGACTGCTTATTGGCCAGTCTTGGGGTTGAAATAATTATATACTTCCCGTAGGTACTAAAAATCGACATTCGAGACAAAGTTAAAAAGGTGGAGTGGGGTGATTTTAAAATTTTGAACTTAAAAGGTTCTCCTCTGTTGAAACACGATCTTCCTTCACTCATTACTCTTAATTTGGTTTTTGCGCAGCACTAAGCTTAGTTAAATAAACACTGAGTATTGGTTATCTTGATGATGTGTGTATGCAAGTCACATATTCTGTGATAAAAGTTTTGGGACGTTCATTTCACTTATCAGCTAGTGTTTACAATAAAATGTCAGCGGTTGTGTTGAATTTGAATCTAAGAAGCTTGATGTCTCTTCGGGAGATTAATTCCTTTTCACGTTTCAAGGAAATCGATCAGTTCTTGAAACAATTTCAATATTCATTTCACGTTTGCTGAATTAGCATTCGTAACCTTAGAGAAGAAGAGTAGAAATCTAATTAGGGGACTTCTTCCTAAGCCACACAATGAAGATTTTTTTATATTTACTGTTAAGAAGTAAATGGGGGAAAAAATCCTGTTATAGAAAAGAAAGAAGTCGATTCTTACTGGCAAAAAGATATCGAGAGTTTTCTTTTAATCACATGTGATTAGTTGTTTGTGATCGTTTTGTTCAAGATAATGACGTCGAAAAAAAAAGTGTGGAGGCGGGGCGCTCATGGTAAATGTTGCGATAAAAATGTAAAACTGTGTTAAGTACAAGAAACAATCAGAATATCTTTTATTCGACTCTCTCTGGAGATAGCTAGTAATTATTTATCAAGCTTATCATATTTACCAACCCCTCCGCTCGGGCAGGATATGACACAAGGTCAATTTTTAAGTGGAGTTTTACAGGTTTGAATTCAGAGTTTTCCTTCTCCTAGACTAGTTGCCTCATCAAGGCTGAAGAACCCAGTCTGCCCATAGCTGGTGGGAGAATAATTGGATTCATACTTTTCCCAGGGGTATTAGTGCGATGTGAAATGCAATCACTCTCGTCCATGATTTGAACTCATGTCGCCGTGTCCATTTTCTACGACGATAACCATTACACAACGGGCTTTATCAAGCTTATCAAAGTTTAGCACAAGGCCAGAAATAAAGGGTACATAGCGAGATTAGAACAGACAAACAAAAGCCTACTAGCCTTACTCGTTAACCACTAACCCTATCTAACACTAATGATTCTATTTGATATCAATTATTTGTTTGCACATTGTTTAATGGTTTCAAGTATTACAAGTTAACATTGGTAATAAGATTTATCAAGTATTCCAATGTAATATAATTAATACGCACACAGCTGTTTGGTTTCAAATGACAAATGAGCCCTCACTCTCACTCAAATGTTACCTACAAAATATTCGTTTACAAATCGTATGTGCACAATACGACCAATCCTGAGTTTGTTTTGGTTTATGGCATATCAACCATTGTTGGTTATTTAATGCCAAAACCTCTTTATACATATATATTAAATATATATATGATTTGGTTTTGCTTGGTTTTATGGCATATCAACCATTGTTGGTTATTTAATGCCAAACCCTCTTTATACATATATATTAAATATATATATGATTTGGTTTGGCTTGGTTTTATGGCATATCAACCATTGTTGGTTATTTAATGCCAAACCCTCTTTATACATATATATTAAATATATATATGATTTGGTTTGGCTTGGTTTTATGGCATATCAACGATTGTAGGTTATTTAATGCCAAACCCTCTTTATACATATATATTAAATATATAAGATTTGGTTTGGTTTAGTTTTATGGCACATCAACCATTCTAGGTTATTTAATGCCAAATCCTCTTTATTCATATATATTAAATATATATGATTTGGTTTGTTTGTGCTTTATGGCATATCAACCAGTGTAGGTTATTCCATGCCAAATCCTCTTTATACATATATATCAAATATATATGATTTGGTTTGGTTGGATTTTATGGCATATCAACTATTGTAGGTTATTTAATGCTAAATCCTCTTTATACATATATATCAAATATATAGGATTTGGTTTGGTTGAGTTTTATGGCATATCAATCATTGCAGGTTATTTAATGCCAAATCCTATTCCCATTGAACATATGAGTTCTAAAGTCATTTTGTAAATAACATTTTTTTAACGAGTCTGAGCTCATTTTTTTTCACACAGTTAAATGGTTTGATTTAGTTCTATTTGACCTATAGATACAACCCTATCAGGTGCTACCAGGTGCCCGTGGTGTGATGGTTATCGTCACAGGATATAGACACGGCGATCCGAGTTCAATTCCTGGACAAGACTGATTGCATTTCACATAGCACTAATACCCTTGGGAAAGGTATGAATCCAATTATTCTCCCTCCAGCTATGGGTAAATAGTAGGGCAGACTAGGTTCTTCAGCCTTGGTGAGGCAACTAGTCTAAGAGAAGGAAAACTCTGAATTCAAACCTGTTAAACTCCGCTTAAAAATTGACCTTGTGTCATATCCTGCCCGAGCGGAGGGGTTGGGTAAATAGGATCAGGTGCTACCACTCACTCCAGGCCAGAGAGATGGCAATGAAAGGATAATCCGCATTCCCTAAAAGCTCCAGCATTACTGGAGCCTCACCATCAGATTGTTTGGTGTTATATCCAGGACATTCGTATGGGTAGTCTTACCTTTCTGCAGAGACGCAGTCGGTGTATTCTGCAGTCCCAGTCGACTGGGCCAAGTAAATGATTGAACAGTTCTATTTCATATATAGATGGTTACTAAAGAGTCAGAGTGGACCTGGGAGTATCGCCATTCCAGAGAGAGAGAGAGTCCGTGCTGTTGGGAGTTCTTGGTTAATTTCTTTTTCTTTGATTCAAGGTAATAAATATCTTCAATGTTTCTCTCCATTATTCTTAATTACACTTTTTAAATTTCTAATCATTTATTTTGTTTGCTTTCTTTGTATAATGACATTTCAACCTTTATGGGTTATCTAAAGTCATCGTTGTAGAGAAACACAGCAGGGAAATAAGGGAGTTAATACCTTTCTTAAGGGCATTAGTCTGAATGTAAACGTAATGGCCAGACTGGAGTTCAAACTTGCTTACAACGATGTCACTGTTAAGCACATTAGATACTTCGCAACGTGGCCTCCTTCCGTGATCATTTGTTAGCGCAGTCATAATATCAAGTATTTCTAATTAAATATAAATAATTTGCACACAATTGCATTGTTTCAAGTATTCCGATGTAATAAGTGAAGTTGGCGACCTTAGTCGAAAGTGACCCGAAGGCACCCTTTTCGATAGCTACTTAACCACAGTGTAAAGGAGGGCGCTAATCCTTTTCCTGAATTGCTCCACTTTACCCTTGATCATTACTTTATAATGCTGAGTGTTAAGCAAGGCAGCATCAAGTACCATTTTTTGAGTCTTTGGTATTAAGACCAGGTCTCCAGGGGTACCTAAAGGTACTAACATTCTAGATTACAGTGGATCTGGAAGTATTAGCCACAAAGGTTGGTTGTGCTTTATGGCATATCAATCCTTGTAGGCTATTTAAAGCACTATCACAAGTTGGTAGAGTGTTCGCCAGTGGATTGGGAGACCCAAGTTCAATCCGAGGTCAAGTCATACCAAAGACTAAAAAAATGCTAATTGATGCCTCTTTGCTTAACACTCAGCGTTATGAGTTACGGATAAAGGGTAAAGTGGAGCAATCAAGGGAAAGGAGTTGCGCCTTCCCCTACACCTAGGTGTATTAGCTAATGAAAAGGGAGCCATCGGGCCGCCTCCGACAACACTCGCCAACTTTATATATATATATATATATATATATATATATATATATATATGTGTGTGTGTGTGTGTGTGTGTGTGTGTGTGTGTGTAAAATTGAAAAAAAAAAATCAAATACTTAACTCCGATTTAGATTCGTGATATTTTGTTATTTTTATTCCCAAAAACTTTTTCAAACTGAATAAAAAGAACGAAATATCACGTATAAAATTCAGTGTTAGGTATTTGATTTTTCCAACTTTCCACTTATTTCTGTCATGCTGACAGATTCACCACAATCTATCATATATATATATATATGAGTCTATTTCGAGAAAAAAACATTTTATTTATTTTTCATTTATGTGTTGGTCTCAACACTTTTTGAATACACCTTGTGTGACTATATATTAACACACATACACATTAATACATACATACATACATACATACATACATACATACATACATACATACGCACACACATATTCATACACACAAATATATACATACGCACACACGATTTATATACGAATATTTTGTAGGTAACATTTTTAAACGAGTGAGAGCTCATTTTTTTTGCACACCGTTAAATGGTTTCCAGTATTGCTAAGAGGTCTGCCAATCTGGTTCGCTATGGACCTGGGGCTAATGGCAATTAAGGGGTACCCCACATTCTAGAAAGCTTCAGTACTTGAGCCTCTCTATCATACCATGGACGCCTCTTTTTCTGGGGAGGGCGATGTGACTCCCTTGCAGACGACTTAGTATTAAAAGTTGTTGGTGAAGTAAAATATTGTTTGTAATAAATCTTTATTAAATACTAAATTAAAATTAATAAATGTTGTGGATAAGTTTTCTTTAGTAGAAACCTCTGTCAAGGGGGTGGCCTCATTGCGTAATGGTTAAAGTGATGGACTGCGAAATCGTAGTAAGCGAGTTCGAACTCCAATCGTGCTATTACGTTCACTTTCGGACAAATACCCTTGGGAAAGGCATGAAACCCCAAATCCTCCCAGCTATGGGTTAAATATTACCACTACTGTACTTCCAGGAGAATGGCTTAGGCATTAAATAACCTACAAAGGTTGATATGCCATTAAACAAAGAAACGAAACCAAGCCTCTATCAAATTAAGTGATATATAGTTTTGTTTTTATATTAATTTTGCCAGAAAACAGAAAAAATACTATACAAGTAGCGATTCGAATTACATAACTTATCAGTTTTCATAGCAAGGCGAATTTTAACACAAAAACGAAACAAACTATCGGATTATTTGGAATCGGTAAAAAGAGGAAATTATAAAAAATATTGAACATTAAAATAAAATGCAGTTTCTTCCAATCAGCAGTCGTGTCGATACTGCTATATGGATGCACCACTACTAAACATATACAACAAAAGCTTGACGGCAACTACACAAGAAAGTCCTGGTGGCAGCACCTCACAAAGCAGCAGCTGTACGGTCACCAACCACCCATCACGAAAACTATCAAAATTAGACGAACCAAAGATGCGGGACACTGCTAGAGAAGTAGGGACGAGCTCATAAGTGATGTACTCCTGTAGACCCCTTCACATGGACGAGCAAAGGCAGAACGAGCAGCTGTGTGCCGATACAGTATGTAGCCTTAAAGACCTACCAGAAGCAATGTGCTACAGGGATGGGTGGCGAGAGAGGATCAGGGATACCTGTGCCAATAGCACGACATGATGATGATGATGATGACGATCGGACCGAATTGGCCGAATACCAACTCATTGATCTAGTTGGTAGAGTGTTCGCCAATGATCCGGAAGACCTGGGTTCAATTCCAGTTCGAGTCATACCAAAGACTCTAAAAATGGTACTTGATACCTCCTTGCTTAACACTCAGCAATATAAGGTAAGTATCAAAGATAAAGTGGAGCAATCCAGGGAAAGGTGTAGCGCCCTCCCCTACACCTCGGTGTAGTAACTACTGAAAAGGGAGCCTTCTGGTGACCCTCGACTAAAGGGAGACAACTTTACTTACTTACTTAGTCGTACCCAGGGTATTGTGCTTTCGTGGCCTTTTGCCAGACTATTAGTTATATGAGCGTCCAACATTAGAATTTCAAATCTTTTTACTGGCAAGTTCCAGATTAAATCAAGCTTGGTTAATTAATACTTTCCTGTTATTCTCTCTCTCTCTTACATATATATATATATATATATATATATATATATATATATATATATATATATATATATATATATATATACCCACAACATTTGCAGTCATAAATGACATGATTACTTAAGTATGCAAAGACAGAAAGAAGTTATAGTGAAAGAAAAAGGAAGAGAGAGATTAAACAGCGTAGTCAACCTCGTTTTTACCCGTGGTAAAAAAAAAAATCATGCCTTTATATGAATTTCTAAATGCCCCGTGTCAAGCAAACGGTAGAATTTATTACTCTTTAGTGACATCAGGCTGAATCACACACACACACACATACATACATATATATATATATATATATATATATATATACGAGAATCATTAAATAAGTTTCCTGACTTTTTTCGTATGGGCACTTTTATTGATAGTACACACAGGAAACTCTCGTCCCTTTCGAAGTAATCTCCACCGGCTGCAATCCACTTGTTGTACCGTTCCAACAACTTCTGCAATGCCCCATGGAAGTCCTCTTGTGTCAGCGTATCAATGATCTTCGTCACAGCCTCTTTCATCTCCTCAATTGTCTCAAAACGACAGCCTCTGAGCTTAGGGAATAACCAAAAGTCACAGGGAACCACTTCTGTACTATAGGGAGGGTGAGGAACTGTCTTGATTCCCACCTTGGTCAAATAGTTGTGGACTGGTGCATTGTCCTCGTGGAAATGCAACTGACCCGATTTGAAGCGTGCTCGCCTCTTCCCAAGGAATCTTTTCCTGAACTCCATAAAAACCTCAACATAGTAACCCTAACCGTTTGGCCAATCAGCTTTAGTGTATTGAGTTCCTTACTCCTTCCACACCTCTCATCATCTCTCAGACTCCCTGCCTTCCTTGAATCTCTTATGCCACTCAAAAACTGATGTTCAATTCATGCAAGATTGTCGAAAAGCAGTCTGAAGCATTCCATACGTTTCTGTGGCATTTTTTTTCAAGTTTAAAACAGAATTTTATTGCATATCGTTCTTCTAAAGTGTCCTCACGTCCAAGTTGTATTTTTGAAATTCCCCAGCTGTGACAATCAGGCTTTAGTAGGTTGTATTCCAATTCCTGCTGTATCTGTTCATTTGAACCTGAAATCATAAAAATTGGTCTGTCATCTCCTAAGATGTATGGCAATAACAGTGAATTTTCAAGAGTGTACGACAATTTTAAATGCTGTACAAAAAAAGTCTGGAAACTTATTGAATACACCACGTATATATATAATTCATTTTTTTGCAAAAACTCCATGAAACCCAAGGTTGCAGACAATATTCCGTGAATTAGATATATATCTATCTTATATATTTTTATTTATTATTATATAATAGCCCTATCCCAGATATTGAG
This sequence comes from Sepioteuthis lessoniana, assembly GCA_963585895.1. NCBI lineage: Eukaryota > Metazoa > Mollusca > Cephalopoda > Myopsida > Loliginidae > Sepioteuthis > Sepioteuthis lessoniana. The sequence continues at coordinate 12,557,998 of OY757913.1, forward strand.
CACTCTTCATATTATTTTGCACTTGGTTCGACACTTACCCACAAACTGATTTAGTGACAGCCAACACCCTTATAGTATAATATATATATATATAGAGCGAGAGAGAGAGAGAGAGAGAGAGAGTGAAACAATAATATCCATTAGCAGATGTATAGACATTGCTACTCGTATGTAGAAATATTTTACAAGCACACAAAGATTATATATCACTCCACACTCATGTTGAATATCACCTTGGGTTGGGCGTAAAATACGCTGAATTTATGACCTACAGAAGGGTAAGACCTTTTCCCCACCAAAAAATGGGGGGAGGGTGTTCGGGATATAAAACTAAACTTCATCTGAGAGAGAGGTTCTGACTTTTGAGATTTGAGAGCATCCTTTCATTGCCATTACTTCCAGGTCCGCTCTGAGTCTGAGTGGTAGTACCTGTTAACGCCCACCATCTATGAATTAAATAGATTCGTTTGAAAATAATTCGTATTCGATAAGACCAAGAGCAAAAAGAAAACAAAAAAAAAACATAAAAAAAATTATCCTTTAAAAAAAAAAAAAAAAAAAAAAAAAAAAAAAAAAAAACACCAATCAATGAATCATGTTGAACATTCGATAAAAAGAGTTAATTTTTTTTTTTTTTTTTTTTTTTTTTTTTTAGCTACAATTCCAAAAGAAATACAAAAGAATTACGATTAGAATTTCAAAACCTAATTTTCATCGAAAAACAACCTTTTTTTTCCCAAACCCAGAAAAAAAAAAATGCGAAGTAATGGAAAACTTGTCATTCCCCCCGCCATCTCAAAAGATTTATGTGACGTATGTCCCATCGCCAAAACGAGGAAAGTTGATCATTTTTCTCTTTTACCTCTCAACTATTTCTGTTCATAATTCACAGGTTTGATAATTCACCATCAGACCCCCCAACTTTTATTTTAAAATATTGACTAAGAAAAAAAAATTAACATTCCACCAGCAACAAATATCTACCCCGCGACGAAAAAATCTCTCCTCTAAACTAAATGCACTGTCACTCATGACAAACGAAGCGGTTCCCTACTGTCGACCAAACCAAAAATAGTCATTTATTGGTTAGTCTCATATCTCGTTGGGGAATTCTTTGATGGGCCTAAAGTCTTTTGGGAAATTGCAGATAAGAGATTTTTCCCGTTATTCTAAAGAAAATTCCCATGGAACTTTTTTTTCAATGAAATGTACTTAAAGCGAAGAAGCTATTTCCACTAATTTATGCGGGAAACATTTTTGAGCTTCATGAATAAACTGACCCACGTTTGAAAGAGATTTAGTAGCGTTGGGGTTAATTTCTTTTAAAGGCATATCAACCTTCCAGGGTTATTTAATGCCAAAGCCATTCTTGTAGAAGAATATTTACATTTGTGTGAAGTTTAAGCTTTTCTTTTTGCACGTGGTTATATGATATCAAGTATTTCTTTCTAAAGCTAACAATTTTAAATCCTACGTAGCGGGTTGTCCAGTGATCAGAGAGCGGGTTAGAAACGAGTTTCAATAGCCAGCTGAATACTGCCATTTGCAGCCGATCGACTTGTCATCCAGAGGGATGACTTTTAAGACTGTCCGTGTCCACGTGAGTCGCTCGTGCAGACTTGAGCAACAGGCACGTAATCACCCTCTAGAAGTGGATAACGTCCTGGTGATTGCGTATTAGAGTTCAGGCACTGATCCAACCGGTAAAGCCACCAACTGCGCACTTTAACATAATCCTCATCTATTTGAAAGTGGGAGTCGTCTTCGTTTCGAAGAAATTCCATTCTACTACTTCTACTAATTAACCTTGTACGCTATTTCACTAACCATAGCAGTCTTATTGAACATTCGCAATAAACCTATTCGAAATAGCAAAAAGCCTCGAGCATAACCTCGTGTACACTAACTGAACAAAGTCCAGTTAACTGGGGCTGTAGAATAAACCCACTGCACTTCGCAGAGGGGTAAAATGCCGCCTCGCCTACAACGAGTGTCCTGTTTATGACACTAAACAATCTGATTATGAGGTTTCAGTAATACAAGAACTTTGGGGAATGCGGGAAACTCCTTCATTGCCATCTGACCCGGAGTGGTAGCACCTGATAGGTTCGTATCTATGTTTGGCTTGGTTTTATGGCATATCAACCACTGAAGGTTATTTAATGCCAAATCCTTTTTATACATATATATTTAAATATGTGGTAGCACCTGATAGGTTCGTATCTATGTTTGGCTTGGTTTTATGGCATATCAACCACTGAAGGTTATTTAATGCCAAATCCTTTTTATACATATATATTTAGATATGTGGTAGCACCTGATAGGTTCGTATCTATGTTTGGCTTGGTTTTATGGCATATCAACCACTGAAGGTTATTTAATGCCAAATCCTTTTTATACATATATATTTAGATACGTGGTAGCACATGATAAGTTCGTATCTATGTTTGGCTTGGTTTTATGGCAGAAGGTTGTTTAATGCAAAATCCTTAATAATTAACCTAAATTTTATAATTGGCTCCATTGTCTGGTGTTGAGCACTTTAGTAATTGTAGCATTGCAGGATTCGCGGAGGGTCTTTTGGTTTTCTTTTGACCACTGACTGCGTATCCCTTGATTTTTCTCAAGGGGTCGGACGAGGTTGGCCTTTTCTTTCTTTTTGACCCAAATTTTTTTTCTTTTTCCCCTGGGCGGTGATTCGAGATACTTTTTTCTCTTGTTCCTGACCAGGGTTTTTTTTTTCTGGTACCGTGAATACTGGTAGATATTAAATTAGTATATATATATATATATATATATAGATAGATAGATATGATTTCTAAACACTTTCAAATGAGTCCGAGTTCATTTTTCACACTTTAAAATGGCTTCATTTATTTCTATCTTATACGAATAATTCTTTTAACTATTAATAATTTTTTTTTGGTCATTGTTTAATGTTTTCAAATATTCCTATTCATCACTAACAATTCAGTTAAACATTAGTCATTTGTTTTCATGCATTTAAGAGTAAAAACAGTCATATTTCAACAATTCAGTTTAGCATAAGTACGCAGTTTAGATGTAAAAGCAGTTCTATTTGACTCATTCATAGGACCGATCTAGGCCAGAGTGGACCTGAGAGCAATAGCAACGAAGAGGTTCTCCACATATCCCAAAGCTCCAGCATTTTTGGAGCCTCACCATCAGATTGTTTAGTGTCATATCCATTACACTCATTGAATGAGTCTTACCTCTCTGCAGAGATGCAGTCGGGGAATTCTACCCCAAATGGGTAATACTATCTATGGGCCCAAAAGAACTATTTGACTTTTAAAGCGAGTACAAGCTATATTAAGTTGTTAGAAATAGAACTGTTTGATTATTTAACGGTGTGTAAAATAATGACTGATGTTTAATTGAATTGTTAGTTATATATGGCAATATGTGGAACCATTTAACTTTGTTGACTAAATCTAAATTGAATTGTCAGAAGTAGAACTGTTTGACCATCTAACTGTGTGTATCTACAGAATGTGTTTACAAATCATATATCTAATATATATGAAAAACAGAATTTGGCATTTAATAACCAACAAGTGTTGATATGCCATAAAATTGAACCAGTTGGGTTCTCGTTTTAACAGTCAAAGATACTGATTTTTCTTTTTAGGAAAGTACAAGAATTAGAATTCTATAAAATTTTCATTTCCTAGTTATTTCCGTTATATCGAGAATTTTTTTGACATGATAAAAATTTCAATCGGTGCCAACAAAAACTCATCAAAATAATAATTCATTTGTTAACTGGACTGGATATTGCTTTATTTTCTAATTTAGGACATTTTAGCGTGTTTTTTAATAAAAATTTCGGTACTTCTGCATCTCTGTTACCGCGATAAAGCCGAACTTTCAAGAGCGTTTCCCGGCTGATAACGGAAAGAATCGGAATTTGCCGACAAAACGCCTAGCCAATCTAATTTAAGCAAGCAGACGATAAAATAATTCAATCAATTTGTTGACAAAGTTACGAGAACAGTATTATTCAAGCAATTTTAAACAACATGAATTTATCGCAGCTAAGAGACAAACTACAATCTGTGGAAAAGGTGATACAATTCTGCCTAGAAAAAAAAAGTTATTGGCAAAATTAAAAGTTGCCAGACATGCGAGCATCCTTGCCATTTAAAAAAAAAGTGAGAAAAAGCTATGCCTGGAGACGTCGAAATACCAAATGCAGGACGTGGACTGCATTGCGCGAAGGGACGTTTTTCTACCGGTCTAAACTGGCCATTGCTCAAATGTTAAAACTGATATATCTGTGGTCGCACGAGATGGCTACGGTTAAAAATATAAGACGAGAGTGCGGCATCAACTCAGCGCATACCCTGACCTCGGGTTGTGTAATGGTTAGCAAGCTAGACTAGCAAACTTTCTCTAGTGAGCATATTTACCAACCCCTCCGCTCGGGCATGATATGACACAAGGTCAATTTTTAAGCGCAGTTTAACAGGTTTGAATTCAGAGTTTTCCTTCTCCTAGACTAGTTGCCTCACCAAGGCTGAAGAACCTAGTCTGCCCTACTATTTAACCATAGCTGGAGGGAGAATAATTGGATTCATACCTTTCCCAAGGGTATTAGTGCTATGTGAAATGCAATCAGTCTCGTCGAGGATTTGAACTCGTGTCGCCGTGTCCAATTCCTACGACGATAACCATTACACCTCCTTTCTCTAGTGAGTTCGATTCTCATTGGGTGCCCCATTCATACAGCCTTGTGCTACATCTTAGCAAAACGCTTCGTAAATTCATACCCTGACAGACTGGTCTTCGTGCGTTTTGTCGGCATATTCCGATTCTTTCCGTTATCGGCCGGAAATGCTCGTGAAAGTTCGGCTTTATCGGGGTAACATAGATGCATAAGTACCAAAATTTCACTATGGATGATGGTCGTATCTATACAAATAAAGTTGCTGTACTTATCTATCTGTCAGATCCATTTTCAACATTAAATTGTTTATGTAAAAAAGAAATGTTCCAGCTTCAAATATTTCTGAATAGCCTGCTATAAAACTTAGTAAAAATAGTGATTTTTCTTGCGATAAGTTACTAATTTGCATGCTTGTTTTTTTGTTGTTGTTTTTTAAGTAACAATTATATCAATTGTGATTGGTACTTTCAGCACAGGATTATTAAAGGGACTGGAGGACTTAGAAGTTGGACGACGAGTGGAGACCATCAAAACTACTGCGTTATTGAGAACGGCCAGAATACTGAGAAGAGTCCTAGAGACTTGAGGAGACTTGCTGTCACTCAAACTCCAGTGAAAGACTCTAATGAGTAAATAATAATAATAATAATAATAATAATAATCAACAACAGAAAAAGAAAATCTGACCACAGAATAAAAAGAAAAGCTGACCACAGAATAAAACTGAAAGAATGTGAAAAGAGAGATAAGTACCTCGACCTTGCTAGAGAATTGAAAATACTATGGAACATGAAGGTGACAATTATACCAATTGTGATAGGTACTTTTGGCACGGTAACTAAAGGATTATTAAAGGGCCTGGAGGATTTGGAAGTTGGAGGACGAGTGGAGACCATCCAAAACTACAGAATTATTGAAAACGGCCAGAATACTGAGAAAAGTCCAGAAGACTTGAGGAGACTTGCTATCACTCAATCTCCAGTGAAAGACCATCAGATGTCGCTGATGTGAAAAACTCTTATGAGTAAATAATAATGGTTAAGAAAAAATAAAATTGAATATGAGTACTTGTTTTATTATTCATTTTCAATCTTAATTTTTTTTTTTAAATCCCTTTTTTTCTTCTTTAACACAGGTGTTTTCTGGATGTTCTCAAAACTTTAAAAACAGAAAGCAATAACAGTTTATCTCAGAATATTATTTACCAGAAGACATCCGTCAATAATGACGGTTGAATTTTATATAAAACATCTTTTTTATAATCCAAATTAAAAAGATTTCAGAATCTAAAAAGAATAAATCAATAAATGAAAAGTATCTCGTCTGTTATTGTAATAAAAACACAACTTTCATGCAGCAAACTTAGAATTATCTGAAAAATCAAATTGCCTGTGTCTTTAATAAATGGAGAATCTCACTCTTTCTCTCTCTTCCTTGTTGCTGTCAGTGAAGAATCAAAAGATCCATAGCCAAGCAGACGAACTCAAAAACTGTAGAGACCGTTCCGTTGTGACGTCAGCCTGCTTTCCTGACAACTTGTTTGCTTTCTTTTCCTTTCTCTTTCGATGTGGCAAGCCACAAATAATTTGATTCGTTCATTCTTTCCTTTTCACTTTATTTTTTTTCTTTCTTTAAAGATTACAGGAAAAAACGTTAGAGATCTCACCTTCTGTTCTTTCTTTATTCCTTTTCTTAAATATCATGGATACAGACACTCAGATGTACACACAGAACGCTACACTAGTGTTTTATATTCTAAGGAGATAGTTGAAATTTGTGTACTTACTGGTATATATATATATATATATATATATATATATATATATATATATATATTGAAATTTTAGAGAAACCTTCCACGGACTTCGAAGGCTCACAAAATTAGGCCTGTGTTGGCTGTTAAGCAAGGACTTACATCAATTCTGTTCGGACATCGGATGAAATTTAGAGGACCTGCCAAGTACGATGGACGAGAGAGAGAGAGAGAGAGAGAGAGAGAGAGAGAGAGTCGGGGAACTCTGTGCTTTCGGCAAGATTCGATGACATAATATATACAGGGTGACCCCCCCCCAAAAAAAAAACAGAACCAATATATTTTTGTAGAAGATATTAAAAAGTTTATGGGTTCTGTTTTTTTTTCGTCACCCTGTGTATACATATATATATATGCCATCGATTCCTTAATTTACTATTAAAAATTTTTAAGATTCTAAAAAACTATGAAACCAAAAAATATGTTTATTGATAATGAAATAAAAATAAGAGATCAATACCGAACAAGGGACGGAAATGAAGATACAAGGAAATCACTCATTACAAATTGGAAATATTTTTTGTGCATTGGAGGATTTTCTTAACAGAAATATATTACGAATTTTATTTTTATAAATATTTGAATTATGACACGTGAATCTTTACAAAGGATAAAAATATTCCCCCAAGTTAACGCATAAAAGATGAGAATTTCCAAAATTACATCTGACGAGCCCATCGAACGGGAGAAATAAATTTATATTGGCATACACTTATTGATTTTCTTGTTTCTTAATGATTATATATATATATATATATATATATATATATATATATATATATATATATATATATATATACACGGATATCTTTGATAGTGATGTGTATGTAATCGACTCTGATGGATAGTGATGTATTTTTAAAGCTGGAAATTATAATATGATCACTTTCTATGGATAGAAGATTTCGAGGGCGTTCCCAAGTCATCGACTGAACGGGATATCCCGTGTGGACAAAAAAGAAAAACTCTCCTTGATAAGAAAACAAATGCAACTCACACACACACAAAAAAAACGGACAATGGTTTATTTATTTAAGCCGTGATAATGCTATAGGCAGATCTTATATATATTTTTATCCAGAAAATAATGACGGTATTTTTTTTTTACATTGACATTTCTACTAAAAACAAACAGAAAAGTTTATAAACTGGGGTGTTATGTGTCCTTTTATGGAATAGTTTATCATTTACAAGATGTCTTAATTTTTTGTAAATCTCTTCTTTTTTTTTTTTACTCACGAGACTTCTTAAGTTAAGTGTCTGTATGTCTATGTGTGTGGGGGGGGATAGATGGATTGATTTTCGCAAAAAATTTCCTTAAAATACAAAGACCAATTTCTAATAAAAGGAAAGTTATTTTTCAAGAATTTCGGTTTCATATTAACTGGCAATTATTTCGAAATCGTGGTTAATCTTTTTACATTCTCGGTAAGGTTATTTTTCTTACTTTGTGCGAATTTAAGAGGGCAGTTTCTCTTCACTTTTTCGCTTTGATTCATTCGCATATGTCTACAAATTATAAAAGAATAAACAAAATAGATATAAACTTCTATCGTGTGATTTTTCTAAAGAAAAAAAAAAAGAAAAAAGAAGAAAAAGAACAAAGCGAAAGCGAAGAAGAAGATGAAGATGAAGAAAGAGAAGAAGACGACGAAAGATTGTGAATGCATGAAGAGGGTGTCCTCGTGGTGTAATGGTTAAAGCGGTGGACTGCAGAATCGTTGTAAGGGAGTTCAAACTCCAGTCGCGTTATTACGTCTACTTTCGGACAAATATCCTTGGGAAAGGTATGAACCCCCTTATCCTCCTAGCTATGGTTAAATAGTACCACTACTGTTCTTCTGTAAGGGTAGATTTGGCATTAAATAACCTACTGAAGTTGATATGCCATTAAACAAAGAAACCAATCCAAATATTTTTCCTGGAATTGGTTTCTGTTTTTACAATTCAACGTTGGTGCCAGAGACTAGACAGTATTAAATAAATTCCCAAGATAAAAGCGTTTGATACACTAAATCTTTTTCAAGAATGCACTTTGACTGACTGATTGAGTTTAACGGCATGTCAACCTGTTTAGGGTTATTTCATGCCTAAATGTAAGGGACAAGCATTTATATTTACATATTTTGTCTAATTGCTTAGCATGATTTTTTTAACAGGGTCTTATCAAATACTGGTAACTTTTAAACAAATCTATTCGACCTATAGATGGAGCCCAAATAGATATCACAAATCTGGGTTAAAGTGAAGCTGCAAATAACCGCAATGAACAGGTTCTCCACTCTCTTCAGATCTTTAAAACTGGAAACTCACCATTTGGTGAAGTGTAATGTCCTACCCAGGAAACTTTTTTTTTGTGGGGAGTCATACTCCTCTAACGGTGAAACAGAAAGCATATACTAAACCCCGATGACTAGGCGTAAGAATATACCGATTCTTTCTTTCTTTCTTTCTTTAATGGCATATCAACCTTCCTGAGTTATTTAATGCCAAAGCCATCCAGAAGTGGTACTATTTAATCCATAGCTGGGGGTATAAGGAGATGAATACCTTTTCTCAAGGATATTACTCCGAAAGTGAAGATAATAACACGACTGATGTTCGAACTCGCTAACTACGGTGTCACAATCTTGTACTTTAGCCTCTACACCATAGCGACTCCTCTCCAATACCGATTCTACAGTGTTGGAATAAAAGCATACGTGCTATTATATGCTGATAAAAGTACTTTCAAACTTACGGAAGCAAATTTGGACACCACACAAAGTGTAATGGTTAGGAAGTTAGACTAGCCTACCATTCTTATCGACTTTGATCCTCACTGGGTGCCCTGCTAGACTTATGCTAAGTTTAGTGACTTACTATCTTGTTTAGTTCTGAATCCAGCACCCTCTTGACTCCTGGTCGAAAAAAAAAATAGATAAAAATGTAAAAATGTAAACATAACAGATTATAATATTTTAAAGGCAATAGTGATGACGATATTGGGATTCCTCAGCTTAAACATTTAAGTCACATGGGTATATGTACTACTAGGTTGCAGCACAAATATTGACCACTCGGTTTCAAATGGTTAAACAGGTTTTTCATCGCTCATCTTTTTCAAATCTTCGTCTGAAAACGTCATTGTTTTCTGTGCAAATATATATAAGCTTATTTGTAAGAAACAGTAAAAATAATTAAACTTATTTTAGAAAATGTGCATTCGGAAGGAAAATGATCACATCCGATTCTGCGAAAAGATTACAGGCTTAGGTTATGTTTTATGGCATATCAAGTCCTTTGGGTTATTTAATGCGAAATCCAGTTTATATACACATTTGATTTGTTAGCGAATAGTTTCTATATAACATTTTAAAACAAACCAGAGCTCTTTTGTTTGCACACAGTTAAATGGTTTCAAGTATTGTATCCAAATCTGATTATTCTTTTTAATATTAGCTATTTGTTTGCACACAGTTAAATGGTTCCAATTTATTGCTTGCACACAGTTAAATGGTTTCAAGTATAATAAATGATTAAATAGTTCTATTTGACCCATAGATAGGACCTTGACATGGACTACCACTTCGAATCAGAGTGGACCTGGGAGTGTTGGCTATGAAGGGGTACAATACATTCTCCAAAGCTCATCGGTTGAAGCCTCAGTATAAGACAGGTTGACGTCATATACAAGACAATTATGGCAGGGGTGCTGTCGGGGTAATCTACAGTCCATACCTAGTGGGCTCAAAAGATTATAGGCATTATAAAAATGTGTAAATTAGTGGGATGGGCACAGTGTCAAAGAATCTTGCGAAGAGCTTGGTTGAAGGTGTAATAGGGAAGGCACTTGTTGTCACTTAACCCCTAGTGAATATTTGAAATTACTAAAGGTGTGAAAATTCAATGAAACTATTTCTAGCATTATTACTAACAAATTTAAGTTAGGATTGTATAGACATAGAATCAACGGCTCTTGGTGACTGTCAGTTCTTCATCTAAACAATCATCGAACCAATTCTGATGTTTAAGCTTTTTTCGATGATCGCGTACCTCACTTAGATATACAAGCTCCATCACCGATACTGAGCACTATATATAAATGTCCCAAACTTATATATATATATATATATATATATATATATGTGTGTGTGTGTGTGTGTGTGAGTGTGTGTGTGTATGTAAAAAAGTAGTTTTAAAAAAGTCTTTCAAAATTCAACAAAGTGCTCAATTACTGGCCAGTTGAGCACGATAAAATCTAAAATAAATCTTATAGGCTACATAAGTGTAATGGTTATCGTGGTGTAATGGTTATCGTCACAGGAATTGGATACGGCAGCACGAGTTCAAATCCTGGACTCATTGCATTTCACATTGCACTAATACAGTTGGGAAAGGTATGAATCCAATTATTCTCCCTCCAGCTATGGGTAAATAGTAGGGCAGACTAGGTTCTTCAGTCTTGGTGAGGCAACTAGTCTAGAAGAAGGACAACTCAGAATTCAAACCTGTTAAACTTCGCTTAAAAAATTGACCTTGTGTCATATCCTGCTCGAGCGGAGGGGTTGGGTAAATATGGAAATATGATAAGTAAAAACAAATAATCTTCAGATGAAACCAGCATGTTTCATTCGATATTTCTAGAGATTTTTCTTGTTGAATCTGCTGAATTCCTGTTAAAATTCTTTTGGAGTTTTTGATTCAGATCAATACTCCTAACAGGATGGAAATAAATTTATTATCCTAATGTGACCGAATATTCATTTTTTTGAAGCAAGATATATATATATATATATATATATATACGGTATTTGTCTCAGATTATGCAATAATTCTGTGCCTACGATTCTGGGATATATATTACGCGAGCACTTTTCCAGAGAATTCGATATAAACATAAATATTCAATTGATTTAAAAAAATTATTTCCAAAATTGTTTCACGTAAAATACACTCTCCAAAAATAAATTCAATCAATTTATAAGCAGACCGCAGAATGAACTGGGAAAATATTTGGACATTGATCGAGAATCCAATGAAATTGTTCATCATGGAGGCGAAAGTTGTACTCATCATTATTGGAGAACTTGGAACAGCAATAAAAGCCTAAGATTTCAAAACTAGAAATCCGGGGAATAACTTAAACGATCCAGATAAAAACATGGCTTATCAGATTGAGTACAGAGGAGAAGGTTGCAGAGACGTACTGTCACTCGATCTTTAATAAAGGTCGTAGTCGTAATCATTCGTGCACTCGGAGCCATCTGTTGGAAAGCTGGAGAAACTAGAAGAAAGAATTGAAACGATTCATACCATGGACTAGGTAAAGTTAGAGAAGATACTGAAGAGAGGAGCAAAAAATTTATTCGCACTTGTTGTCACTTGATCCTCAGTTACTTCTAGAGTTCAAAAGTATATGTCGAGAAAGTTATTTTTTTATTTGTACAGTTTTAAACGGATAGTCTACAGTGGAGATCAAGTGATATAAAGTCTTCTTAATTCTAAAGTATTGAGCTTTTTTCTTTTTTTTTTTTTAAATAGCGTCGTTGCTTGGTTGGTCACGATTTGAATTCAGATTTTAAATTCCTCAAGATATTTTGGAATTTTTCTCAACACTTTTACAAAGATCGGAATTACTGTCATCTTAAATTACCACAGATCCTGCAATTCTCTGACAAGGTCTCGGTATTTATTCAACCTTCTTTATTTGAAAAAGAGAAAAAAGAAAACAAGAAAGAAAAAAGGGAGGACGGTTTTGCTTCTTTGTTTAATGGCGTACCAACGTTAGTGGGTTATTTAAAGCCAAAACTATCCTTGTGGAGAAAACATTAGTGGTATTATTTAATCCAAAACTGGGTGAGGAGAAGAACGGGAAGAAATTATATGAACATTGTTGGAAATAAGGGCTATTTAAAAAAAAAGGAAAGAACATTAAAATGAGGTTCATTGCTGTCTAAGGCAAAGGCAGAAACTTAAATTCTTGGAGAGAAACTTGTCCAGATAGTGATTGAAGAATACAGAATGATTGATTTCAACAGCAGGTAAACCCGTCAAATGGCTCTGGAATCATGTTCGTATTGCCATTTTTTGTTTTTGTTTTCTCAAGAGATATCTTTTTTGGCATATGATCCAAGCGAAGACGAATCATTATTAAACAGATCTATTTGACTTATAGATGGGACCCTCTACTCGGAGTCAGAATGAACCGCAGAGTAATGGCAATAAAAGGCTACGAGGTGCATAGGATAAGTTGGACTCTTGAAAATTCAGTATGTTATTGCAATACATCTTATGAGATGACTGACCAATTTTTATGATTTCAGCTTCAAATGAACAGCTACAGCAGCAATTGGAATACACCCTACTAAAGCCTGATAATCACAGCTGGTGGATTTCAAAAATACAATCTGACACTTTAGAAGAACGATATGGAATAAAATTCTGTTTTAAACTTTGAAAAAATACCACAGAAACGTATGGAATGCTTCAGACTGCTTTTGGAGCATCTTGCATGAATCGAACATCAGTTTTTGAGTGGTATAAGAGATTCAAGGAAGGCAGGGAGTCTAAGGGATGAAGAGAGGTGTGGGAGGAGTGAGGAAGCCAGTACACCAGAGTTGATTGGCCAAAGGGTTAGGGTTACTATGTTAAGGTTTTAAGGGAGTTCAGGAAGAGATTCCGTCGGAAGAGGCCAGCACTCTTCAAATCGGGTCAGTGGCATTTCTACCAGGACAATATATTAGTCTACAACTCCATCCTTGTCACAGACTATTTGACCAAGATGGGCATCAAGACAGTTCCTCAGTCTCTCTATAGTTCAGACCTTGCTCCCTGTGACTTTTGGTTATTCCCTAAGCTCAGAGGCTGTCGTTATGAGACAATTTAGGAGATGAAAGAGGCTGTGACGAAGGTCATTGACACGCTCACACAAGAGGACTTCCACGGGGCCTTTCAGAGGTTGTTGGAACGGAACAAGAAGTGCATTGCAGCCGGAGGATATTACTTCGAAAGAGACTAGAGTTTCATGTGTGTACTATCAATAAAAGTGCCCATACGAAAAAGTCTGGAAACTTACCGTATGCACCTCGTATTCAACACTCCTAAGGACTGGAGCCTCTTCTTAAATATATTTGTAATATTATACCCAAGAATACAGCCAACTTATTCTAAGCCCACCGACAGAACTAACGATCAAGTTTCACAGCATAACTTGTTCGAAATTTCTGCACAAGAAGATCGACAATGACTGTATGGGGAGGGTTAATACTCGTGGAGTTGTGGCTAACGAGTTGGACAGCAACATCTTTGCTGGCGAGTTCGAACTCCAGTCGCTCAGTTACATTCACTCTTGGATTAATATTTTTGTAAAAGGCATTAACTGTTATCCCTCTGGCTATGGGTTAAATAGAACCACTACTGTTTTTCTACAAGGATGACTTTGGCATGAAATAACCTAGGAAAATTGATATGCCATTAACGAAAGAAACCTAACCATTAGGCAATTAAAAACACTATTGGAAGTATTCTATCATCCCAAAATGCTCTATCATTTTTGTCGACAATGAAAGTAAATGTATGAATAATAATATGTGTGAGACTTATTTTTATTGTAAACTTTTTTCTAATAAATGTGAAAAAAAAAAAAACTACATCGGTTCCATTTTAGGTTACTAAGTAAAATTTGCCCAGTCGGGTGGGGCTGTTGAATACACCGACTACTTCTATTCAGAGGGGTAAAATCCTCCCCAACGAGAGTCCTAGATATGATACTAAACAATCTGATATTGAGGCTCCAGTAATGTTGGGGCTTTGGAGAATCCTGAATACCCTTTCATTGCTATCGCTCCTTGGTCCACTCTGGCCCGGAGTGGTTGCATCTGATAGGGTCCTATCTATGGGTCAAATAGAACTAAATTGTGTACTTATGCTCAACTGAATTGTTTGAAATAGAACTGTTTTGACATTTATCTCTTCGTAAATAAAAAAACAAACTATACCTCTACTAAGCTGAATTGTTTGAAATTTAATTCGGCGTTAAATGACCCGAAAAGGGTTGATAAGCCATTAAACAAACCAACAACTAAATGAAATAGAATCAGTTGTAATAATTAGTAGAAAATTTATTAACAGTCCTGTTCTGTCAGTAACATTTGAATTCCTAACCACCGACCATCTCCTATTTCATTTTCAACGCATTTCTATTGCAAAATTAGATGTGTATTTAGATTATACTTATAATAATCATTTTCTGTAGATAATTCTTGCATAAATTCCTGACCACGGACAATCCCTTTCCTTCCGATTCTCAATGTACCACATTCAGATGAAGTGCAAAAGCTTATTAAAACAAATTTTAGATTGAATATTGAAAAATTCTAAACTAAATAATTTTCCCCCTTACTTTTCCCAAATATTTTACTGGTGCAGAAAGTAATGTGTTGGAGTCCTGGAGTAGTGGTAAAGTCAGTGGGAAGTGGTTAAAAAAATCTGCCTCAAGTATCGGGTTCAAGTTTCAACACCTCCAAAATACAACTGTCATTTTGGCTTCTTTAATGGTGAAGTAGGAGTTAGGGAAATGAGATATACCAAGACTTTGCCAGAGTAATGACCGGGACATTGGCCCAGCGGTTAGAGTGTTCGCCAATGGCCCGGGAGACCTGGGTTCAATCCCAGGTCGAGTCATACCAAAGACTTTAAAAATGGTACTTGATACCACCTTGCTTAACACTCAGCATTATAAGGTACGGTTCAAGGGTAAAGTGGAGCAATCCTGGGAATGGAGTAGCGCCCTCCCCTACACCTTGGTGTAGTAGCTATCGAAAAGGGAGCCTTCGGGTCACCCTCGACTATGGTTGCTAACTTTACTTTTTAATGACACTATGAGGAAAAAATGAAAATTTATGAATCATACCAATTAAGAAAACTAAACATTGCCTTAAAGAACCAGTGTGAAGTTGTTAGAAGATTTGAAAACTCAAGACCATAGCAATGCTTAATTTTTGCAATAATAATACTGAAGAGAACGGTAAATATCGTTGGAGATTTACTGTGACATTACCGCCTGCTTACATTTTTAGATATCTTTGGTGTGGATAATTTTTTTTCTAATTTTATTTTTTACAAAAAACTCACAAATACCAAAAATTTACGGAAGAAGATTTAACGTGAGCAGAGGAGGCAACCAGATCTATCTGGTCATCGGAAATTAGAGCAAAAAAATATCTGTGGTTGATCCAATTCAAACAAAAAATATAAATAAATAATGATAAGCTGGAGGCAATTCTTTCGGAAAAGCAACCCTCTCAGAACGTTTCAAAATTAGGTGAAAATTTTTAAAAAGTCTTGGAATTGTCCAAAACTAAGTAAATGTAAGTTTTTTTTCTCCATTAATATTTTGATTCGCATTATAATCCAGTCAGTGCCAAATTTGATGTGACTGAAGCCACAAATATGGACCACAGTTAAAATCTTACTCGCAATTCCGTGTTAAGATTTTTAATAGACAAACTGGATTAGCTTACACTCGAAGGTGAGGCACCCAGGTATTCATTAAGCTTACCTTAGGCTGACACAAGGCCAGAGTTATATGGGGTACTTGAGAGCAAAAAATCAGTGCTTGATTTACCGATTAGCTATAGCTGCGTGCCTCGGGTGGTGTAAGGGTTAACAAGCTAGACTTGTAAATCTTCAACGAGTGAGTTCAAGTCTCAGTGGGTGCCCCATTCATTCAGCCTTGTGCCACATCGAAGCAAAGAGCTTCGTAAATTATTATTGCTGGGCGCCTCGGGTGGTGTAATAGTTAACAAGCTAGACTTACAAATCTTCAACGAGTGAGTTCAAGTCTCATTGGTTGCCCTATTCATTCGGCCTAGGTCCACATCTAAGCAAAAAAAAACTTTGTAAATTACTGATCTTTGGGCGCCTCAGGTGGTTTAAAGGTTGGCTAGCTTAACGAGCCAAACCTTCACGGGAGGGTCCGAGTTTCATTCGGTGTCCTATTCATACGGGCTTGGGCCGAGTCGAAGCAGAAAGCTAAGTAAATTACTAAATAAGCTTAAGCTAAGGGTCACTCCTTGTCAGGATCTAATCTTTTTAAAGATATATTTTCTATCTAAGTTTTTTAAACACTGATTTATCAATATATATATATACATAGATAGATAGAATTTTTTCTTTATCATTAAGGTATTAGATATCTTTTAGGGAAGGGCCTGGCATCTTAGTCGGTGGAAAGTCTGACCCTGATCAAAACTACATTTTAGAAATAGTCTGATAAAATAGTTTGTTAATCATTATTAAAGTCAATACTTCTTTATTCCAATGAATACGATAATGTTGATATTTACCCATCAAGTTATATTAAGTCTGGCATACAGACCTCAGGTTACTTACAATACCTGCTGTTACTAAGTGGTTACTCATCCAGAGCTGAACAGGCAAATCCCTGCTTAACTTTTGGAACTTAATGGGAACCAATGCAGGAGTCAACTATATATATATATATATATATATATATATATATATAGTTGATTGTCACTAAATCAATGTGTCGAACCAAGTGCAATATAATATGGAGGGTGCTCAATATCTAGGATAGAGCTATTATATAATAATAAATAAATATATATGTTTTGCAAAAAAACAACATGAAACCCAGGGATCGCTGTCTAAATTCCATGAATTAAATATATATATATATATATATATATATATATCTTATATAAACATACACGTGGATGTAAGATTTATATCTTATGCTCTATTAAAAATATTTCATATATATATATATATATATATATATATATATATATATATATATATATATATATATATATATAAAGATTTTTAGATTTAAAAAAGTTTAATTTTCTTAGAAAAGAGGAGTGTAAAAAGTTGATTTCTTTTGTATATATATACATATATCATATATAAACATACACGTGTATGTAAGATTTATATCTTATGTTCTATTAAAAATATTGCATATGTAAGATTTTTAAACTTAAAAAAAGTTTTATTTCCGTGGAAAAGAGGAGTGTGAAAAGTTGATTTTTTTGTATGTTAAAAAATCAAGAATTTTGAGTCGAAATGAAAACTGTTTTGTGTTACAGAATCGTATTTAATTCCCCCTTCCAAAAAAAAAAAAAAAAAAAAAAAGTTTGCGGGTTTTCTAAATACTTGTAAAAGCAAAACAGTGTGAGAAGAACAATGTGATGTATATTAGCAGTAGTACAAGTATTAACCGATTTTTCTCTCTCCCACACAGGCCCATCACCACCGCCACAAATAGTGATATCAACACGGGGAAATCCGCAAAATATCAAAACTTGTTACATTTCACTAAGCAAAAATTACCACGCAATTTTGAAAGTAACACGCGTATCGCACATGGCCAGGTAATCTACACATTTCAAACAATCATAATATTTATACTCCTCAGGAAAAAGAGAAAAAAAAATTACATAAAACTCAATAATGAGTGTAAAACATATCTTACTTATACAGTCAATGACAGAAATTATTCACAAGAGAAACAGAAGAGCCCCCTCTCTTTTTTGCTAAACTTTTATTTATTCGGTCATTAGGTCGTCCTCTCCTCTATAGATCGAACGTATTGGACGACAGTGGATTTGGCAAAAAGACAAAAAACAAAAAAAATGAATAAAAATCTTACTGTTGGTTTACAGTGAAGGGTTTATATAAAATAATAAAAGGGGCAGTTTCATAGCTTAGTATCTGATTAAAAGGCCACTGTAATGGGACACTTACTGAAGATCGAACTCGGTTTTTTATAGGAATAGGTCAGCGAAATAGGGTTATGAACTATCGTTCTCTAACAAGCGTTCCTTAGTCAACCTTTCAGTGGTTCATAGGCACCTGGTTGTATGGCAAAAAAGAATTAGTGAGCTAATATTACAGGTCATTATTGGTATTTACTAAGTTCAATTTTCACCGGTAGGCCGACTGTTTTTCTCTTCTTAAAATGAATGAAAGTTGAAATATTTTGGAGAGAAACAAAAAACTAAGAAAGCCCCCTTTAATAGAGACTTAGTTTTGTATACTTTCAGTATTCTTATTTTTTGCAATTATTTTCACTAGAGAAGTTTTGGAATTTACAAGTGTCTTGTTTGTTGATTGGGTTGATAATAAATTTAAAAAAATGAAAAAGAATAAGGAAGCTACAATTCTAACAGGACATTTTTACTGTTTTAAGACCTGACAAGAATTACTGATAAGAAATTGTTATGAAGTCCGAAGAATAAACACGGATAATAAATTGTATTAAATTAAACGACTATATTTGTAAAGGGTGGAAAGTCGGTATTCTAAAAACTTTAGAAGAAAATTTTCTATTCTCCAAGTCGTTTAACTTGTGACAGTAATAGTTTTGCTTAATAAATTGATCAAAGATTTGACTTATTAGTGATATCCGACTTGAAATATTCTATGGAAAAAGAAGAAAAAAAAAAAAAAAAAAAACGAGAAGAAAGATAAACTTACCTGATCCCGTCACAAGAACAGTCTCTCCGGATATATCCTTGCCATAAACACAAGCTGGTAAAACTGCTCGTATAATCCCATCCAAAAAATAATAGACAAAAGTTATAAGAGTAATTAGAATTTCCTTTACGAAGTCCCAGTCTACCATGATGAACGGATGAGAAACGATGACTAGAATCTTCACGGACGGATAAAGAAAAAAAAAAAAGAAAGAACAAAAAATGAGGAAAAAAAAAAGAGAGAAAAGGTCACAAAAAAAAAAAAAAACCTAAAAAAAAAAAACTTACATCAAAGAAAGTTATTTTTTTCAAGAGTGTACGTTAATACCGAATAATTGACATTTGAGAAATTTACTCTTGTTATGAATGAAGGGGATATAAATTTTAGGTATAAAATAAAAAATAAACAAAAAAACAACAAAAAACGAACCTTTATCGATGCTAACGTAGAGCGTAGATTATTAATTATTATTATTATTATTATTACCAAAATATTATGAATGGAAAGCTAGAGAGAAAGAGATCTAGATATGAATGAATTGAAGGTGTGGACGAAGAAGAGCGATTTTTTTTATGGGGGTGACTGGTTTTGGTAAATACGGATGTTTGTGAAACTGATGCTCTTTCGTTAAAAAAAGAAAATGAAAACGACTCAAGCTAATGATAAAAATATAGCAGAAGGAAAGAAAAGTAAAAAAAAAGAAACTTTTTTTTTTTTTTTTTTTTTTTTTAAATATGTGAGTTAAACGCATTCAATGTTTGAGACTACTACGATGTACAAATGTACACACGACAAAAAAAAAAAGGCCTTTATCTCTCTTTTTCTCTTTGCTTTCCGGGATCTTTTTTGAGTGGAGTAGAAAAGGAAATTTTGTTTGTTTGTTTGTTTTGTTTTGTTTTGTACCCTGGAAAATAAGAGAAGAATCCGTTGATGGTCTCGTAGTGACAAATAGTAATTTTTTTTTTCTTTCCTTCCTTCCTTCCTTCCTTTTTACTTTATAAGTCGTTCTACGTTTAGGGCGGTGATGTTGCAGTATTTACATACTACTACTACTACTCCTAATACTACTACTACTACTATTACTGCGGTTTACAACCTCTTTACAACCAGTGCCTGGGGGTTGATGGAGGGAGAGATGCGAAATATTGGTTGATAGGAGATAGGGTAGTAGTATTTGAAGTTAAAGCTAAGAATGTTATCTTAAAAATAAATTAATTAATAAAACACACACATGCAAAAAACCAAAAAAAAAAAAACAACAAATAATAAATTTTTAAAAAAGTAAAAAATATCGTCACTTTTCTCCGTGGGTCGTCCTTTTTTTCATTAAGGAGTACAGTTTTCCATCTCGTAACATCATCGTTAAATAATAACCACGTGGCTTTTTCCTTCTCTTTAAAAAAAGTAATACATCTTTGTATACCAAACGTATCTTAAAGGGACAAAATAAACTACTTTCTTTTGGTAAGTTGGGTACATTTTTAAAACCGGCAAAAAAAAAAAAAAGTTTTATTTTTAAAATAAAATTCGCAACTGACAGTGTCAATCTTACCTGTAAGCTAAAGGCACTCACCCTCGGAGCCTCATTATTTGAAAGATATATTTGATTGTGACTTTTTATTCTTTAACAATAATTCAACAATATATATATATATATATATATATATATATATATATATATATATATATATATATATATATATTAACCACTAAAAGAAAAAGATTTTAGAGAAGGGATTCCAATTTCGTAGACTTGAGAGCTTTCGCAAGTTAAAGTCCGGTCTTTGGTATAAAAATTAGTTTTACAATTTTTTCAAAGCTTTCTTCGCCTATTTTTCTCAGTCTGGCTTTATACAACAACTTGGTGAGTTTTTCTAAAGCTTTGTTTAGATATAGTACAAAGGCCTTATGTTGTTTTAGTATCTGTTTTTGCTTAAATGGTCTCTCATCTAAGGATTGAACAGGCTCATCGTTGCTTAACTCGAGTGATCTAGCTGTAACCGGTGATTTCAGCGAGGCTTGATTGTAAAACAAGATTACGATTGAAAAGCATTCAGAAAATAACGCACGAAAGTTTGCTAGACGTGTTCCTCATTACCGGACGACAAGGTGGCCAGGTATCTACCTCTGACATAAGGTCATGGTAGAGGGTCACCAGGTGAGGGCGGACCCCACGACAAGGTATATGGACCTGCTATATGGGTTCATTAACCCTATTTACTGATAGCGAGACGCTCTCTTTTCATTACGTTTTTATCGTTATTATTATTATTATTATTATTATTATTATTATTATTTATTTATTTATTTTTTGCCGGCATCAAACTCATCTTACTACGATAGAATGTTAGATGGGGATGAGGGAAGACAGACGGAGGGTTAGTAAGATTGTGTTACGTCAGTTTTTACGTCGAGGGGGAGAGGATCTTTCGTGAGTTTGACATTTTTTAAAAACCTGTACTCAAATACCATTGGTAGGGGAAACACCCTCATCTTAACTCAGAGGTTTTTCTACGTCATTCTAACCATATTTTACGTTTTTTTTTTTTTTTTTTTTTTTTTTTGTCGGGGTGAACAGCTGAAACTAAAGCTGAAGTAATAAGAATTGTTTAGATTTGAATTATTTGGTTATAGAAAAAAATAATATATATATATATATATACTAATAAATAAACAAAAAGGTATCAAATATGGAAAAATATTTAGTAAAAAACTTACTTTGACCTTTATATTCTCAAAAAAAAAAAAAATAAATAAAAAGATAAAAAGCCTATTCTTGGTTTTAATTTAAAATGAAAGTTTATGGGACTTCGTGACACCCGTTGAATTAAGGGTGGTGTGCTCCGATTATATTCGGTAAATAATTGTGTTGCTTAGAACACCCTTTTATCAATATAAAAAAAGGTCCAATTTTATCTCCTTTGCAATCAAGGTACAGTTCAATAAATAAATAAATAAAAAAGAAGATATATTTCTTTTACATTTGCTGAGACGACCTAGTACGAATATTTTCCATATGAATACAATACAACTGTCGAAAAACAGTATTAAAATTCAAATTCCCTGTTTGTTAATAAGTGTTTTAATTCCCATTGGTCAGCAGGTGAAAATATTCCCAACGTAATACTACGACTAACGTGGACTGGCCGGTGTGGAAAGCTAGCACTCGGGACGCAGTGAAAATATTTGACAGACAGGCGTTGTGAAAAATGTAGATCACTTAAAAAGTTAGGGCGGGTGGGGGCAAAGTACAAAGGCCCTACCCCTAAGAGCCGTGCTTCCCCGACAACTCGTTTTACCAAAGTATGTAACTCTCACGGCGTTGGGAGGTGGGAAGCAGTAACGTGTCGGGGACCCCACATCGTAGGCAGAGCTTAATCGTAAAGCTATAACAACACGTGGGTTTTGTGGTGCCTACGAGGTACAGAAAGAGGGCGAGAAGACAAACGTATTTGTCCCTCTCCACTTACTACTAGAGCACCTCGGGTGGTGTACTGGTTAGCAAGGTAGACTAGCAAACCTACACGAGTGAGTTCGATTCTCATTGGGTGCCCAATTCATGCGGCCTTGTGCTACATCTAAGCAACAAAAAAAAAAAGCTTAGTAAATTATCACTTACTACTACTGTACACACACACACACACACACACTGAGTGAGAGAGCTCGTAAACATTCTAGTAGACTGTTCATTCGCTCTCTCCTTGGGGTTTGCCACTGTCCCATCTTCAGACGAGATCGGCACTAGCGGTCCAAATCACAAGCAGTGTCTCCCTATTACACTAAAAGGGATATTCAGTGGGGATGTCCTAACACATGCGGAAAAAAGCCGATGGAACTGGGCAATTTTTATCACAACCCGCATATAAATGTGTATGCCTCGCGTTTAAACACTGGTCTTGTGCCACATTTCATCTGCGCGAGAAGGTAAATAGATATGCCCATACTTCTTACGGGCGTTTCGGGTCGGTGCCAGATTCACAGCCGGTTAAAAGCCTTGATTTCGCAAGCTGATTTTCAAAGCAAGTGCAGAATATTCAAAGCAAGTGGGAATTTAATGAAGCACTGTTTTTACACTTTATCGTTTCCTCATTTTAGTCTTGTGCCATACTAAAATAAACTGAGTCAATGAATACAATCTCGATTGTAAATTCAACATCAGCGTGTGTAGTCAGTCTTTTAAAATATTTCGAATCCTGATTTTCAAAGCTAGCATCTTTCTTACACTTATTCCTCGCAATGTGGCTCTGTACATAACAAAAGTAAGCTTAAACTAAAATATCACACACACACACACACACGCACACACACACAGATAGACAGACAGGCACACAGACAGACAGACAGACAGACACACACACACACTGACAGAAAGACAGACAGACACACACATACACACACACACACACACACACACACACACACACACACACACACACACAGACGGACATACACACACACATGCACAGACAGACAGACAGACACACACACACACACACACACGTACACACACACACACACACACACACAGAACAACAAATTTTGTTTCATTTTCTTAACTTAACTTAGTTTGACACACGGCCACATGTATGGGTCACAAAGTGAAAATCGAACTGTTTATCGTCTGCTAGTCTAGCTCGCAAACCATTACACCATACAAGACACCCAAATGGTTATTTTCTATACTTAGTCTGGTACAAGGCCAGAAGAGTGAAGCACCCAGTAAAAATCAAACTCATGAGTAATAAACAACCCACTTAACTCGTGAAACTTAAGACTTCGCTCAAGGCCATGATTATTGAGCTCTTGCGAGGATAGAACTCACTATTTGGTAATAACGAGTCTGCTGGAGGACGCCCTTTATATATATATATATATATGTGTGTGGTCGTAGTAGTCGAGGACCACCAGAAGGCTCCCTTTTCAATAGCTACTACACTGAGGGCGCTACTCCTTTCCCTGGATGCTCCACTTTACCCTTGATACGTATCTTTTATTGCTGAGTGTTAAGCAAGGAGGTATCAAGTACCATTTTTTAAGTCTTTTACGTATGACACAATCAGTGGCGATCACTCTACCCACTAGACTAATGACCCGAAATCCCAATATATATATATATATATATTGTGTACTTAAGGCAGCAAGTATGAACCGTTGAAAACGAGGAGTAATTTTTTTTTAGGATCTTTAAGTGAAGACGTTCGAGTCTTCTAATAATTTTTCCTATGTCTGGGTTGGGGTGGCGAAGAAAGTGCCCTATACCAGTCCAAGCGCTTTCGACCGTTTCACTGGTCATTCTCAGGGATTGTGTTTGAAGTACCCCGACCCAGACATAAGGAAAATAATAAGATGACTCGTACGTCTTCGCTTAAAGACCCTAAAAAGTAAATACTCCGCGGTCTTCAACAAAACATATATGTAGGTACGTATATACGTATATGAACCGGCTCATTGGTCTAGTGGGTAGAGTGTTCGCCTAATAGTCCGGGAGACCTGGGTTCAATCCCAGGTCACGTCATACCAAAGACTTTAAAAATTGTACTTGATACCTCCTTGCTTAATACTCAGCAATATAAGGTACATATCAAGGATAAAGTGGGGCAATTCAGAGAAAGGTGTAGCGCCCTCTCCTACACCTCGGTGTAGTAGCTATTGAAAAGGGAGCCTTCTGGTCGCCTTCGACTACGGTCGCCAGCTTTACTTACTTTTTTTTTATCTATGTATGTATAAGATAAGCAGAGTTTAGATTTAATATAAGATTATGTACAACTATACCAAAAGGCCACTTGAGGTGAATACTTTGGTCCCGGTAAAAATTTTAAAAGGATTCTAATTGCAGATTTTTAAAAACATATTTTTATTAATCATTTTTTTATTTGTTTTAAGATTGGAATGACATCCTGATAATCTCCAGTTTGCAGGTGCGGTAATATTCGTCATCATCATCATGTCATGCCGCCAGCACGGATATCCCTGACCCTCTCTCGCCACTTCTCCCTATTATTCATCGCCTCTGGCAGGTCTTCAGGGCTGCAACCCAAATCCTCACAGAGCTGCTGTATGTAGGTTCGAGCTGGTCGTCCTGCATGTCTGGTTCGTCTAACTTGGATAGTTTTCGTGATGGGAGGTAGGTGGCCGTATAGTTGGTGCTTTGTGGGGTGTTGCCTCCAGGACTTGTTCAATATTGCTCGCAGCATTCTTGTGTATTTGTTTTAGTTTGTATAACAATAGAAAAGTTACTGTGAACCTGATTCTTATGACAAACGGCAGATTTTAGCATTTTATAAAATATTTATTTGTCAATGGCAAAATTCAAACAACTCATTCTAATTTTGATATTATGATATTTAACAAAACCCAACATTTTATTTCTATTTTGACTGGGCTCAATCCCTTACACATCGGTATAGTAGCTATTGAAAAGGAAGCCTTCAGATCGCCCTCGACTACATATATATATATATATATATATATATATATGTGTGTGTGTGTGTGTGTGTGCGCATCTGTGTGCTGTCTAAATAAAATACCAGGAAAATAATACAGTTTATTATTCTGTAAATAAGTTTAGTATATATATATATATATATATATATATATATATATATATATATATATACCCCCAGCTCGGGCAGGATATGACACAAGGTCAATTTTTAAGCGGAGTTTAACAGGTTTGAATTCTGAGTTTTCCTTCTCCTAGACTAGTTGCCTCACCAAGACTGAAGAACCTAGTCTGTCCTATCATTTACCCATATCTGGAGGGAGAATAATTGGATTCATACCTTTCCCAAGGGTATTAGTGCTATGTGAAATGCAATTAGCCTGGTCCAGGATTTGAACTTGTGTCGCCGTGTCCATTTCCTACAACTATAACCATTACACCGCGGGCACACACACACACACACACACACACATATATATATATATATATATATATATATATATATATATATATATATATATATATATATATATATATATATATATATATATATATATATATATATATATATATATATATATATATATATATATATATATATATATATATATATATATAAAGCGAAAACCTTGAAAAGGAGTCCACAAAATACTGCCGATGACTTTAACCTTCACGTATACGTATGGTATATTTTTACATTTTTAATCGGCTCTATATATATATATATATATATAATCCTCATTATCAAGACATGCCGACAGCACCGATTATTATCCCTCCTTGTCGGCCATCGCTTCCGACAGGTCCTTTAGACTGCATCTAGTGTCTTTGCTGCTCAGTCCTCGATGGTGTGTCCATGTGTAGGAATCCACAAGAGAACATGGCTTATAAGTTTTTCTCTGCTTTCGCAGCAGTCCCCAGCCTGTTCAGTTTGCCTTAGATAGTTTGTGAGATCATATTTACCCAACCCCTCCGCTCGGGCAGGATATGACACAAGGTCAATTTTTTAAGCGGAGTTTTACAGGTTTGAATTCAGAGTTTTCCTTCTCCTAGACTAGTTGCCTCACCAAGGCTGAAGAAACCAGTCTGCCCTACTATTTACCCATAGCTGGAGGGAGAATAATTGGATTCATACCTTTCCCAAGGGTATTAGTGGTATGTGAAATGCAATCAGTCAGGTCCAGGATTTGAACTCGTGTCGCCGTGTTCACATCCTGCGACGATAACCATTGTGAGATGGGAGGCAGGTGATTGTACAGCTGCTGTTTTGTTGGGGTGCTGCTTCCAGAATTTGTTCAAAACACCTCGCAGCATATTTGTGTGTGTGTGTGTGTGTGTGTGTGTGTGTGTGTGTGTGTATTATCACTGAATTACTGAGGTAATGGAGGTGCCCGTTGTGTAATGGTTATCGTCGCAGGATATGGACACGGCGACACGAGTTCAAATCCTGGACCTGACTGATTGCATTTCACATAGCACTAATACCCTTGGGGAAGGTATGAATCCAATTTTTCTCCCTCCAGCTATGGGTAAATAGTAGGGCAGACTAGGTTCTTCAGCCTTGGTGAGGCAACTAGTCTAGGAGAAGGAAAACACTGAATTCAAACCTGTTAAACTCCGCTTAAAAATTGACCTTATGTCATATCCTACCTGAGCGGAGGGGTTGGTAAATAGGAGTCTTTTTTTTTTGTTGTAAACTTGTGGATTCGCAATTTACTATTTTACGTACAATGTAAATCTATTTCTATTGATTTTATTAAGGACATAAATTGAAAATAAGGAAAAAAAGCTGTTGTCTGTGGTCAGGAAAAAATACAGACATTACTTATAGAATAGATTTTTATATGGATAATTATCCCAAGATAGAAACAAAAAAGAAAATAGCTATATTCTAATTTTAAAACAAGGTCAGTGTTAAAAAAATCTTTTTTTTTTTCGTTTTTTTATCTTAAATAAATTTTTTTTTCTCAATCAAAAGATAGCATCATTAAAACTACAGACATTGTTCTATATTTTTACAGGCCATTAAAATTGTTTTACCGATTATATTGTAATTTCTTTTAATCAAAAAAGATACTGGAACGCCATATGCTATATAAAATGTAATAATTTTAATTTAGCTATATTGTCTGCTAGAGTCAACATACATTTAGCGTAAGACAACGTACTTTTATTCGAAATTCCAATATTCTAAAATCCATAAGAAAATAGAAAAAGTTTGTAATTTTTGTCAGTTTTAATAAGTCGCCATTTTACAATGGACACCGGCTCTTAATTTAAACAAATATCACCCAAGGTTCATAGTAATTAAATCATTATCAATTAATCTTTTTAAAGCGGGTTATTAAGTAGACAGATTGATATTTCGGTTTACAAAGCCACCCATTCTTGTGCCCAAGCAGTTGTTTGTGTATCGAATTTTAAACTGTGTCAATAATCGACATCTAGAATCAAACCCCACCTACCTCTACGATTCTGAATTTAGAATTGTCTACGGGACACGCTTTTTCTTAGACTTTGAGAGTTCATTTTTGAACAATACGGTGAGATATGTTTATTGATTGATCGTTAAACTTGATTATCAACAATACTGAACTTTATCCGCTCTCGATGACTGATAAATAAGAATAAGAATAAGATTTTGGAGGTGCCCGTGGTGTAATGTTTATCGTCATAGGAAATGGACATGGCGACACGAGTTCAAATCCTGGACGAGACTGATTGCATTTCACATAGCACTAATACCTTTGGCGAACGGTATGAATCCAATTATTCTCCCTCCAGCTATGGGTAAATAGTAGGACAGACTGAGTTCTTCAGCCTTCGTGCAGAAAACTCTGGATTCAAACCTGTTAAACTTCGCTTAAAAATTGACCTTGTATCATATCCTACCCGAACGGAGGGGTTGGGTAAATATGAAAAGCAAGAATAAGAATCTTGAAAGCGTAGAGATAATTGTCATTTATTTTTCCGGGGCTGAAGACTGGAGTTTGAGCCGAGGTAAAATACCAAGAGTTTGAATTCTGATTTTAAAGGCAGGCATCTTCGCTACTGTAATATGATTTTTCTTGTCTCATTTGGCCTCGAGATGAAGTAGCTATTTACTAAGTTTTTTGCTTAGCTGTTGCACAAGACCGTTTGAATGGGGCACCCAATGAAAATCGAACTCACTCGTGAAGGTTTGCTAGTCTAGCTTGCTAACCATTATACTACCCAAGATACGTGATGTACTCGGGTAAATTTAGTAAACACGAAACGGTTCTAGATCTGCCTCGTAGTCGTGTGTGTTATGTCTTTTCATTCCGTGGCTGGAGATCAGCGTTAAATCCTTAGTTTAAAAATGCAACGCGCACGCGCGCAAAAAAAAAAGAAAAATTAGAAACATTGATTTTCTAGTCCGACGTGTAGTCTGGCCCTCCCCACTAGGAAGACTAGGCATCACAGTCTTTATACAATCTTGTTTAGCCTTGTGTTAAAGCAAGTTTAAGTAAGTAAAGTTGTTGGCAACCGTAGTCGAGGGTGACCCGAAGGCCCCCTTTTCGATAGCTACTACACCAAGGTGTAGGGGAGGGCGCTACTCCTTTCCCTGGATTATTCTACTTTACCCTTGATCCTTACCTTATAAAGCTGAGTGTTAAGCAAGGCAGCATCAAGTGCTATTTTTTTAGTCTTTGGTATGACTCTACCTGGGATTGAACCCAGATCTCCCGGGCCATTGGCGTACCCTTGGGATACCTTGTGGGTGGGTGAGTTGTGTATTTCCCCGTCAAAACTAGAGAAAAACCAGAACCCAAAGCCCTAATCGATCTGTGGGTGTGGTTTAAAATATGCTGACTGTATCCTCTTCTGAAGGGTACCCCACACAAAAAAGGGGTACTCTGTGCATGACATTAAACTGGCCGTATAACTTTGGTTTTGAAGCTCTGGAAAGTATGTGGAATCCCTTCAATCCCATTACTCCCAGATCCACTCTGTTAAGGTCTCATCTATGTCAAATAGCTTTGAAATTATTTGTGTTTGATAAGAATACTTGAAATCATTTAACCATGTGGAAGGAATTCATAAGCCACTACACAAAAATGTAAATATACTTATAAGATGTCGGCAGTTCGTTTACACAGAGGCATAAAATAACCTCGAACAGGTTGACGTGCAGTTTAAAATAATCACCCAGTCAAAACCTTGATTTTGAAATCTTCAACATCACGGCCAACTAGTAAATACGGCTCTGCGTGTTACATTAACATGTTATATAATGGCCGAGGGATTTCGTTTTATGACTTTGGATTTAGTTAGGCTGAGAACCTTTCGGCTCAGTGCATGGGTTACTTAGGTGCAACATTAACGCAGGTGTTCACGCGCGCGCGCAGGCGGAGCGGACGTGTCACTCAGAGATGTCACAATAGCCCAGATGGGAAACGGGGCTAGCAAGCGCGAATGACGTCACGCACCGGAAGTGCGCGGAAGATTTTGGGAATTTATAAAATTCAAAGTTGAGTTGAGACCTGCCTCGGGAGAAGACGGTTGATTTTCGCTTGTTCGCGGAGGCTTTGGGCAGGTGTCGCACGAGATAGAGAGGGGGGCAGATGAAAAAGCCAGAATAGAAAGAATGTGTATCTCTCTCCTTATGTCGATGAATCTTTAAACTCAAAGGTAATAAAAAGTTTCGTAACTGAACTAAGAAGTCGTAAGTGTTTTTCGTGTTTCGAGATTCCTATGTTCTGTGTTCTATCTTTATGGACATCCCATGTACGTTTCACACATAGCCATATCATGGCTATGGTACAAACAGGCTAACTTCAAACAAACAACCAAAAAAAAAAAAAAATCCATTCATAGCCGCTTATCAAATTAACCTAAGAAGAGAATCAACTTTAAAAAGGACACATGGCAAAGTGGATAAAGGCCTTGGCTAGATCCAATGACATACCCAAAAGAGTGTGAGTTCAATACCCGGTGAAGGCAGTGGAGAACTTTCAGGGGGGAAATTAACAGGAGATAACTAATAACTGACATCCATTAAACATGGCTCGTGGAACTTGAACAGTCTACCCCGGTGAGCGAAATAAAGAGCTAAGTCCAACATTTGAAGAAGGCTGGAGCGTACAACGACCGAAACGTTGTGATAAACATGGCGACGAAGATGCGGACTATAGTTCGAAAAATGTAAATAATGTTTAAGAATTGAATAGAAAAAAAATAATATAATCATGTTGGTAGAATTTATACGACGTTATTTGAAATCCTTTTAACATTAAAATGCATATTTGCACTTTGTCTTTTAGTAATCCACGAATTATAAACGGCTGTGAGTTACCCCCCTTTTATAATTTCAGAATAACATCGGATAAATTCTACCACCACGATTATATTATTTTCTCGGTTCAATTTTAAAGTTAATTCTCTTTTTAGGTTCATTTCCTATGTAGCCATGAATGGATTATAATTATTTTTTGTTTACATTACAACGGCCTGTTAGAAATCAGCCTGTTTATGTAACACGCGGGGCCGTATTTAGTAGTTGGCTTTGTCATCATTTAGAAAATTGACGAAATACTATCTTCCAACCCCAATAAGCTTTCTGTTAGATTAAACTTACAAAACTTAATACAATAACTTTCTGATTAGATTTATCATTTGTTTTACAAGAACAAGACTGACCGATGGGGGTTAGACTGGATGGTTTTATCTCAGTTCCATTTCAGAATTTTAAAACTTCTCCGGGAAGAAAACCATTAAAAACCAATTTTTATTCTCTTTTCGTCATATTATCAACTGTCTGTCTGCTAAAGCAGTCATGTTCTTTTAATTTAAAGTTGTCCTTCTCCTAGACTAGTTGCCAACCAAGACTTGAGAGCCCAGTCTACTTAAGTATTTTACGGACAGCTTAGAATAAGAGAGGTGGATCAGTACTTTTTTTCCAAGGAGCATCAGTACAAAATGAATGTAAATAGCTTAGCCTGGATTTTGATTTCAGCTCAATGATTCCATTTTCCGCGCTGATAACAATTCCTTTACACTAGTTGAACAACTAACAGTGACCCTAAACAGCCTTAAAAATTTGAAGTTCAGTGATAGTAGTTTCACTCATGTTAGGCCCCGTAAATAAGACACTTTTTTTTTCAGGAGTCAATTGTCGACGGTAATCCAGGGTTTTCTTATTCAACTCCTCATGCAAGAAGATATCTCGTTTCAGTGAAGTTTTCATTGATAAGTTGTCCTTGCGATATCGCTTGTCAGCCTCTTCTACGCAAACGGATTATATACTTTAGATACATGTAGAAGCTTAGTGTGTAGCACTGACTCAGTGCTACTCAATACATAAACCACAGGGATAGGTATTGCTTGATATTATGGGATTGTTACAAAATGATATCATGCAATGGCCATACTCGAATTCGAGGTACCCTCCTATACACATACTGATGTTTGCACACACACACACACAAACATATACATATATATATATTAAATAATAGCCCTTATGGTAAGACCCCCCCAAAAAAAACCCCGGCAAGTGATTTGAAGATGAAAATATACAACGAATCACTGTCAAGAGGAAAAATATATATTGGAAAAAAACCCCGAAAAGGCCAATTTTGTCATCCCAAAGCCAGACAAAGACATAATAATAATAAATGCGGCCTAAACGTGTTTTTTTTACTGACATAAAGCCATGACAAAGTAAATTTGTATCAAAGTTATTTAAAGTTGTTTCTAAAAAAATCGTTTTCCAAAAATATCTAAAATCGTTTGATTATTGCAAGCTTTTAGCGTTAACAGCAATTTTACGAATTTCTTAAGGATATATATATATATATATATATATATACGCACTTAATAGGGGGTGTCCTCGTGGTGTAATGGTTAAAGCGATGGCCTGCGGAATCGTAGTAAGCGAGTTTGTTCTCCAGTTGCGCTATTACGTTCACTTTCGGGCAAATACCCGTGGGAAAGGTATGAACCCCCTTATCCTCCCAGCTATGGGTTAAATAGTACCACTACTGTTCTTCTAGGAGAATGGCTTTGGCATTAAATAACCTACAAAGGTTGATATGCCATTAAACAAAGAAACCAAACCATCTTCTTAATATGCATATATATATTTATGCATATGAGTGTGTATGTGTGTGTGTGTGTGTTCTTAGTTAAGATGATATATGGATATAGTTGTACAGCAATTTCACAAATTTCTAATTTCGATATGTATATATTTCTTGTTTATTTATATATATATATATATATATATATATATATATATATATATATATATATATATATTGTCATACACAGACTGTTTTGTTGTATCACAACTCTTCAGTGTGGCTAGACACATTGGACCCTTGAAGCTGGGATCTAAACCCGCTTAACTTTACGTTAGACTAAGTATCAGACCACTCGGCCAACAAGCGTACCACGTCAGCTAGGGAATTATAAGGTATTATGCAGTAACAGCAGCGTTCGTTTGTTTAAATTTTATACCTTACCGGATACCAGAGTGCTCAATTCGTTCAAAGAGCTTTTCATTATATATATATATATATATATATATCAACCAGCTCATTTGTCTTATGGGTAGAGTGTTCGCCAATGGTCCGGGAGACATGGGTTCAATCCCAGGTCGCGTCATACCTGAGACTTCAAAAATTGTACTTGATATCTCTTTGCTTAATACTCAGCAATATAAGGTACGTATCAAGGGTAAAGTGGAGCAATCCAGGGAAAGAAGTAGCACCCTTCCCTACATCTTAATGTAATAGCTATTGAAAAGGGAGCCTTCTGTTCGCCCTCGACAACAGTCACCAACTTTACTTTATAATATATATATATATATATATATATATAATGCGATTAAAAGAAGACTCAAACAGATTAAATTCCCATTACAGATTTATTTCGGCGAATAATATCATTATACTTATTCTTCGTCTCATCAGATGACTTCACACGTTTAATTTGAGGTTGAAAAAAAGCGAATATGGTTTACAATCTCTATATATGTGTGACTGGAAAAAAAGGAAGCAGAAAGAAAAAACCAACATGAATTTAAATTCTCAGGCGAAAGTAAAGGGGTTAAAACAGTAAAGTATTAGAAAAATTAAGGAACCAGGAAAAGGGTGTTCCTGTAAATTGTAAGTAAAGTTGGCAACCGTAGTCGAGGGCGACTAAAAGGCTCCCTTTGCAATAGCTACTACACCGAGGTGTAGAGGAGGGCGCAACTCCATTTCCTGGATTGTTCCTCTTTACCCTGATACGTACCTTATAATGCTGAGTGTTAAGCAGGGAGGTATAAAGTACCATTTTTTAAAGTCTTTGATATGACTTGACCTGGGATTGAACCCATGTCTCCCGGACCATTGGCGAACATTACTCATTAGACCAACGAGCCAATTAAATTAACCCATCTTAATTTAAACATATGCTAGATTTTTCGTCGCAGGTGTAATTTTATAAATAATGTAAGCTTGTAAACTAAATGATTATCTTCATATATTTTTCTGTTTACTCCTTTTACATACGTTAAATCCCTCAGCAAATGAGACTATCATCCACATAATCCACACCAATTGTCTTCGGACGCGGACTGGATATTACTTATATCTGTATATATACATGTATATATATATATATATGTGTGCTTGTGCTCAGTTAAGATGATTGATATTCTATATATATATATATATATTATGAGAGTGTTGGTCGTCAGTAAATCACTTCGTGGTTATGTGTCGAACCAAGTGCAATATATTATGGAGAGTGCTCAATATCTAGGATAGAGCTTCGACGACATACTGCTCCGACACTGCAACGCAGTATACAATCAAAATCCGATAGATAGATGGATGAAGGGATGCATACTCCCCTTCCCTAAAAAGGAGGACCTCGGATTAGCCAAAAACTACCGAGGCATAACACTTACATCCATAGCTGCCAAAATATACAATGCCCTACTACGAAACCGAATAGAACCCAAAATCGACAACATACTTAGAAAAAACCAAAATGGCTTCCGAAGAAATAGATCCACGACCTCACAAATATTAACCATCCGCAGAATCCTTGAAGGTGTACGGGCAAAGAACCTACAAGCGACATTAATATTTGTCGACTTTACCAAGGCTTTCGACTCCATTCACAGAGGAAAGATGGAACAAATCCTACTAGCGTACGGCATACCTAAAGAAACCGTAGCGGCAATAACGATTCTCTATAGAAACACCAAAGTAAAAGTACGATCACCGGATGGAGACACAGAATACTTTGACATTGTAGCAGGTGTACTACAAGGGGACACGCTGGCTCTGTACCTCTTCATCATTTGTCTAGACTACGTACTTAGAACGTCGATTGACAAAATCAAAGAGAATGGCTTCGAACTGACGAAGAAAAGAAGCAGAAGATACCCCGCAACAACAATTACCGACGCCGACTACGCCGATGACATAGCGATACTGGCAAATACACCTGACCAAGCCGAAACTCTTCTGCATAGTTTGGAACGAGCAGCAGCAAGCATAGGCCTCTATGTTAATGCACACAAAACGGAATATATGTGCTATAACCAAACGGGGGACATCTCCACTCTAGAAGGAACCCCACTTAAACTAGTAGACAAATTCACGTACCTAGGAAGCAGCGTCGAATCAACCGAAAAGGACATCGAAACGAGGCTAACGAAAGCATGGACAGCTATCAATAGGCTATCGATTATATGGAAATCAGACCTAACCGATAAAATGAAACGCAGTTTCTTCCAGGCAGCGGTCACATCGATACTGCTATATGGATGCACTACATGGACGCTAACAAAACGGCTGGAAAAGAAACTAGATGGCAATTACACAAGAATGCTGCGTGCAATCCTGAACAAGTCCTGGCAGCAACACCCCACAAGACACCAACTGTACGGCCACCTGCCCCCTATCACGAAAACTATTCAAGTTAGACGAACCAGACATGCAGGACACTGCTGGAGAAGCAGAGATGAACTCATAAGAGATGTACTCTTATGGATCCCCACACATGGCCGCGCAAAAGCAGGGCGACCAGCTCGAACGTACATTCAGCAGCTATGTGAGGATACAGGATGTTGTCCTGAAGACCTACCTAGGGCGATGAACGATAGGGAGGAGTGGCGAGAGAGGGTCAGGGATATCCGCGCTACCAGCACGATATGATGATGATGATATTTAATCCATGGAAAATATTCTGTGACCTTAGGTTTCATGAAGTTTATAAAAGTTTTTAAGGTCGCAGAATATTTTCTATGGATTGAATATATATATATATATATATATATATATATATACCTAATATATATCTATTTATAATCATTATATATATATATATATATATAGTTGCTCCGTTTTTAACATCACACAGATACTACAGTCTGAGGCGCAATGAGCGTAATGGTTATCATTATAGGAAATGGAATCAGCGACCCGAGATCAAATCATAGACAAGGCTGTAAGTATTTCATTTTGCACTTATGCCCTTGGGAAAAGCTTATATACACCTGTTCTTCCTCAGGTAAACAGAAAGATAGACTTATTTCTTTTGCTTTGGTAAGGTAACTATTTCTCGTGGCGTAATATCTAAAGGGCTAGACTACAGCCTCGATGTAAGCGCGTTCGAACTCCAGTCGTGCTATTGCATTTACTTTTGAACTAATTCCCTTTGGAAAAATATTGAAAGCCCCTTACCCTCTCTATCACCATTGTCCTCCCGTAAGGATAATTTGGATGTGCCTGCGGTGTAATAATTATCGTCGTAGGATGATACGAATTCAAACCCTGGACGAGGCTGCTTGCATTTCACAATGCACTAATACTCTTGGGAGAGGTATGAACCCTATTATTCTTCCTACAGCGACGGGTAAATAGTAGGGCAGACTGGGTTCTTCAGCAATGGTGAGGCAACTAGTCAAGGAGAAGGAAAACTGAATTCAAACCTGTTAAACCCGCTTAAAAATTGACCTTTTGTCATATCCTGATCGAGCGGTGGGGTTGGGTAAATATAGTAAGGATAGTTTGGATATTGAATAATCTTTGAAAATTGATATGCCATTAAATGATACTATAACATACCATACGAATAAGGAAACAAAATAGATTGTACACTTTGATCCAAACCGGAAGCAGAGATTTAATCTTGAGCAGGATGCCCGAATACTCCTATCCTTGGCTGGAAAAAATGGTTTTAAAAACAATTATTCTTCGGTCATATTTTGTAAAAGCACTTCTCTAACATGGGTCGAGAGACCGAAAGCACTGAACCAATCAGAAACCACGTAGACACTTTAAAACAAAAGACGTATATAACACTAATCAAGGCTGACAATGGACGTTATAGTTCCTACCAGATGGCAGTTAAGAGAGAGAGAGAGAGAGAGAGAGAGAGAGAGTTGTTTAAATCTCAGTACCTGATGACATATTTGACGGTTATTTACGTTACTTGGCAATGCTCATCTCCTCCCCAATACAACAAGTTCTATGAGTAACAATAGTGATCCTAGCCCTGATTTATTGGAAGAGTTATATCATGGCTTTCCAATGGGCATTTGAACAAAATGAACAAAGCCTATTTCTGCCGGGTATTTGAACTCGGTTCGACGACTCCATTTTTCCGCGCTGTTAACCATTAGGCTAATTTCAGATCGCCTACCAAAGATATATTGTATTTAATAACCGAGGCAGCATGTCACTTTACTTTTTTATTTTCTTGCTTTTTTTTTCACGATGCACTGAGTAAGTTGATATATATATATATATATATATATATATATATATATATATATATATATGTGTGTGTGTGTGTGTGTGTGTGTGTGTGTGTGTATAAGGAATTGAAATAAAAAAAGGAAGCTAGAGAAATAGGGAAAAATACAGTTCTTTTATGAACGCATCATATTCTTATATGATTTTTTAAAAACTTAATTTGATAGAATAATCTGAAAAGGTTAGCAGAGTAGACATTTCTGTAATTGATTCAACTTACAAAGCATAAATTACACAATCCGAATATATATATATATATATATACACATATATATGTGTGTGTGTGTGTGTGTGTGTGTGAGTGAGTATATCTATATATATGTGTGTGTGCGTGTGTTTGTGTGTGTGAGTTTATATATATATATATATATATATATATATATATATAATAAAATGTCAATAAGAAAATTGCATAAAAAGTGATCGATAATACTATATCAGAGCCAGTTTAAAATCTAAAATATCTAAATTATGTACTCTTAAAATCTGTTGCTTAATTTGTTTTTGTGGATCACACACACACACACACACACACACACACACATATATATATATATATATATGTCTGATGATTGTGTGATCCACGTAAAGTAGATATTTTTTGGTCATATATATATATATATATATATATATATATATATATATATATATGTGTGTGTGTGTGTGTGTGTGTATAAACCAAAAAATATATATAGTTGTCCAAAAATAAGTAAACCCTTTATATTTTCATGCAATTTCATCTTTGGTTACAGATGTGCTGTAGTTTTTTTTTTTTATTACAGAGTTCGGTCATAAATAGTGCTTAATAATATTTGTTTTGTTTGCAAAATGTTCTATTGGTGTAATTTTAGTATTTTTAGTTTAGGAGAAAATTATATTTATATACCAGCCCATTGGCCTAGAGGGTAGAGTGTTCACCAATAGCTCGGGAGACCGGGGTTCAATCCCAGGTCAAATCATACCAAATACTAAAAAAATGATATTTGATGCCTTCTTGCTTAACACATTGCATTATAAGGTATGAATCAAGGATAAAGTGGATCAATCCAGGGAAAGGAGTAGTGCCCTATCCTACTCCTTGGTGTAGTAGCTTGTGAAAAGGGAGCCTTTGGGTCACCTTCGACCACGGCCGCCAACTTATAAGAATAGTAGACGAGTCCTTATATACATATATATACATATGTAAATATATAATCGTCTTCATCAAGGCGTGATGACAGCAATGATTCCTTTGACTCTGTTGCCAGTTGTCCTTATTTGTTATTGCTCTTGATAAGTCCTCTTAACAGCATCCTGTGTTCATACAGAGCAGATGTATATAAGTCTTTGTTCGTCGGCCATCACTGGTGTGTCCCTGCGAAGTAGTCTATTAGAGAACGACGCTTATGA
Organism: Sepioteuthis lessoniana; assembly: GCA_963585895.1. Lineage (NCBI taxonomy): Eukaryota > Metazoa > Mollusca > Cephalopoda > Myopsida > Loliginidae > Sepioteuthis > Sepioteuthis lessoniana. The sequence goes on from OY757913.1 coordinate 12,596,595, forward strand.
GTCAATCGTTACTTCTTCAGCAGTATCTCACATGCCTCGTTGGTCTTACTTGGATGGTTTGAGAGATGAGAGCTAAGTGACAGTACACTTGCTTTGTTTGTGGGGTATTGCTTCAAGGATTTGTTCAAAACAGCACATAGCATTCTTCTGTAGTTACCATCTAGCTTTTTCTCTAAGCGTTTCATTAGGGCCCTGGTGGTGCATCCATACAGTTGTAGAGACACGGCTATAGCTTAGAAGAAATCTCTGGTCAACTAATTTGTAAGGCTTTCCATTTAATGTGGAGATTGCTCCATCTTGTTTAAAACACATGAACTCTATTTTATCTCCGTTCGCGTTGAGACTAATGTCTCTGGCTCCAGACTATGCTACAGGGATTCAGCTTGAGCAGGTATATTTTCAAGAAGCGCTAGATCATCTGCGTTGTCTGTGTCTGTCATAGTTTCTGTGGGACGTTATCTGCTTCATATCTTATTCAATGTGAAACCATTTACTTTATTAGATGTTCGTAGTGTAAAATCTCGATAGATTATGGGCATATATGGAAACGGACACGGCGACACGAGTTCAAATCCTGGACAAAGCTGATTGCATTTCACATAGCACTAATACCCTTGGGAATGGTATGAATCCAACTATTCTCCCCTCAACTATGGGTAAATAGTAGGGCAGACTGAGTTCTTTAATCTTGGTTCGGCCACCAGTCTAGGAGAAGGAAACTCTGAACTCAAACCTGTTAAACTCTGCTTAAAAACTGACCTTGTGTCACATCCTGCCCGAGTGATTCCGAGGTCGCCTTTCTTATGGAAGAGGAGGATACAACCTTTTGTCGATTTCGTGCTTTATTTATAAATAGCGTAGCCTTATCGAAGAAATCTATGTTCAAATGTCTTCGCTTTTAATTCTTTAGAAAGTATTTCATCGAAGCCTGCTTTTAATACTCTTTTCAGTACAACGTCAAGTTCTTCCGTAAACTGTTCAAGTTTGATGTCCTGTTGGCCATTAATAGTTTCTTAAGTAGGTTAATCCGTCATTTTATGCAGGTTTCGAAGTAGATTCTTGAAATGTTCTGTTCACAAATAAAGTCTTTCTTCTGGGCTGTCAGGTTTTAATTTTGTTTTTGAGGTGCTTTTCTTTTCATTCACTTAATTTGCAGTCCGTTATACTAATCGTGATTGTTTATCTTCGACCAAATTTCTGATTTAATTGATTTGTACTTGGATATAAATATATATTGTCATCCATAGACAGACTGTTTCTTTGTATCACAACTCATCAGTGTGGCTACACACGCGAGATGCTTCAATCACATGAACGATGGATGTTTAAAAATGCAAAAATACAAAAAAAAAAAAAAAAAAATGCAAAAATCAGCGTTTACTTTTGACTTCTTAGGAATATTGTTTTGAATTATTATGTTCTATTTGTTCATCGAAAAGGATTTTACATCATTAATATCATCCCTCACAGTCCTTATAGTGTTGACTTTGTTTCTCAATAAATCTCTCATTCTGCTTGGATTACCTTGTTATCAATTTCTCTCTCTCTCTCTCTCTCTCTCTCTCTCTCTCTATCTATCTATCTATCTATCTCTCTCAAAATGAATAGGTCAACTAAGAGATTTATATTTTTTAAAGAATTATTTATTTCCTTCTTACATACGTGTATGTTTCCAGTTTGTTGATTTCGTGAGAGAACATATGTTGCACAAGGCCATAGGAATGGGGCACCCAATGAGACTTGAAAGCAGAATTTTTCATCAAATAACCTGCAAGGGTTGATATGCCATAAAACCCAACCAACCAACGAAAGACGAGAGATGAGGTCTTAAAAATTTTAAAGACTTTTATTTACGTTCAAGTGAATATATGCCGGGATCATTGAACATAAATATGAACTAACCCTGTGTGATCTAACACTTTCGACCATAATTCTGGGTATTGTTATAATCGTTTTTTAATTTTTGAACACTTTTAAATTCAAGCATGACATCACATATGGTATGATTATTCTTGCACTCGGTGACTGGAAAAACTGGCGCCATAAAATCTTCTCAATATTTATTTATTCTCCGTTTATCCTTGTGTTGGATTAAAATGAGCTTAAGAAAATCGATCTAACCTCATTTTTCTCCACCTACTTGTATGTCTGTTAGCCTCTCTCTCTCTCAAACGCATACTCCACCTCTCTCTCTCTCTCTCTGCATATATATATATATATATATATATATATATAGTGATGGCCACTTCTTTGAAGCTGTCTTCTCAGTTTTACAAAGAACGCTAGTGGACATACATATGGCACCTCAGACCAACTCCCTACTGAGAAGCCTTGTCGCATATTTGACAAGCAAACGACCTGTGTTTGGCATTGACATTGATATCCCTGTATTCTTATATGTCTTCCCATATATATTTTAGACCCACATTACTTTATCTCAGAATTGACACGAATTACTTGTTGGTCGCTGAGAAAGGATCTGTATATAATCAGATGAAATCTCATATGACCAGCAAGCCAGTCTTACTGCAGTTGGTACAAACATGTTTCCAGGGAAATGTTTCCTGGGATCGAGATCAAGTGCTGTTTCTGAAGGGCTCTTTTAAAGATGAAGAGCTTGATTGTGTGTATTTCAACAAATATCGCAGATCATTATATATATATATATACATATATATCTGCTCACTATATATAATTGCAGAACTCGTAATGAAGATGATTGTTTTTCAGTCCTGCACAGGGCAAGAAATAAATCCCATCTTAAATTTCTAGAGGCGATTTATATCTCTATGAATCGCCCCCCCTCTATGCAGGCATTTAAACAGCCACACCCTTGATATATTTGGGGAACTTCTGGATACAGGGGTTACTTAGTTTTTTTTTTGGTGGGGGGGCTTTTTGGGTTTTTTTTTCCTTCTATCTGGCCATTCTGCTTATACATTACATATATATACCCCGTTTTTAGTTAAATTTCCGGTGTTGCCAACTTGAAAAGAGCCGGACGATAAGGGTCCTTCGTTGATTTATTGTTTTACTTAAGTTCGCCGACTACAATTACCAATGGTGTCTTTGCTTATCACATATATATATTTACTAACATACTATCTATCGGCATTCACGGTTACCATGAAAAAAGAAAAAAGAAAAAAAACCCGTCAGGAACTAGAGATAATAATATCTCGAATTACCGCCCGGGGAAAAAGAAAAAATATCATAGGACAAAAAAAAAAAAGAAAAAAAAAAGGCCAACTTCGTCACACCAGTTGAAAAAAATCAAGAGATAAGCAATCAGTTGGTCAAAAGAAAAATAAGAACCCACCGTAAATTGCTGCAATGCTACAATTACCAAGAGTGCTCAATACAAAGTAGAGCCAATTACAAAAATTAAATCGCGACTCGCGATTTAATTTATATATATATATATACACAATTATATTTTGTCTGTATATATATATTATACATATATATGATAAAAATTAGTGGAAAAGTGGATAAACCAATAGACAATGAATTCAGAAATGATATTTCGTTCGTTATTTATTAGAATTATTTGTGTTGGTTAACAAACCTTGAAACACTTAATAAAAAGAATTGTTAAAGTTCAACAGCAATAGTTAAAACTAACTATTTAACTATGCGCAAACACTTGATTAATAACAAATAGAATTATTTGTGTTTGACAGCAATACATATGAAACGGTTTAACTGTGTGTAAACAAATAAGCTCTGGCTAATTTAGAAATAATGTCACCTAAGAATTATTCGCTTACAAATCATATATATTGGCTTTGGCATTAAATAACCTTCAAGGATTGATATGCCCTAAAACGCAACCAAATTATCTTTGTCACACATCTTCGCTATAAAAACAATTCCTTTGATTTTAGCAATGCTCTAATGATGCCCTCAGAATGATAGGTTTCGTTAATTGGATTTTATGGCATATCAACATTTGTCGGTTATTTAATGCCAAATCTTGTTAATACACACGAGGATTATTAAATAAGTTTCCAGACTTTTTTCGTATAGGCACTTTTATTGATAGTACCCACCTGAAACTAGTCACCTTCGAAGTAATCTCCTCTAGCTGCAATGCACTTATTGTACCGTTCCAACAACTTCTGGAAGGCTCCATGGAAGTCCTCTTGTCTGAGGGTATCAATAACCCTCGTCACAGCCTCTTTCATCTCCTCTGAGCTTAGGGAATGACCAAAAATCACAGGGAGCAAGGTCTGAATTATAGGGACGGTGAGGAACTGTTTTGATGCCCATCTTGGTCAAATAGTCTGTGACAAGGATGGGGTTGTGGACTAGTGCATTGTCCTGGTGGAAATGCCACTGACCCGATTTGAAGAGTGCTGGCCTCCTCCCAAGGAATCTCTTTCTGAACTCTCCTAAAACCCTAACATAGTAAAACTAACCCTAACCCTAACTGTTTAGCCAATCAACTCTGGTCTATTGACTTCCTTACTCCTCCCACACCTCTCATCCTCCCTCACAGACTCCCTGCCTTCCTTGAATCTCTTATGCCACTCAAAAACTGATGCTAGATTCATGAAAGATGGTCGAAAAGCATTCCATACGTTTCTCTGGCATTTTTTCCAAGTATAAAACAGAATTTCATTGCATACCGTTCTTCTAAATTGTCCTCACGTCCAGATTGCATTTTTGAAATTCACCAGCTGTGACAATTAGGCTTTAGTAGGGTGTATTCCAATTGCTGCTATAGCTGTTCATTTTAACCTGAAATCATAAAAAATGGTCAGTCATCTCATAAGATGTATAGCAATAAGATACTGAATTTTCAAACTTTACGACAATTTTAAATGCCTGTACAAAAAAGTCTGGAAACTTATTGAATGCACCACGTATATACTAAATATATATGATTTGTTACATAGTTTCTAGATAACATTTTTAAACGAGCTTGAGCTCATTCTTTTGTACACAGTTAAATGGTTTCAAGTATTTCTGACAGGAATAACGATTTACTTTTAAGTATCTGTTTGAACACCTCGTGGTGTAATGGTTAAAGCGATGGACTGCGGAATCGTAGTACGCGAGTTCGTACTCCAGTCGCGCTATTACTTTCACTTTCGGTCAAATACCCTTGGGAAAGGTATGAACCCCCTAATCCTCCCATCTATGGGTTAAATAGTACCAGTACTGTTTTTCTAGGAGAATGGCTTTGGCATTAAATAACCTAGAAAGGTTGATATGCCATTAAACAAAGAAACCATCAAATTTTTCCGATAATTATTATTATTCTGAAGCATTCCATACATTTCTGTGGCATTTTTTTCCAAGTTTAAAACAGAATTTTATTGTATATCGTTCTTCTAAATTGTCCTCACGTCCAGATTGCATTTTTGAAATTCACGAGTTGTGACAATCAGGCTTTAGTAGGGTGTATTCCAATTGCTGCTGTAGCTGTTCATTTGAACCTGAAATCATAAGAACTGGCCAGTCATCTCATAAGATATATAGCAATAACATATTGAAGTTTTAAGAGTCTATGAGAATTTTTAATGCCCATACAAAAAAAGTCTGGAAACTTATCGTATGCACCTCATAGAAGTAAAACAAAATAACGTTGCAGAAGATATAGAACCGATAACTTAATGATATTAAACATTTACTTTTATTGATATATGAAAGTATATCTTTTTTAGTTACAAGAATTTTAGTAACAAGCTTTCTAAGAGTTGTAGTGTCTCATAGACCCAGCCAAGAACATAATCAAAGATGACTTACGACTTCAATGAACGAACGAACACACTTCTTTATAAAAATATATCACTCGTTTTATTCTCTAAAGGGCCCACAGGTTGTTGTTAGTTGAGAGACAGATGGAGAGACATATACTCAGAGAGGGGATTTCTTCTTGTCCCATACCTTTTTCTGGGAGCCAGGGGGTGCCAACTCTTGCACCCCTTTGCAAGCAGAGACGCCCGTGCTCGGCTGCGTGTCCCTGTCTCGACTCCCGATTCTCTGCACTTTGTCTAAATCTGACCACGTGGTTCTCATTACGTGATCTCCTTCCGGTTACAAACCAGTTGTATCCGACTGCCCTGATGTGCTGTCATATCCCTGTTTGCTCATCACAGCGTGACAACTTGTCAAAGTACACGGAGTCACTAGGAACGAACCGAAAATCCATGTCATATGTTATATATCATAAGTTGAAAATTCCTTTCAGATTAAAAATGTTGGCGTAAAATCGAACTGTTAAATCGTTTACAATACAAGAAACCATTTAATTGCTAAAACCATTTAACTACGTGCTTATAGATGAAGAGAGTGTGGATGACGTCATGTCCGGAACAGATGTCCTGAGAATTAGAGGATGTGGAAAAAACAGTTTTAGTCGAGGTCAACCGTTGAAGGTAGCGTTTGAGATTTTTGAATCGGATCAGTACATATTTTTGGTGTCTCGACCAGCAGAGATAAAATGAGATCTTAAACATCACAAGATTCGCCGAGCGTGGGGCAGATGAGGTGGAGTCAGCATAGTATGGTTAGAATAGGCTTTTATGACTTTCGCTCTCTCCTCGTGTTGCCAAGGACTAAAGGCAGAAAGAAATAAACTCGTTCGTACCGCCTGTATTTGTTTTATTATTATTATTGATGTATATTAACACTTTATCTTCATATAAGTATGCGAATGTATGTGTATACGTTAGTATGTGCGTATATATATATATTTGTTGTTTTGTGTATATATACATATATAGTCAGTTCTCTCAAAGCACTACTAGTATTACGTAACCCAGTACTACCAGATTGCCCAGTCGGCTAGGGCTGTAGAATACACCGACTGCTTCTCTGCAGAGGGTTAAGACCCCCCCCAACGAGTGTCCTGGATATGACACTAAACAATCTATGGGTTAAATAGAACAAAACCGTGCTTCTTTCACTATACTGATTTTTGCATTTAAACTGCTTATTTATGCTAAACTGAATTGTTTAAAATAGAACTGTTTTGACATTGGAACAGCGTACTAGTGCTGAACTGAATTGCTCATTATAGAACTGTTTTTGACGTCTAAACTGTGTACTTATGCAGAACTAAATTATCTGAAATAAAACTGTCTGACATTTAAATCTGTATTGCCCTGTCAGCTGGGGCTGTAGAATACACTGACTGCACCTATGCAGAGGGGTAAACCCCCCCTAACGGGTGTCCTGAATATGACACTAAACAATCTGATGGTGAGGTTCCAGCAGTGCTGGAGCTTTGGGGAATGCGGAGTACCCCTTCATTGCCATCGCTCCCAGGTCTACTCTGGCCCGGAGTGATAGCACCTGATAGGGTCCTATCTATGGGTTAAATAGAACTAAACAGGTGTGATTATTCTAAACTGAATTGAGTAAACTGAATAGCTTGAAATAGAAAGTTTTTTTACAATTAAACCGTACTTACACTTAAACTGCGTGCTTATGCTTAACTGAATTATTTGAAATAGAACTGTTTTTTTACATTAAAACTGTATTTACACTTAACTGAATTATTACATATAACTGCTTGAATAGTGTGAAATGGAAATGTTTTTGACAATTAAACTGTGTACTTATGTTAAACTTAACTGTTTTCAATAGAATAGATTATTTACATAAAAATGGATTTGGCGTTAAATAACCTACAAAGGTTGATATGCCATAAAACCAACCAAACCAATCGAATAGTACTACCTGTTTTATAGTTGGGTTATCAACGATTAAAACAGTAACCCTGCCGTGTTTTTCTGATGAGGGGGATAGCTAGACACCCTGCCAGATTAAAAACTAGATCTCTCAAATGGTGTGGGAAGCTTTTTCCTTTGTGGGCATCTAGCACAATTTTTTCCCTAAGTTATGTATCCCTTATTTTTCGTCATGTAATCAATAAGGAGAAAGGCAACTCTGATATAACACTTGCGTTAACGTGATTGCTGATTATCTTCGTTGGAAAATAATCATGAAAACTTAGAGAGTGGTATTCGGGTTGCACAAGCATTGTTCCCTGACGATCTCTTCATCTAGCAGCCTTTTTCTCTAAAAAATCCAATGACGATAGATATGTGACGACGTACGCGGACTGGACGACTTAGAAGGATGAAATCATTTATCTACATATGGGTGGTGGGAATCTTATTCTAATATATTTGTTGTGTCCTCTGGTGGCAAAAACTGACCCCGACGGAGACTCTTGCGTCCAAACAGCCATACTTAGGCTTGCATTGTTCACCTACACGAAGAACTGCTGATGAGGGAGGGTATGAGATTATGGGTGACGGCAGTAATATGTGATAAGCCATGCAGTCATCTATCTATCTATCAAAAGCCGTTCACATTTATGTATGTATATATGTATCCCAGACTGTTCACATTTTTCTCAGTCTGTTTCTATCTATCTATCTATCTATCTATCTATCTATCTATCTCAAGCTTGCCCAGTCAACTGGAGCTATAGAATACACCGACTGCTCCTCGAAAGAGGAGTAAGACTTCCCCAGCGAATGTCCTAGATATGACACTAAACAATATGATGGTGAGGTTGGAATGATGCTGGAGCGTTGGGGAATACAGAGCGCCTCTTCATTGCCATTGCTCCCAGGACCACTCTGGCCTGGAGTGATAGTACCTGATAGGCCCTATCTTTGGGTCAAATAGAAGTAAACTGTGTAATTATGCTAAACTGAATTGTTTGAAATAGAACTGCTTTGACATTTAACTGTGTGTAGACAAAAATTGTTCTTGTACTAAAGTGAATTGTTTGAAATAGAACTGTTTGATGAAAACGAATTGCTTGACATAGAAATGTTGACAACTAATTTGTGTACTTACATTTAAACTGCGTACTTATGCAAAACTGAATTGTTTGAAATGGAACTGTTTTTGTATGCAAAACGGAATTGTTTGAAATAGAACTGTTTTGACATTAAACTGTGCGTAAGCAAAATCTGTACTTATTGGAAACTGAATTGTTTGAATTAGAAGTGTTTGCCTAAACTGAATAGCTTGAAATAGAAATGTTTTTGACAATTAAACTGTATACTTATGCTAAACTGGATTGTTTGAAATAGAACTCGTTATTTGTATAAAACTGGATTTGGCATTAAATGACCTAAGAGGGTTGGTATGCCATAAAAACCAACCAACCAACTATCTCAAGCTGTTGATATTTACCTCAGTCAGTTCACATTTCTACACGTCTGTATGCATCTCAGTTTGTTCTTATCTATCTATCTATCTATCTATCTATCTATCTCGTTCACTCAATCTATCTATCTATCTATCTATCTATCTATCTGAGCCTGTGTCATATTTGTATACTTGCAACTTTTCATCCATCCATCTATCTATCTATGTCTGTTAAAATTGATTTCAGTCTGTTCATCTCTCTCTCTCGTTTTCTTTTCTCTCTCATTCTCTCTCTCGTCTTCCTATCAATCTATCTATCTATCTATCTATCTAAGTCAGCCTGTTTAGATCTATCTATGAATCTATCTATATTTGTTAATATTTATTTCAATCTGTTCTCTCTCTCTTTCTCCTATCTATCTATCTATCTATCTATCTATCTATGTCAGCCTGTTCATATCTATCTATCTATCTATCTATCTATCTAGCTTTGCGTGTGCACATGTGTATGTGAAATAAACCATCAGAGAACAATAAATATAGAAGCATTAAATGTTATTGATGCTTTTCAACCTCTAAGTTTTGTTTGATATTGACGTCACACCTTTTCTTTATGTTAAAGAATTTTTCTGCTCATTCAAATTTCCCACGACTGTTGTAATTTTTGTGTAAATAAATTCTAGATCACAAAGCAGTTTTTTTAATATGGGCTGAATTTCATAATCGACTGCTGACGTTTGATTTGTTATATTCATTTAAATCTTTCTGACCATAATAAAAAAAAAATATAGATGAAAAAATGTTTATGGTTTCTTTTTGAAATTTTCTCTTAAACATTATTGTTTCTCGAGCATTCACTACTCCCGTAGATTATAAATAAATTGCAAAAAATGTTTCATTCATATATATAATATATATTATATAATGCAATTTGAAGGAAACTCAAACCTGATTAAATTGTCATTATAAATTTATTTCGGCGAAGAATATAATTATACTCTCCGTCTCATGTATATAAGTAAGTTGGCAACCATAGTCAAGGGTGACCCGAAGGCTCCCTTTTCAATAACAAGTACACCAAAGAAGGGAGGGCGCTACTCCATTCCCAGGATTGCTCCACTTTACCGTTGGTCCGTACCTTATAATGGTCAGTGTTAAGCAAGGTGGCATAAAGTAGCATTTTTGAGTCTTTGGTATGACTCAACCAGGGATTGAACCCAGGTCTCTTGGATCCTTGGCGAACACTCTAACCATTATGCCAATTATATATATATATATATATATATATATATATATATATATATATATATATATATATATATATATATATATATATATATATATATATATATATATATATATATATATATATATATATATATATATATATATATATATATATATATATATATATATATATATATATATATATATATATATATATATATATATAGAAAAGTAAGTAAAGTTAGCGACCGTAGTCGAGGGCGACCAGAAGGCTCCCTTTTCGATAGCTACTATACTGAGATGTAAGGGAGGGCGCTACTCCTTTCTCTCAATTGCTCCACTTTACTCTTGATACGTATCTTATATTGCTGAGTGTTAAGCAAGGAAGTATCAAGTACCATTTTTAAAGTCTTTGGTATGACGCGACCTGGGATTGAACCCTGGTCTCCCGGACCATTGGTGAACACAATTTTTCTTTTTGTTAGTCTAATGAGAGATAATTAAATATCTTATAATGAATGGATCTGCATATGAATTTGAATGAGGCATTTTGTTTTATTTCACGTAATTATACTCTACACGTGTTTCAATCGTTATTGTCGTCTTCAGAAGACTATGTTTCAGGCAGTCGTTTTTCTAGCTTTTAGAGTGAAGATGATTTGGATAGGGTTGTGATTCTTTTTAATTCCAAGATTTCTGTCAGTGAATGTCCTGTTGGAGTTAATTGTCTATTAAAACCTTTGGCATCTGTGTTTATATATATATATATATATATATATATATGATTATTCAGAAATTAATGCTGCACTGTTTTTCTGTTTAAATATAAGTTATCCATCGAGGGAATCAGAGACATAATTAAAAAGGTGATAGAATGCAAGCCTCAGAGAAAGTGAGTTCGAACTCCAGTCGCGCTTTTACGTTCACTTTTGAACTAATACCCTTAGGAAAGGAATGATCCCCCTTATCTCCCCAGTTATTGGTTAGATAGTGCTACTTCTGTTCTATCTTTCACATTAGATACCCCAGGAAGGTTGATATTCAATTAAATAAAGAAACCAAACCAAATGTAATATTTCAGACATACATTCTTTGGTCTTCTAGTATTGATCTTGTATGGGTAGATATTTATTTCCTCAGTTATTGTCTTTAAAGCTTCGTTGCCGTTTTTTTACAAGGATGACTGTAGCATTAAATAACACACGAACGTTTATATGCAATTAAACAAAAATACTTTGGAAACTATTCATTTTTTGTCATTCCTTTGTCATTTTTGTCATTTTTTGTTATTTCTTTGCCATATCTGTAGTTTTTGTCATTTCTTTGTCATTTCACTCATTTTTATTTGTTATTTCTTTGTAATCTTTGAAATTTCTGTCGTTTTTTTTTTGTCATTTCTTTGAGATTTCTGTCATTTTTGCAATTTCTGTCATTTTTTGTCATTTCTTTATCTTTTTTTTGTGATTTCTTTTTCATTTTTTGGTCATTTCTGTCATTTTTTGCCATTCTTTTTATTTCTGTCATTTTTTTGTCATTTTTTGTCATTTCTTTGTTATTTATTTGTTATTTCTGTCATTTTTTTGCAATTGCTGTTATTTGTTTGTCAATTTTGTCATTTCTTTGTCATTTTTATCTTTTTTTGTCATTTCTGTCATTTTTTGTAATCTTTTACATTGTTGTGAATTTTGTCCTTTTTGTAATTTTTTGTCATTTTTTAAATCATTTTTTGTCATTTTTTGTCATTTTTTAAAATCATTTTTTGTCAATTTTTTGTCCATTTTGCCAATTCTTTGTCTTTTTTTGTATCCATTATAATTAACAATGGGAAAATCTTGCCATAGAATGTAATATTTGCTTCAGCCTGAAGATTTTGCCATTCCTTTTTACTTCGAAGTCATTGTAATCCTGATAATTTAAATTTGTTCTTTTTACTCTTTTCTTACATACCTTCCTCACCCAAAAAAAGAACAAGCACCCAGAACCCTTCCTTACCAAAAAGAAAACCCAAACAAACTCAATTGGTTGGTTGGTTGGTTTCTTGTTTTGTTTTACGGCGTATCAACCCTTTTCGGGTCATTTAACCCCGAATTTAATTTCAAACAACTCAGTTTAGTATGAGTATAGTTTTTGTTTACAAAGAGTTAAATGTCAAAACAGTTCTATACTAAACATTTCAGTTTAGAATAAGGGTATAGTTTCAACGTTAAAAACAGTTCTATTTCAAACAATTCAGTTTAGAATAATCACACCTGTTTAGTTCTATTTGATCCATAGATAGAACCTTATCAGGTGCGACCAGTCTGGGTTAGTATTGAATCGGGAGCGTTGGCATTGAAGGGGTATTCCGCATTCCCCACAGCTTCAGTATTGCTGGAGACTTGCCATCAGATTGTCTAGTATCATATCCAGGATACTCGTTGGGCGGGCTGTGGTCTTACCTCTCTGCAGAGAAGCAGTCGGTATATTCTACAGCCCCCACCCCACCACCAGCCGACTGGGCAAAAACACTCGGTTGTTATAGTGACTCGGTAGCTAACGTGATCAACTGTGGCATCGAAGTATGTAAGTTCGAGCGCGACTTGCGGCATTACGTTCACCTTCAGACTAATACCCTGGGAAAGGTATTGGTTTGGTTTCCTTGTTTAATAGCATATCAACCTTTGTATGTTATTTAATGCCAAAGCCACCTTTCTAGAAGAACAGTAGTGTTACTATTTAACCCATAGCTAGGAGGATAAGGGGATTCGTGTCTTTCCCAAGGGTATTTGTCCGAAAGTGAACGAAATAGCGCGACTCGCTTTCTACGATTCCGCAGTCCATCGCTTTAACCATTTCAACGTGCGGACACCCCCTTGGGAAAGGTATGCATCTGACTATCTGTTGTAGGAGCCTTACCCATCTTACCATAATGGACTCTTCTCACCGTTAATAGTACTAGAGATTTCGCTGCCAGAGGGCAGATCACTATCGGTGTTATCCGAACTGCACGAGACTTCTCACCTTTTCTATGTAACTCTATCTTTTTTTGTGTAATATAATCTGTTATCTAATATCCGTGTTTGCGTTTTCATTAGTGACCCTTTTCAGGGACACAACACTATCCCACCAGGTATGGGTCAAATAATATCTTGGTCTTCTACAAGGGTAACTTCAGCATTAAATAATCCACGAAGTTTTATATGCCATTAAAACCATGAAGTATTAAACAAAGGAAAAACTACGGGGGTTTTCTTATTACTCGATCTGGTGATAATTGAAACTTAATGAATATAACACGCAAACGTATATAAAATAAGCACCGGTAATTTCAGACAAAGATCTTAAGGGAAAAAAATGATTAAAAAGAAAAATCAGTTTTCTTGTACAACACTCAGTATTTTCCCTCTGAGATGAAAGGTCGCCAGATACCACAAAAAACGGTTCATTGATTTATTCTAAAGGCATATCAACCCATATGGGGTTATTTTATTCCAAGAGGTTCGATAAGTGCTTAAATTTTCATGTAGTTTCTTAATTTTTTTTTCTGTTTGAGAAAACAGAGTTCGATCTCTTGGGTATGCATCGTCTTCTGTTTTGCTGAAAATTGCCATTCAAAGCATTCAAAACTGACTTCACAATTCTATTTCTAAGTTTGCAATAACATCTTAACGTTCAAATATCATCGCTTTATTATATATGCTACTTAGCTGTGCATTGGTTGATATTTGTCGGGGGCCCAAGTACACCAGAGTGCGGCACAAGCCTTTTTTTTTATTCTGGGTACTAGGCGCATGGCCACAGTCCTCTCATACCAGGCAGTGCCAAAAATTCCTCGGGACCCATCGGCATACCCCTAAAAAGGGCGACCTCGGCGCCAAACGATAAACTTAGCCTCACCAACAACCTGAGGAGACGGCTCCCGGAGGCTAGAGGAATTATTGGTACTTCCTGCGTGATATGACAATCGGTCTTCCCAGGTACTCGGGCTGTCTTGACCAACGAACCATCGACACACGAATCAAACCATGCTTAACAGAACACACGGGCGATATACCAATCAGTTGGTAACTGTATATTGGTTTCCTTTCAAACTTAAAATTTTAAAAATAAATCCTTTTTGATCTCAGCACGTATATATATACATGTATATATCATCATCATCATCTTGTCGTGCTGCCAGCACGGATATTTCTGACTCTCTCTCTCTCTCTCTCGCCACTCTTCCCCATCGTTCATTGCACCTGGCAGATTCTCAGGGCTAAATCCCATATCCTCACAGAGTTGCTGTATGTAGGTTCGAGCTGGTCGCCCTGCTTTTGCTCGGCAATATGTAGGGGTCCATTGGAGAACATCACTTATGAGCTCGTCCCCGCTTCTCCAGCAGTGTCCTGCATGTCTGGTTCGTCTAACTTGGATAGTTTTCGTGATGGGAGGTAAGTGGCCGTATAGCTGCTGCGAGCAAATGAATATATATATATATATATATATATATATAGGGAGAGAGATTTAAATTGATTTCTGTACATAAATATATATTTGCATATAAATTAATATGAATATGAATATAAATTTGATAAATTGACACGTGTGTATGTGTGTGTGGGTGTGTGTATGTGTGACACAAGTTCAACAGGTTTGAATTCGGAGTTTTTCTTTCTCCTAGGACGGTTACCATACCAAGGTTAAAAAGCACAGCCTGTCCTACTATTTACCCGTACCTGGGAGAAGAATAGTTGGATTCATACACGAAATACAAACGGTCACGAACCGGATTTGAACTCAGGTCACCATATCCATTTCCTAAGTTTGTAACCATCATACTACAAACGCATATATCTTTCCATCTTGGTCTCTTCATATATATATATATATATATATATATCTTACTTTCTTCCTATCTATCTATATATCAATCTTGGTCACTTCATATCTATCTTTACACAGTCGGCTGGTGCTGTATAAAACACCGACTGCACCAATGAGTCTCCTGGATATGACACTAAACAATCTGATGGTGGGGTTCTAGTGATGCTGGAGCTTTCGGGAATACAAAGCACCCCTTCATTGCCATTGCTCTCAGGTCCACTCTTGCCCGGAATGGTAGCACCTGATAGTTCTATTTAACTCATAAATAGGGGACTAACTGCACACTTATGCTGAACTGAATTATTTGAAACAGAACTGTTTGATTAAACTGAAGAGATTGAAATAGAAATGTTTTTGACATTTAATCTGTACTTACATTTAAACTGCGTGCTTATGCTAAACTGAATTGTTTGAAATGGAACTGTTTTCTACATTGAAACTCTACTTACATAAAACTGAATTGTTTTATATAGAACTGTTTTGTCATTTAACTGTGTGTATACCAAATCTGTACTTATACTTAACTGAATTAGTACTGTTTGAATAAACTGAATAGCTTGGAATAGAAATGTTTTTGACAATTAAACTGTGTACTTATGCTAAACTGAATTGTTTGAAATAGAACAGACTATTTGCATAAAAATGGATTTGGCGTTAAATAACCTACAAAGGTTGATATGCCATAAAACGCAAAAAACAAATCATTCTATCTATCTATCTATCTATCTATCTAAGAGGAAAATCATCTTGACTTAATGACAAAACAAACACATCAAACATATTCAGATAAGTTTGAATAGCATAAAGTGCTTGGGATGAAGATCACACAGGCAAGAAACTGGCAGTTTTCAAGTGCTATTGACAATGTCTTTACGCAATTCAAACTTTAATCTACAAAAGCTCTATCACCGATATTGAGCACTATTTATTTATAAATATAGCAAACCATATAACTATATTATTATGTTATGTTAATAAATTCCTACAATGATAGCTGAGCAATCTGCAGTGTTGCTTTCCTCAAAGTCTTCGCAAGGTGATGATTCTGGATTCAGGTATTGTTTTTATTGATGCAAATACATATACACTTATTAGGCAGGCACACACACTCACACATATACATATTATATATATAATATATATATATATATATAATATATATATATATATAATGTATATATATCATATATTATATATATATATGCATATATATATTACGTATATATATCATATATTATATATATATATATACATATATATTATATATATATATATATATATATATATATTATATATATATACTATACACACACACTCACACATTATATATATATATATATATATATATATATATATATATATATATATATTCGAAACTGTCTGATTTTGATTTATATGTACAAATAGGCCCTTTCCCCATTCGAACCTGAAGATCTATAAAATGAAAACATTTCTGTGTGTTTGTGGTGGCATATATTTTTTTTTGTTTTCATTGTAGTTGCCAACAAAATATTTTTCTCATATCTTCTCATTTTAAAAGTCTATTTTTCTCTGGCTTTTTAATAAAATGACTTTCTTATAAAACTGATACCCAAAACTATTGCTTATATATATATATATATATATATTTGATTTAACAACATAGACATCCTTAGTCTACACATTTTTGAATTTATCTTTTGGAGTTGCCGGTGTCCGGCAGGAATTGGTTAATAAACCCCACCCCCATAATTAATTGGTTCCTTTGTATTTTATGTTTAATCTTTGTCACATCACTTTTAAAATACCCCCCGCCTCGATGATGGTCCAAGACTGGACAGAAAATACAAGGGAACCAATTAATTATGGGGGTGGGGTTGATCAACCAATTTCTGTTGGATACCATAAAATCGATTTGGTGATTCAAAAGGATAAATACAAGTGTTTAGACAAAGTTTTTTTTATTGTTTATATATATACATGATTATTGGTTTTCCGCCTCGCCTATTTTTACAATGCTAGTGCAAGTTTTTTTTTTAAATCTTCGTTCAGACTCTTATTATAGTTTTAATCTGTAAGAATCTATAAGTGGTTTTATAAAGTTTTAAAGTCTAAGAACAAACAGAATACATACAAAATCAGATCGATCAGATTAGAGACTCGGTTGAAGATAGACAATCTAGGATAGCATGGCAAACGGTAAACGGAGTAAGCAGAAGGAAGAGCATTGCGAAAGCTTAATTGAAAGCAACCAGTCAAGGAGAACGAATACAACTATGGAAAAAACATTTCAAGAATTTACTCGGAAACCCTCTGAAAGTTACGCATGAACCAATCACGAAATTATTAGTAAACAATTAGACATCAAACAAGGACAGTTTACGCAAGAAGAACTCGACTCAGTACTAAGAAAAATTAAAACTAAAAAAGCAGCAGGGCTTGAGGAAATACCCTCAGAAGTATGGAAGCCCAGGCAATTCGACGACATACTGCTCTAACACTGTAATGCCGTATATAATCAAAACACAATAGAGAGATAGACAAAGGGACGCATCCTACCTTTCTCTAATAAGGGTGACCTCGGAGTAGCCTAGAACTATCAAGGCATAACCCTTACATCTATAGCGGACAAGATATACAATGCCCTGGTACGCAACCGCATAGAACTCAAAATTGAGAAAATACTTACGAAGAACCAAATTGACTTTCAGAGAAATAGATCCTCGACTCACAAATTTTGACTATCCGTCGAATTCTTGAAGGTGTACGAGCAAAAAAACTAAAGGCAACAATATTATTTGTCAACTTCACCAAGGCCTTTGACTCTACACAGAGGAAAGATAGAGCAAATTCTACTTGCCTACAGCTTACCCCAAGAAACCATCGCAGCCATAATGATGCTATATAGTAACTCGAAAGTAAAAGTCTGCTCCCCGGATGAAGACAGACAACTTCGACATTGTAGCAGACGTGCTGCAAGGAGACACATTATCCCCGTACCTCTTTATCTTCTGTCTAGGCTACGTGCTTAGAACGTCTATTGATAAAATGAAAGACAACAGTTTCAAGTTGACAAAGGAAAGAAGCAAAAGGTACCTGCGCAAACAATTACGGACGCGAACTACACCAATGACATAGCGCTTCTGGCAAATGCACCTGCCCAAGCTGAATCCCTACTACATAGTCTGGAATGAGCCGCTGCAGACATAAGCCTCCATGTCAACGCACACAAGACGGAATACATGTGCTTCAATCAAAGTGGTGACATCTCCACAACGGTAGTTCTCTGAAAGAAATAGACAAGTTCACCTACCTAGGAATCAGTGTCTCATCAACCGAGACGGTCATCAACACGTGACTTGCAAAGGCATGGACAGTTAACCATTGGCTATCGGTCATATGGTAGTCACATCTGACCGATAAAATATAACGCAGCAGTCGTGTCGGTATTGCTGTATGGATGCACTATATGTACGCTAACTAAACGTATGGAGAAAAAGCTTGACGGCAACTACACAAGAATGCTGCGTGCAATATTGAAACAGTCCAAGACGCAGCAACCTACAAAGCGATGGCTGTACGGCCACTTACCACCCATCACGAAAACTATCCAAGTTAGACGAACCAGACATGCAGGACACTGCTAGAGAAGTAGGGACGAACTCATAAGTAATGTACTCCTATGGACCCCTTCACATAGACGAGGAAGAACGTACATATAACAGCTCTGTGTCGATACAGGATGTAGCCTTGAAGATCTACCGGAAGCGATGGACGATAGAGAAGGGTGGCGGGAGAGGTTCAGGGAGATCCGTAATAATGGCGTGACATGATGATGATGATGTTATATTAATTAAAAACGGAAAGTTTCTCATCAACTGACAGAAACGAGAAGCTATCAGTGTTTAAACAATTTTTTTGTTTTGACAATAAAGTTATTGTTCAACTAGACAATCAAAATTTTAATCAAAGTTTTTACGAACACTATTATTTCCAAATTCTTCTACTAATCGTATCGTCGACTGAAAGTGATTTTAGGAAAGCATAGACTGCTATTCATAGATCATCCACTCCCAGGAAATCTTTAATAAGATAAAACTGGAATTTTTTCTGGTTGTAGCCATGTCTGTACTACTGTATGGTCACACCACGAAACGCAAGGAGAAAAAGCTACATGAGAACTACACAAAGATGCTGAATGCTGTTTTGAACAAATACTGGATAGAGCACCCTACGGAACAGTAGTTGTGTGGCTACTTGCCGCCTATCTTACAAACCATGAAGTAAGATGTGCAAAACATGCTGTAATTAAGGTCGAACTCATAAGCGACGTTTACCTATGGACTCCCATGCATGGACACACTAGCTTTAGCCGACCAGCAAAAAACTTACATTCATCAGAATTGTGCTGACACTGTATGCTGTCTAGGGGAATTGCTAAGAGCGATGAATGATAGGAATGGAGAGAGAGAGAGGGAGAGAGAGAGAGAGAGAGAGAGAGAGAGAGAGAGAGAGAGAGAGAGCGCTGAACTGTCGTCATACATTGGTGATGATGGTAATGATGAGGTAAAATTTCAAAGGCTGTTCTTCGTTATGGCTTGGTGGGGCCTTGGCAACGTGTTAGTGTAGAAGATGTTCATAGTTCCTATGGCGTAATGGTTAAAGGGTTGGACTATGGACCCGAAGTAAGCGGTTTCGATGTCTAATACTAAAAGTTTTATTTGCACACAGTTAAATTGTTTCAAGTATTGCTATATAAAACTTGTAATTATATTCAAGTCTAGAAAATGATTAAACAGTTCCGTTTGACCTATAGATGGGACACCAACAAGTTATACCATTCTAGATCAGAGTGGACCTGGGAGTAATGACAATTAAGGGGTACTCCTTATTCTCTCTTAGTCTCGCGATTTAATGGTGTGATATAATTATCCTGGACACTCGTTGGGTGGGGTTTTACTCCTCTGCAGAGATGAAATCGGCGTATTCTACAGCTTTAACCGACTGGGGTTTATATATATATATATATATATATATATATATATATAAACCCCAATCGGTTAAAGCTGTAGAATATATATATATATATATATATATATATATATATATATATATATACCCCATTGAAAGAAAGAAGGAGGGAGAGAGTGCATCACTTCATGTAATGGCATAAATACTTAATTGTTATTAACTAAATATGTAACATTTTAAAATGACATATATATCACATTCCTTCTCTTTTAATGATGTCTCTAAATAGACACGAACACACACACACGTATATATTTCTTCCTAACTCTCTCCCTGTATATATGTATATATATATATATAGGCATATACACGTATGAGTGCTTGCCTGTAAGTGACTTATTTCGCATTTTGTAAACATATTTTATTCTGTATATATATATATATATATATATATGTGTGTGTGTGTGTGTGTGTGTGTGTGTGTGTGCGTACGTGTGTGCGTACGTGTGTATGTATGTGTGTTTGTGTGTGTGAATATGTGCCTTTTACTACCTACGTCTTTTTAAATTTATGAATAAGCTTATGTTAAAGTTACATCACTTTTTTTTTCACTTCTAAAATGAACACATTTTTACCAAAAATAACAACAAAAGAAAATCAAAGCAACAATCTCGACTTTCCTTAAAAAGGAAATAAAAATAACAGTGAAATATTTTTAGCACAAATTTTCTTGTAATGCTTGACATTGACTTAAGTGACGCCGAAAAAAGATTTTAAAAATATTTTTAAGAAAATCTAATGTTATTTTAAGTTGTTTTCGAATTTTCGTTACACGCTTAAAGTTTGTTTCTGTAAAAAGAGTCAAAATAAAATACTACACAGACGTAGCATTCTTAGAATAAAAAAAGAGCATGTATATATGTGTGTGAATGTATATATAAGTATGCATGAGTGTGTCGTTGTCTGTATGTGTGTTGCGGCTTCGGTGTTCGTGTGTGACTATGTATCCAGACCGTACAAAGAGCAAAACAAGATGGACTGCAGTGCAAAAAAAAAACCAAAAAAAAAAAAAAACCCCAAAAAACTAAAAAACAACATATCTTTTTTTTTTTTTATTGATCCCAGGAAAAAGGCGTATTTTGATCTTGCTAAACTAACACTGAAAAAAAAAAGTTCGTTTAATATTTTACAGACGAATAAAAGGCTATTAACTGGTATAATATTAGAGTTACCTGCCCCTTTTTTAGTATAAGTTGTAGACGGATTTTGAAAACAGCTAACGAACCAATTTCTCACCACTTTTCTATAAATGCTTTTACCAGATGATTTTCCAATTGTCTTTCCTTACCTCCCAAATTGTTTAACCTTGGCTAAGAGCAAGTTCATTTAAGATATCGTCTGGCATATAAAAGCCAGTATTACGTCACACAACAAAGGATTTTGAGTTCCCGAAGGGGAGCATATAACCTTAGAGTCAGACAAATTCTTAACATCAAATTAATCCGAAATTGTCGAAGCAAAAAATATATAGATATGTTTTTAGACTTCTGAGCCATAAACGTGACAGCTGACGAGGTGATCGTCGTGGAAAACACCTTCAGTGACCTGCGTTGAAATTCTGGACGAAGCTATTGTAAAATTGTAAGCAAATGATACCGAAGCGCGAATAGCTATCAGCGGAAAGGTGACAATGTTCAACATCTCTTCCAGTGGACCAGGTGTAATTAGATATGCTTGATCAAGCACTCTGGATCAATACTTGCCAAGGTCACCAACAATGGTTATCTAAGTGGTTGTTGTAGAGAAGAGATGTCACCCCTCTGTATAGAATGAACTATTCTTTCTGAATATGAGCATTTGACGGTGTTAGCCGGCTGTCTTTCCAAGTGAGACTCGCTGACAATATCCTTTACGTCAAATAAAATAAATGCTTTTGATTGTAAGTTACGATTCGAATTATTATATTATATAACTATAATGAAGAGGCCATAACTCTTGTCTGTAAAAATATAAGCTCTTTTATTCATTGTGATGGTTGTGTGTATGGGAGAGAGACAGAGACAGAGAGAGACGAAGGACTGCAATCATTGACACCACGTTGGGACAGACATATTCAGAGCACTGCTTCTTTCACGGGAGTTTCGATATAGAACCGGTTCTCAGCCCGGGGGTCACCTATCCCCTTCCGGATGACCTGTCAACTCGTTGACTGCTCTCCGATTGACAGAAAGCCTGACGTCGAAAAACTTCTGCTTTATATATTTTTTAGACGCCTTCACATTTTTTCTTCTTGCCCAATTCCTGTGATTCATTTCCGCAGTCTCTTTGTTTACACAGGCTCATTTCATGTTTTGAAATCCACTACTAACATGCCGTCAAAGGTCAATATGTAACAATTATTTCAATAACCCATCCAATAACGTTACAATAGTGGTGATGAAAGCTGACAAGCCGGTCGTGAAAGTGGGGCATTTCTGCGACGGATTTCGTGATTCTGTCTCTCTTTTTCTTTTAGTAGTTTGGGTACGAGGAGACTAATGTTTAAGTGGACAGAGAATAAGGAATGAATCAAAGATACGAGGAGAATGCGTTCTAAAAAGAACGAAGAAACCAGCCCGTATGTTATGTTTGTTATTCATTTCTTCCGGCTTCCTTGGCCTCAGAGACTAAATGGAGAGAACGAAGCAATGAGGCCCTAAGACTAAGATAGGTTGCTTTTTCGTGTTTTTCCCTTCCTTATCAGATCATCACTGAAATAGCTGTTGTCAGTGACTATACTTTACTGTTTGAATTTCACTGTACACAAAAGGCCTTGGAAAAAGCATGAAAGCATCTCTTCTTCCCCCACTACGTAAAGTAAACACAGCTCTTTAGCTTTGGTTAGGGCAACCAGTCTAGGAGAAGGAAAATTCTGAATTCAAACTCCTACCAGCATGACAGAGTAACCTGACGCTGTGGTGTAGCAAGACCAATCGCTAGAATTCGTAAGGCAGTCTGACATTGGGTTCAACATCTTTCCGGCTGCTTCTGCAGCAACACTAATGTCAAGTTGCATTGCAGCTTGCCGTACCCTTAGAAAACTATAGTATCATGAAGAGGGGAGACCTACTGCATGGGAAACTGCCCGTCCTCCATTCAACCGTAACCAGATATTGTCTGAGATCCATGGTATCTCGAGATTAACGGATAGCATTTACACGTAAATTCAAAGCTCTTCTCCTGAATTAATCTGTCCCGTAATCGACATATATACGCGGTGCATTCAATAGGTTTCCAGAATTTTTAGTACAGGCATTTAAAATTGGTGTAGACTCTTGAAAATTAACTATGTTATTGCTATACATCTTATGAGATGACAGACCAATTTTTTTGATTTCAGGTTCAAAGGAACGGCTACAACAGGAATTGGAATACACCCAACTAAAGCCTGATTGTCACAGCTGGTGAATTTCAAAAATCCAGTGTGGACGTGAGGATACTTTAGAAGAACGACATGCAAGAAAATTCTGTTTTAAACTTGGAAAAAATGCCACAGAAACGTATGGAATGCTCAAGACTGCTTTTTGACCATCTTGCATCAATCAAGCATCAGTTTTTCAGTGGAATGAGAGAAGGTAGGGAGTCTGTGAGGGAGGATGAGAGGTGTGGGAGGAGTAAGGAAGTCAATACACAAACGTTGATTGGCCAAAGGGTTAGAGTTAGGGTTACTATGTTGAGGTTTTAAGGGAGTTCAGGAAAAGATTCCTTGGGAAGAGGCTAGCACTCTTCAAATCGGGTCAGTGGCATTTCCACCAGGACAATGCACCAGTCCACAACTCCATCCTTGTCACAGATTATTTGACCAAGATGGGCATCAAGACATTTCCTCAGCCTCCCTATAGTCCAGACCTTGCTCCCTGTGACTTTTGGTTATTCCCTAAGCTCAGAGGCTGTGGTTATGAGACAATTGAGGAGATGAAAGAGGCTGTGATGAAGGTCATTGACACGCTCACACAAGAGGACTACAATGGGGCCTTCCAGAAGTTGTTGGAACAGTAGAACAAGTGCATTGCAGCTGGAGGAGATTACTTCGAAGGGGACTGGAGTTTCATGTGTGTACTATCAATAAAAGTGCCAATACGAAAAAAGTCTGGAAACTTATTTAATGACCCTCGTGGATATATATATTCCTTCTTTTACGGTGCGTTAAGATATCTGACTGGCGAAAAATCAGCTGAGTTTCGATCCCAGCTTGATAATAAATGTTGTCTTTGTTTTGATGCTTTTTTTAATAAATCAAAAACAACAAAAATCTTTCCCAGCCAGTTCTGTTTATTGGTTATATGAAAGATGCTCCTTTGAAGAAATTCCGGATTCCGGATTGATTAAACTATCATATAATCGATTGCCTATCGATAGCAGTCTACGCCTTCGCTAGGCGTATACTAACTTCGCTTTCAGTAGATAAAACACTGCTGCCGAAGTACGTGAATTTGTCAACAAATTTCTGAGGACCGCAATTTAGAATGAAGATGGCTACTTCTCGTTTAAAACCTATTTTTTTGTTTGTGTTCTCGCGAAGGCGAATGCCTCCTGTTGCCTGCTCCAGGCTATGTTGCAGGGATTCGGCTTGGGTAGGTGTACAAGAAGCGCTATATTATCTGAATAGTCTGCTTCCGTATTAGTTTCTGCGGGATATCGCTTGCTACTCAACTTTTCTTTAGCGTAAAGCAATCTTTTTAGTAGATCTAACGACATTTGAATTAAACCGGTTGTAAAAAGATTATATCTTGTACACTCCTCTCTTTATGTGAACATATAGAGAGGTGTGTGTGGATGTATGCACTAATGTATATATAGAGGTGTGTGTGGGTGTATGTACAAATATATATAGAGAGGTGTGTGTGGGTGTATGTACTGATGTATATAGAGAGGTGTGTGTGGATGTATGTACTGATGTATATAGAGTGGTGTGTGTGAATGTATGTAAAAATGTATATAGAGGTGTGTGTGGATGTATGTACAACGGTATACAGAGGTGTGTGTGGATGTATGTACTAATGTATATAGAGAGGTGTGTGTGGATGTATGTACAGAAATATATATAGAGAGAGGTGTGTATGTATATATATTTACTAATTTATACAGAGAGGCTTGTGTGGATGTATGTATAAATATACAGAGGTGTGTACAGATGTATGTACTAATGTATATATAGAAGAGCGTGTGGATCTATATATATAAATATATAGATATATATATAGAGAGGTGCCCGTGGTGTATTGGTTATAGTTGTAAGAAATGGACACGGCGACACGAGTTCAAATCCTGGACGAGACTGATTGCATTTCACATAGTCCTAATACCCTTGGGAAAAGTATGAATCCAATTATT
Source organism: Sepioteuthis lessoniana (assembly GCA_963585895.1). Taxonomy (NCBI): domain Eukaryota; kingdom Metazoa; phylum Mollusca; class Cephalopoda; order Myopsida; family Loliginidae; genus Sepioteuthis; species Sepioteuthis lessoniana. The sequence continues at coordinate 12,622,113 of OY757913.1, forward strand.
CTCCCTCCAGCTATGGGTAAATTGTAGGGCAAACTAGGTTCTTCAGCCTTGGTGAGGCAACTAGTCTAGGAAAAGGAATACTCTGAATTCAAACCAGTTAAACTCCGCTTAAAAATTGTCCTTGTGTCATATCCTGCCCGAGCGGAGGGGTCGGTAAATATGATATAGAGAGAGGTGTGTGTGGATGTATGTACTAACATATATTTTTTCTCAATAAAAAAATGTGAGGAGAAAGCAAGAAAAATAAATGAAATGAAATAAGAAATAAAATTAATGATTGAAGGAAGATGAATGAGAAACTTAAATAACTGAATGAGAAATAACCAAAATGGAGGTTGAAATTAAATGGAAATCTTTATAACATTAACAAAATACAATACTTGCCAGCGGCGTGAAGAAGGTAACCGCTGCTACTAGTGACTACTTAGCAAAATTACACACCTCACAATAGTGTCCAACGTATCTATGAGATATGGGACATACCCATTAATGTTCACAGGTAGAGTAATAATTTACTAAGCGTTTTGCTTAGATGTAGCACAAGGCCGAATGAATGGGGCACCCAATGAGACTCGAATTCACTCTTGCAGGTTTGCAAATCAATATTTCTAACCAAGACACTACGCGAGGTGCCCCTGTTCACAGGTAGGGTATATAATAATGACAGAAGATAATACTGAATGTGTAAATAGTAGGGCAGGCTGAGGTCTTTAATTTGGCAATTGGTCTCGAAGTAAAACTCTGAATTCAAACCCGTTAATCTCCTCTGAAAAAAATTGGCCTTATGCCATTTCCTGTTCGTGCGGAGGGTTTGAAAAATACATATTGCATGCATTTAAGCTTTCAATCAAGCTGATAAGGAACATTTAAGCTTTTATTCAAAAGGACAGAAGTCTTTCATAAGTCGATGGTCAATGAAATCATCGTCAGCAAGTTGGGATATCGGAAAGTATCATTTCGGATGGAAGAACGTGAGTTTCAGCAAATGTTTCATGTGAGTTGGCTGACCGTTGTCGAGGGCGACCCAAAGGCTCTCTTTTCACTAACCACTACACCAAGGTGTAGAGGAGGACGCTAATATTTATTGCTCCAATTATCCTTGATTCATACTTTATAATGTTGAGTGTTACACGAGAAAGAGCCTTCTCTATTCTAAATTACGGTCCCCTGGAATTTGTAGATAAATTCACATGCCTCTGCTGCAGCGTTTCATCTACTGAAAGCGAAGTTAATATATGCCTAGCGAAGGCATGGAGTACTATCGATGGGATATTGATTATATGGAAGTCTGATCAATCCAATCGAATAAAATGGAATTTCTTCAAAGCAGTGGTTGTGTCGCTAATACTCTAGGAAAACACCACATGGATGTTGACAAAACGCAAAGAGAAAAAGCAAGATGCTACGAAGTATATTGAACAAATCCTGGAAGAAACAAGTGTATGTCTAATTACAATTGTTATACGGCCACTTACCACCTATCTCTAAAAACATCCATGGACCTATGGACATACCTATGTTGGCTGACTTGCAAGAACTTATCTACATCAGCTCAGTACGGATCTAGGATGTAGTTTGGAAAACATGCCAGGAGCGATGGACGATAGGGACGGACGGAGAGAGAGAGAGAGAGAGAGAGAGAGAGAGAGGGGAGGAAAATCCGTGCTAGTCGCGCGACCTGAAGATGAAATACCATCCATGAAGAGCTTAGAGTCAAGCAGCAGTCAATTGTTCGGGGTCCTAACGAGATGATACTTTCTGATATCCCAATTCTTCGTGGACTATTTTACGGTTCACCAAATTCAAGCTGAAAATCACGTTCCACCGATCTATCACGAAGTTTACACAGTGTATCATCTCGAAGTAAAGCTTCGACAGGGTGCAAATTTGCCTTCCATTATTGATTTAACATGAACACCGTATGCAAGGCTTTTCCTACAAATTGTTCGCCCCTCTGTGAACGCACTGTATCAGACCGTCACCTGCTTCCTGCTAATTACCTAAATAATGCAATGACTATTTCGTACCACTAGTAAACCTGGTACTCGGTCGATTGGGAAACGGTGACTCACGAGTGATGGACTTTTTAAAAAAGGGACAGTCAGTTAGTGAACTACTGGTAGAGTGACAAGTAACAACTTAAATCTTGAAGTTAATAAAACCACTCTCCATTTGCGTGTGCGCTACGATTTGTCAACTTAGAGAGTTTATGCGCAAAGATTTGTCAACTTAGAGGGTTTTCCTTCTCAACTGGGTGCCCTTAACAAGGCTAGAGATCCCAGTTAATCCTGCTATTTGACCAGATTCAGAATATCACTTTGTATTCAAAGTGCAAATATTCAAAAACTTTTGACTCATTCAAGTACATTATCATTTTTGGAAAAAGCTGATCAATGTTTTTTCATGCTTAAGGCTAAATGCTGCTCTTATCTTTTTCAAACCTTTTAGTATTTTGAACTGACCAAATTGTTAAACAGGCTTATACTAATATTTCTTTTCGCCTAAAACATGGTCCAAGGAAATTTATATGCAGCTACATTTATTATTTTATTTAATTTTCTCTTCGTCTTCCTTTTTCTATACATCTCTTTTCCCATTCTTTCATTTTTTTTCTTTCAACCTCATTCTTATTTCTTCCATCTTACTCCAGGCCTATTGGCTTGAGGCAGTGAAATATGCCGACTACATATCTGTAATGACTAACCCCACATCAACGAGTGTTCTCGCCATGACACTAAACTGCATCAGATGGTGAATCTTCAATCCTCGAGCTTTAGAGAATGTGGAGTACTCCTTCATTGCCGTTACTCCTATAGAAGTCAAATGACTCGCCTTCTAACATGGCTGGCTTCTTGAATCTTCTTGTAAAAGCAAGCCCGCTAAGCTTACCTCATTTTATAGGAGAGCACCTAATGCAGTAGGTGGGTTGTTTTGTGGTGACAGGATGACCAGCCCAACACATTTGCATGAGTGGTGTCTACTCACCCATATATTCATCCAGTAAATGGCAATGGGAATCATTTTCTACTTGGGTGTCAGTATTGATCTCATAGGTGAGAATGTTCGTCTGAATTGCTTTAATTACTCTTTTCTATCTTGTTTTTGCTTTTGGTTACAGCGTTTTTTTTGCCGTTTTTTATCAATTTCCTTAATTGTCTTATTATATTGGTTTTTCGTCATTGAACTGTTTTCGTAATTGGGCTGTCTTATATTGTTTTTTTGTCATTGGACTGTTTACAAGAAAAAATTGCATGTTGTGGAGCGGTATTTCCCCCCCTTTTCTTTTTTCTAGTTAGTATTTTATTTCTTTTTGTATCTAACTAGGTCCCATCCAGTTTTTTCTCACCTAAAATCACGTTGACCCTCCTGATTGCTATTTTTTGCAATCATAGAGGGTTCTTCTTTTCACATTTCACATCTCCCAAGCAACAAGTCTGATTCGCTCGAACTGGCCATCACTTCTTTCTGAGTCAGGGAGCCCTATTCCGCCAAGGTAGAAATCTCAGCCAGAAAATCCGTCACCCTCGCCGTGGAAGATCCAACAAAAGAATCCGGAAGATTATGAGAAGGACCGGGTGGGCAAGTATGCCGACTACTTTAAAGGCAACGAGATCTTGCCCATCCCGGAAATCCTTCAAAAATTAGAACCGAGAATCGTCTCGTGGGTGGTGACGGATTTGAAGTCTAGGCAGCTAGTCGGACTCAAGAAGGAATGGTTCGAGGATTTGATACGGAAAGCGGGCGTCCCATGCCAATGCTTCTGCCGAAACAGTTTCGCAACATGGGACGTCCTGCTCCCTTGTCGAGAACAAGCGGCTATGGTTGCCAGTGGCAATATTACAACCAAGTTCTTCCGACTGCAGCCGAAATACTTAGGGACCCGTAGGATTCGGGTAACTGTCTGCAACGTCCCGGCGTTTATAACAGGAGAAGTGCTGGCCGCGTTCCTTAGCGCGTGTGGACGTGTAGAAGAAATAAACCTGCTCAGTTCAGCAGCCAGGACGGCCTACGGGGTCTATGTGTTCCGGATATGTCTAACTCGGGAGGGTTTTCAGGCAATTCCTGAAACTATCATCAGCAGAGAGAGGCAGATGATGGTGATTGTGGAAGGCAGACGCCCGCACTATTGGAGCTGTAAGCAGTTGGGGCGCATTTCGAAGTTCTGTCCTCAAAAAGACCCGCCAAAAGCTGCAGCTGCTACAGTCGCCACAGAAACAGCAGCAACATCAGTTTCCACTGCCACCATCAACAGCGAAACTAAAATAACGGAAAAGGAGCCGGATCATGCCCAGCCCCCCCCAAAAAAAAATAGGAAGACAATTGGACTGAAGTAATCCGGAAAAAAAGAAATCCCAGAAAAAAGCGGAGGATAAGTCCGCAACTGCCTCTCCTACAAAAAACATGGAGTCAGCCTCTGCACCAGTATCTACACCAGCATCCACTTCAGCCTTCATACCAAAGTCAGTGACCGCGCCCATTCCAGCTCACATCACAGAGCATCCAATACTTCCTGTAACCAAGGCCAAAAAAGAAAGCCAAAAGCAAACCAGTTCCCACCACCCCAGAAGCGCTAGAGATTCCAATGGAGACGGCAACTAATCTGAAGAGGGGAAGAAGCAGCGGAGAAGGAGCCGCCAAGAAAATGTGTTCAGGGCCACCCTGCCCTGAGGATCCCTTGGAAGACCCTTCCAATGCCTTTTCCCCAAAACCTCTCCCTCAACAAGCCCCACTGTAGTTAACATTCCCACCTCCTTTTCTATCACTTCCTCCACCACTTCTTCCTCCACCCCCACCTCAATATTGCACTCCACAACATGCTCCTCCTGAACAACAATTTTCTCAACCCCCACAATCTCTACAGCCCCCACAGCCTCCCCAACCTCTCCAACAAATAGAACTGCTCCACCATCCTTCCCAGCTACCAAAAACCCGTTCCTACCAAATCTTGCATATGGCAAGATCTCAGTCCCATAAGAGACTTTCCCCGAAAAATCTTCTGAGACCTTTATATCCTCCCCTCTCCAAACCAGTCCTCCTCTCCAGAATTATTTCCGGAAGTGGCTTCCGCGATGACAGAACCAGCAGTAGCAGATTCTGCACCGAAGCGATCCCGGCGGCAAGCTAAGGCAGCCAACCAAGACCTGACCAACGAACAGTGCAGGAAGGCAGTGGCTCTGTGTACAGTCGGGCCGGAATCGGTGGCAGATTACCAGTTCCGAAAGTCACTGAAGCCACTCCTGGACCTGGAGAAAATAAACACAAAAAGAACTTGCAACCCGGTCAACTTCAGGAGTGCACCCATGGTAACCACCTTCGTCCGTTCGGCTGGCGACCGTTCCAAGGGCATGTGGAAGTTCTTGGATACGGTCTGTCAAACCGACACGGGCGTTGAGCTGGTGGAGTTGGAGCACTCCTCCTTAAGGCGATGTTTGCCGTTTTGTTCAGGGAGGGTCCCTATTTTGGTTCAACCCGCTTTTTATTGGTCACTAAAGGTGCAGTTCCCGCTGGATGTTGGTGGAGTGTCCAGGGATGGTCGACTGAATACTGAACTCGGCACCGGTTCCTTGAGACAGGCTGTTGGCATCCTTACTTCCGAGGATTTCCGGCCCATCGTCAACACTGAATAGGTAAGTGTACCAGGATGGTTTTAAACGCTGCTAGTCTAAATGCGAGGGAACTGAGGGATGCAAGCAAGTGTGCGCACTTTCTTGCGGAACTCTCGAACCTGTGTATGGATGTCACTGCGTTGCAGGAGACTCACTTCATTTGCAAGGCGGACTGTCGGGTGCTGAAGGATGACTTTGTCGTTTATTCAGGATTCGGCAGCCGCCTCAGCGCTGGGGTCTCTCTGCTAGTTGGACGCAGCCTTGATGCGATTGTTGATGTCTTTGCAGGTGACGGGGGCCGACTGCTGGCGGCTGATGTTGCCGTGAAAACCTTCGAGTTTCGGATAGCTGCGGTTTATGCGCCTAATTCTGTTGCAGAGAGACGCCTCTTCCTTCGGCGGTTGGTGTCGTTCCTGGATGCCTCGAAGCGGACAGTTCTAGTAGGGGATTGGAATGCGATCCTTGACCCCAAGATAGATAGGGCCGGTCGGGGTGCTAGCGGGTTGGTAAGGTGCAACAGCGGCCTGTCCGATTTTTTGACTGAGTTCGATTTGATCGACAGGTACCGTCTGGATCACCCAGGGGGGATGTGGACGTGGATAGGAAGTTCGCCCTCTGGCCAGGTCTGGTCTTACCTGGCCAGAGTGTTTGTGAGAAGAGCTGACAGTGACCTAGTTGCTTGTGCCACGTTCCACTGGTTAGGGCGGTCTGATCATAAACTTGTTAGGGTCAGTCTGCGGTTAGCTAATAGGCCTAGTCTGGCCAGCTACTGGAAGTTCAATACTTCCTTACAGGAGATATGGGACTTCCGGATGCGGCTGGAAAACCTAATTCAGCGGGCGTTAGTGGGGGCGGTTATCGGGAATAAGAGGTGGGTATCCATTAAGTATACGATTAGGGATTTCGCCATCAAATACAGCCAACAGCTCGCTCTAAATAGGGCTAAGAAGGCGAATCTTTAGAGGATAGAATTTCCAGGGCAGTGGAAGGTGGAGACTCCGTAGCCATAGATTTAGCTAAGGGGAACCTTGAGCGCGAAACTAACGAGCGTTACAAGGGTTTCGTAGTTAGAAATAGGCTAAAAAGAGTTCCGAACGAAGCCGTGAAATGTAACGCATTTATGCGGAAGGAAGAGTTGAGAAGGTTTCCTCATTGGTATATCGAGTGCGTTAACACCCCAGACGGGCGCGTGCTGAGATCGAGCCATGAGATTCGTGAGGCTTTCCGGGCACACTTTCGAGATCACTTGGCCTGCTGTCCTGACCTCCAGCTTCAGGAGTTTCGCTACTATTTAGCCGACTTCCTTCGCCTTGGGGAGACGGAAGCGGCTAGTTGCGAGGGTGTGGTTACTGAATGTGAAGTCCGTAGTGCGTTGAAGCAGGTCGGCCTTAACAAGTCGCCTGAACTGGATGGTTTACCCTACGAAGTGTACTTGCGGATGTCGCACATGTTTTTCCCTATTCTGACGGATGTTTTCAACCATTGGTTTGCCCAGGGAGCTATCCCTGGTAGCATTACCAAGGGTGTGATCATATTGCTGAAGAAAGAAGGCAGGCATGTTCGGGGGGAACTAGATGATTATAGGCCCATAACTCTGCTTAACACAGAGTTAATGATTTTGGCCCGGGTCTTGGCGAACCGTTTGCAGCTTGTCATCAGTGATCTGATCGGCCCTGAGCGGAACTACGGTGTGAAGGGAAGATCAAACCGAGACAACTTGCACTTGGTGCGACAGATCCTAGAGGCAATTGAAGACGACACTGAAGCTGCGCTGATCAATTTAGATCAGTCCAAGACCTTCGATAGGGTGGACCATCGGTTCTTGGCGGTTGTTTTGGAGACCGCCGGATTCAAGCCGGAGTTCCGCAAATGGATCAGCATGCTGTACCATAACCCACAGGCGGTGGCGCAGGTGAACGGGAGGTTTCGGGTGCTTTCGCGATCGAGCGGTCGGTCCGGCAAGGCTGCCTCTTGTGCCCTCTTCTCTATGTTCTTGCTCTGGAGCCCCTGCTCCGAAGGATTAGGGATAGGGGAGCTCGTCCGGCCCTGCGCGGAATCTTGCTAACCGGCTGCATCCAAGCTAAGATTTCCGCGTTCGCCGATGACATCACGGTCTTTGTGTCCAGGCGTCGGGACATATTGGCTGTGAAGAAGGTGGCCGCGAGATACGAAAAGGTAGCAGGTGCCAAGGTCAACTTTGACAAGACCGAAGGCTTGCGGTTGGTGGCCTGGAGGGGCAGCGTTCCCCTGCCAGGGCCCTTCCGCTGGAGTGACGATCCTGTCCGCATCCTTGGGGTGTGGTTCGGGCCCAGCCTCCAATGGAGCAAAATAGGTTGGAAGTACAGGCTAAGGTAGAAGCGCAGGTGGTTGCCTGGCTTCGAAGGCGGTTATTCTTAAAGGGCGGGGCGGAGGTGTGCGCCTTGCAATCGCGATGGGGGTCTGGGGATGCCGGATCTCGAGAGCCACCGGCTTGCTGAGAGACTGGCTTACCTGGGCCGATCGTTGACGATGGACGCAGTGTGGAGCCTCAAGGTGGGAGTCGTCTTCCCTTACTTGAGGTTATGTCCCAAGGCTGAAGGCCGTCGTAGGCCAAGGGATGAACCACTATTCGATAGCGAGTGCCGCAGGGCCCTTCGAAATCTTCCTCGGTCCAGTGACCTCTCCTGGTCTCGTAAGGACCTATATAGAGGGTTAGTGGTGGGTTCCACCTCCGAACCTTTGGTAGAGCATCTCGGTTGGTCGGCGGAGGAGATTCGCTCCCAGTAGAATTGGGCGCCAGGTTCGGGTTTCTTGAACAACTCACCTGGCGGCTAGCTCTAAACGCGTTGGCCCTCAACGACTTGGCTCACAGAGCGTGCATAGCAGATATGCCTGACTGCCCCCCGTTGCGGCACTGGTCTAGAGGAAACGGCTTTGTACGCCTACTACTGCGAGCGGGTTCGCCCGTTCTGGAGCCACGTCGAGGAGAGGACGGCTCGCATCAGCCCTAAAGAACTCGTGCTGCTCGACGTTGGTTACATTGTGGACAATGTTAATCCTCCGTTTCAGGGTGAGAAGCGTGTGGAGTTTCTCGTGATCCTAGCCGTGGCTAGAATGGTGATTTGGCAAACGCTAAACAAGGGATTGTATGAGGGTGCAAACTTTTCTTATCGTCATCTTCTTTAGGCATCGGCTTAGGGTCAAGATTAGATGCGATAGAAGACGCTAGGACCGCATAATATTCAGCAAAAGGTGGGTGCATGCAGCAAGCGTGGTCGTATGCAAGGGGGCAACGTTGGAGTCATCCTTTCCCCCTCTGCCTGCACATGGTGATGATGATCCGGGTCCTTCGACACCCCACCCCGGGTAAGTAGGAAGCTTACGTATTACTTAGGAATTTTTTGACCCCCTAGTAAGTGGTATGAGGTGTGTCATTGTCCCCACAGTTTAGATGTTAGTTCCCCTCAAGATCCTCCCCACTCCCAGTTTCTTTTTCTTGCCCTTTTATCACTTGTGAGTCCCGGACCTTTTTTGAGGATCTTGGTTGCATATTTCTGCATTTCATGTTCATCCTCTTTCCTGACCGACTCCCTTTTCCCTTTGTTCTTTTATACCGTGTAGTCTTAGGTCTTCCCTCCTATAGGTGCTCGTGGTGTAATGGTTATCGTCGATAATGGACACGGCGACACGAGTTCAAATCCTGGACGAGACTGATTGCATTTCGCATTGCACTAATAAGGTATGAATCCAATTATTCTCCCTCCAGCTATAGGTAAATAGTAGGGCAGACTAGGTTCTTCAGCCTTGGTGAGGCGACTAGTCTAGGAGAAGGAAAACTCTGAATTCAAACCTGTTAAACTCCGCTTAAAAATTGACCTTGTGTCATATCCTGCTCGAGTGGAGGGTTTGGTAAATATGATAGGGATAGTTTCGGCTTGTTTTGGGGCCTTATCCAGGTACCAGAAAACAGTCGACTCTCCACAGCAATGGAGGGGGCTGGGAGGGAAACCAACTGGGTTTATGTTTTGTTTACCTTGGGGCATTTTCTCCAATCCCTCATCATCTTTCACTCGCTGTATATATGCCATTTCATTTTATCGGGTTTTAGGTAGGGCTTTCATGGAGCGAATGAGGTTTTTGGTGATTGTGGCGTGGTTGCTGGATGAATGAGTTTATTGTATCGAATGAGAAAAAAATTGTATCGAATGAGAAAAAAGTTGTATCTTTCAGAAAAAAATTCTACTTGTGTGTCAGACTACTCACAAGTGAACCAATATTCATCAACTCCCCGGTCCCTTTTGTTTCGGAGTGACAATGCTTATTAAGGTCCCATCTATGGGTCAAATAAAACTGTTCAGTCTTTTATTAGGGATTATTATCAATATTAAATAGAATTGATTGTGTAAATAGCAATACTTGAAACCATTTGAGAGCCAATAGAGCTAGAGGAAGAAAAAATAGATTCACGATTTTTTCCAAATCCAATAATTAGAGTTTGGTTTGGTTTCTTTTTTTAATGGCATATCAACCTTCTTGATTTATTTAATGCCAAATTCATCCTTTTTAAAAAGGACAGTAGTGGTACTATTTAAGATGCGAGGACGAGGGTCTTCATACCTTTCCCAAGGATATTTGTCCAAAAGTTAACGTAATCCTATTTACCCAACCCCTCCGCTCGGGCAGGATATAACACTAGGTCAATTTTTAAGCGGAGTTTAACAGGTTTGAATTCAGAGTTTTCCTTCTCCTAGACTAGTTGCCTCACCAAGGCTAAAGAACCTAGTCTGCCCTACTATTTACCCATAGATGGAGGGAGAATATTTGGATTCATATCTTTCCCAAGGGTATTAGTGCTATGTGAAATGCAATCAGTCTCGTCCAGGAATTGAACTCGTGTCGCCGTGTCCATATCCTGCGACGATAACCATTGTTAACCAAAAGTTAACGTAATTGTGCGACTAGAGTTCGAACTCGCTTACTATGATTCCGTAGTCTAGCCTTTTAACCATTACACGACGAGGACACCCTCCCCAATAGCGAAAACCATTACACCACGAATACGCCCTCCCCAATAGCGAAAACCATTACACCGTGAGGACGCCCTCTCCAGTAGCGAAAACCATTACACCGTGAGGACGCCCTCTCCAGTAGCGAAAACCATTACACCACGAGGACGCCCCCTCCAATAGAGAAAACCATTACACCACGAGGACACCCTCCACAATAGTGAAAACCCTTACGCCACGAGGACACCCTCCCCAAAAGCGAAAAGTAAAACTGCCTTGTCCAGAATTTGAACACGGTTTGCCATCTGCATATTTTCCAACAATAATCACTGCGTCACACGCGGCTTTTAACAATATATAAAGCAATGTCAAAATTTAAAATTAAAACATCAAACTACATCTGACTCATCTTTGTGTGAGTATTATTCAACAAAAAGACAATTGTATGAACATAATAAACCAGACACGCTTAAAAATATTAATGACATAAAATGATTTAACTGCATTATTCTCACATAAATCAGGGTTACTTCTCATTGAGTTTTCGGTCAAGCATTGTCCTCATTTTTATCATAATAGTCTCGACACGTATTAGCATTTTTTATTAAAGTTACTTATTTATACAAATATCTATTGTCCGCCGCAACACAACTTGCGTAACCCGAATATTCGATGTTTATTTCCTATCCATAATATCAGTATCTAAGTACTTTTTGTCAGTGTTTTTCACTGATTGATTTCAACGGTATGTCAAACCGTCAGGGGTTATTTTATGCCCAATTGTTATTGAAGGGAATTCATTGTATATTCATATTTGCTGGGCACTTTTGGTGGTGTAATGGTTAGCAAGATTGACTAGCAAACCTACACAAGTGAGTTCGAGTCTCATTGGGTGCCCCATTCATCCGGCCTTGTGCCACATCGAAGCAAAGAGCTTCGTAAATTACTATATTCATATTTGTTTTTTCTGTATGACCCAGTCGGCTGGGATTGTAGAATACACCAACTGAATCTCTGCAGAGTCTTTCCCGACTCCCCCAACTAGTGTCCTAGATATAGCACTAAACAATATGATGGTAAGGCTTCAGTAATGTTGATGCTTTGGGGAATGCGGAGTACCCCTTTAATGCCATCGCTCCCAAGTTTACTCTGACCCGGAGCGGTAGCACCTAATAAGGGTCCTATCTATGGGTCAAATAGAACTAAACGGTGTACTTATGCACAACAGAATTGTTAGAAATGGAACTGTTTTTACATTTAACTGTGCGTAAACAAAAAAAAAACTGTACTGATACGAAACTGAATTGCTTGAAATAGAACTGTTTTTTTATATTTAAACTGTCTACTTATGCTGAACAGAATTTTTGAAATAGAACTGTTGGTTGGTTGGTTTTTATGGCATATCAACCGTTGTAGGTTATTTAACGCCATATCTATTTTTATGCAAATAATCAATTCTATTTCAAACAATTCAGTTTAGCATGAGTACACAATTTGATTGTCAAAAACATTTCTATTTCAAACAATTCAGTTTATTCAAATGGTTATAATTCAGCTAATTTAGTTTACTATGAGCACATATTTTGTTTACATACAGATATATGTCAAAACAGTTCAGTTCAGTGTAAGTAGAATTTCAATGCCCAAAACAGTTCAATTTCAAACAATTCGGTTTAGCATAAGCACACAGTTTAAATGTCAAAAACATTTCTATTCTAAGCTATTCAGTTTAGTCAAACAGTTCTAATTCAAACAATTCAGTTTAGCATAAGTATGCAGTTTACTTCTATTTAACTCATAGTTAGGGCCCTATCAGGTGCTACCATTCTGGGCCAGAGTGGACCTGGGAGCAATGTCAATGAAGGGGTGCTCTGCATTCCCCAAAGCTCTAGCATCACTGGAACCGAACCATCAGATTATTTAGTGTCATATCAGGAGACGCATTGGAAGGGGGAGGGTCTTACCCCTCTGACTGGGCAATATATGTATAAAAATGAGTTTGGCATTAAGTAACCTATAATGGTTGATGTGCCATAAAACCAAACCAAACAGAATATTTTTCTGTAGTTATTTCGTAACAATTATTTTTCTTGCACAGTCAGTTAATATCAAATATTCCAATCTAATAGAAATAATTTTCATGAGGTTATATGATATCAAGTATCCCTATCAACAGAAATAATTTGCATATGGTTATATGATAAGTATTCCTATCTAATAGAAATAATTCTCGAAACCGTACAAGTATCTCATATTGATAATTATATGCTTTCAAGTAATTAATTCTATTTAATAATAATTATTTCTTTGCATACGGTTAGATGGTTTCAACTTAGTAAACTATAAAACTTCAAGTAACTATTCTTAGAAATAATTTACAGTTATATGGCACCAAATATTTCGTGTCGAATATTAACAAATAAACAGGTCTATTTGACTCACAGATGGGATACTAACTAGTACTACCACTACGGCCAAGAGTGGAACTGGGAGTAATGGTGACTAAGAGGTAACCACGCTCTCTAGATTTACAGAACTTGTGCTGCTACATCATAATGAGAAGTTCTTTTTTTGTTGCTTGTCGATTCATACAAGGTCGAGCTTTCTAGTTAGAATTGGGTGATAAGTTTATATGTCAAATCACTGAGAATTTTGTGCATCTTATTTTCAAAGACAGATTCTGGTTTGTAAATATACCATTTGTTAGTATTGTCAAATCGCTTTCCTTTTTTTTTTTTTTTTTTTTTTGCACAATTCCGAGTGGATCACTTTTTTTTCACCCTGTCGTAAATAGTCTAGTACTCTTTTCTGTGTTTATTTGCATTCTCTTTTCATGTGATTAAATATTTCATCTCTATCTCCATATAACCGTTTTATCTTTGTCTCCACATGACCTACAATTGCTATTCTGTTGCGTATTATTAATTTTCATTGCGTGTTTTAACTTTTTTTTTTGTATTTTTTTCCTGAAGTTTGAGCGACTGCAAGCCTTACAAAGTCTCCTGGACTCTTCTCAGTATTCTAGTTGATCTCAACATTGCTATATTCTGGATGGTCTCGATTCTTCCTCCGATTTCCAGTTTCTCTAGTTGCTTTTCAAGTCGGTACCTTAAAATCCTAGAGAAGGTTATGTGCGTAATTTTCGAGGACAGAGTCTGCTTAGCATATCTATCAATTGTAAGCATAGTCACTTTTCCCCTTTTTTCCCATCCTTCTCCGCTTGATGGTAGACAATTGTTATTGTTATTATTCCTTGAGAGTTTTTCACATCAGCGTTAACTGGGGTTTGAGTGAAAGCAAGTTTCCAGGACTTTCCTCAGTATTCTGGCTGCTCTCAATAATGAGGTAATTTGTATGGTCTCCAGTCGTCCTCTTATATCCAAGTCCTCCTGTCCCTTTATTTATCCTTTGGTGATTGTACTAAGAACACCAAATACAATTGGTATAAACGTTACTTTTATGTTCCACAGTTGGTTCAATTCCCGAGTGAGGTCGACATTATTATTATTATTATTATTATTATTATTATTATTATTATTATTATACCTTTGGGAAAGGAATTAATCCAATCATTCTCCCTCCAGCTGTGGGTAAATAGTAAGACAGACTGGGCTCTTCAGTCTTGGCGAAGCAACTAGTCTAGGAGAAGGAAAACTCTGAATTCAAACCTGTTAAACTCCAGTTAAAAATTGACCTTGTGTCATATCCTGCCCGAGCAGAGGGGTTGGGTAAATATGATTATAATCATTATTATTATTATAGTTCCGTTGAGGCTTTTTCACACTAGTGTTGGCTGATGGTTTCTCACTGGAGCTTGAGTAACAACAGGTCTCCAGGACTTTTCTCAGTATTCTAGCTCATCTTAAAATGCTGTAATTTGGATGATTGTTCCAAATGCACAAATTATAATTAGTAACACCGTCACCTTCATGTTCCATGTTTTTTTTTGTTTTTTCTTGTAATATCTTGATATTTATCTCTTTTTTCGCTTTTTTAATTTTATTTGTCTTTCTCCTATGGACCCCCTCACATGGCCGAGCAAAAGCAGGGCGACCAGCTCAAACCTACATACAGCGGCTCTGTGAGGATACGGGATGTAAAACGGAGGATCTGCCAGAAGCGATGAACGTTAGGGAGGGGTGGTGAGAGAGGGTCAGGGATATACGTGCAGATGATTTAATTTTATTCTGTGGTCCGCTGGTACAGTTAAGTTCATTATTCGGCAGGTTCTCTTTTTTTTGTTATCACTAAGTCCGGTCGTCTACTGTCATCGACAGAAAAGGATATCGACACGCGGCTAACAAAGGTATGGACAGCTATCAATAGACTATCTATCATATGGAAATCAGACCTGACCGATAAAATGAAACGCAGCTATGTGAGGATACGGGATGTAGCCCTGAAGACCTGCCAGAGGCGATGAACGATAGGGAGAAGTGGCGAGAGGGGGTCAGGGATATCCGTGCTAGCGGCACGACATGATGATGATCTTACATAAGTTAAAAGGTCAAACGCATAGGCACACAAAACAGAATATATGTGCTATAATCAAACAGGTGACATCTCCACACTAGACGGAACCCCTCTTAAACTAGTTGACAAATTCACTTATCTAGGAAGCAGCGTCTCATCAACCGAAAAGGACATCGACACAAGGTTAACGAAAGCCTGGACAGCTATCAATAGGCTATCGATCATATGGAAATCAGACCTGACCGATAAAATGAAACGCAGTTTCTTCCAGGCAGCGGTCGTATCGATACTGCTATATGGATGCACTACTTGAACGCTAACTAAACGGCTGGAGAAGAAGCTAGACGGCAATTACACAAGAATGTTGCTAGCAATATTGAACAAGTCCTGGCGGCAACACCCCACAAAGCACCAACTATACGGCTACCAGCCTCCCATCACGAAAACTATCCAAGTTAGACGAACCAGACATGCCAGACACTGCTGGAGAAGCAGGGACGAGCTCATAAGTGATGTACTCCTATGGACCCCCACATATGGCTGTGCAAAAGCAGGACAACCAGCACGAACATACATTCAGCAGCTATGTGAGGATACAGAGTGTGGCTCTGAAGACCTGCCGGAGGCGATGAACTATAGGGAGAAGTGGCGAGAGAGGGTCAGGGATATCTGTGCCTACGGCACGACATGATGATGATAATGAAGTCCGGTCGTCTGGCTAAGATTAGGGGATCTGTATAATTACTATTATTGTTTACTTTTCATTTTCGTTTTTTTACAATCTTTCACTAGGTCTTTACCCAAGACCTAGCGTGAGAGAAGGTTCTCACTCAATGTATTTTATACATTTAAGCTTTTTGCTGCTTCTTTTGGATATTGGTTGGTTGGGTTTTATGGAATATCAATCTTTGTAGGTTATTAAATGCCAGATCCATCTTTATACAAATAATCAGATCTATTTCAAACAATTTTATTTAGCATAAGTACACAATTTGTCAAAAACATTTCTATTTCAAACTATTCAGTTTCGTCAAACACTTCTAATTCAAATAATTTAGTTTTTTATTAGCATAGTTTTTGTTTACACACAGTTAAATGCCAGAACAGTTCTATTTCGAGCAATTCAGTTTCGCATCAGTACGCAGTTTACATGTCAAAAAAGTTCCATCTCAAGCAGTTCAGTTTAGCATAAATACACAGTTTAGTTCTATTTGACCCATAGATACGGCCCTATCAGGTGCTTCTACTCCAGGCCAGAGTGAACCTGGGAGCGATGGCAATGAAGAGGTGCTCCGCATTCCCTAAAGCTCCAGCATCATTGGAACCTCACCATCAGATTGTTTAGTGTCATAACCAGGACACTCATTGGGAAAGTCTTACACCTCTGCAGAGAAGTAGTCGGTGTATTCTACAGCCACAGTCGACTGGGCAAGCTTCTTTTAGATATTTCTTTTTTTAGATATTTCATTTTTAGTTTTTCAGTCACGTTGATTGTACCCCCCTAAGGAGATGAGCTGGTCCGCAAAGTGTGATTTTTTTCTATTTTAAATAGGCTGAGACTGCCAGGTATCTTGTTAATGTGTTCATATGTTCCTTTCTTGATCAGAACCAGGACCCTCCTTATTATTTGCTTCGGTGTAGTTTTAAAGTGTCACACTGTTTTCAGTTTCTCTTTTCAGGACTTTTTATTTATTTATTTTATATTTTTAGACTAAAACGGTATAATCTGTTAGCATAGTCATATTAATTAGATGGTACGTTTTTTTTTTTAGTCCTTAACCACAATATCTGGTCCATTGCTGTTTATTTTCAATCAATGTGGATAGCAGAGCTCTAGAGAATAGCTGATTCTGTTGCTTCTATTATTGGTTCTATTTGGTTTTTATACCATTTTTCACAATCCAATATTCCATACTATTTACATATTTTCCAGTGAATATAATAATAATATATTTTTAAAGGTACTGGCTACACCGGAAGTTTCGCTTTTTGTTACGAATAACAGTATTCGTTATTAAACATGTTATTGCGTGTACTCGGTATTGTCATTTTCCCTCGATACCTAAGAATCGTATGAAGCAATGAAAGTCGGACTTCTATTATTAAAATTACATTTTTGAGCACCCAATTATGTAACTTCCGTTCTACTTTTCTTCTTTTCAATTTATTCTGATATTAGTTTTTATTCAGCCATTTTCTGGCCGTCACTCAAGTTTAAAACAACTTCAGTCTATTCAGGCCTTGTAATTACCCGCACTATAATTAGAGATTGAAAAAAAAACAAACAAAAAAAAAAAACAAGAGCTTGAGAAATGCAATTGTTTTTAACCGAATATTTTAGTTTGATGTCTTTTTAAAATTTCGTTCTTTCTTTTTTTGTGTGTTTTGGGAATTTAAATATTTCATTTTTAGTTTTTCATTTTTTTTAAATTCTTTTTTGTTCTTTTTCTTTCACCATTTTATCTTTATTAATTTGTCTCTTTATTTGTTTATTTACGACCATTTTGTAGATTTCTTGTTTTTCTTTATCTTCGTCTCTCATATGTTCTCTTCATTTCTTTTTCCTATCGTCCCTCTCTACCGACTCATTGGTCTTGTGGATAGAGTATTCGCCAGTGGTCCGGGAGGCCTGCTTTCATTCCCAGGTCACGTCATACCAAAGACTTTAAAAATGGTACTTGATACCTCCTTGTTTAACACTCAGCAATATAAAGTACTTATTAAGGGTAAAGTGGAGCAATCCAGGGAAAGGAGTAGCGCCCTCCCCTAAAACCCAGTGTTGTAGCTATTGAAAAGGGAGCCTTCTGGTCGCCAACTTTACTTTACTATTGTCCCCCTCTTTCTTTATTACTCTCTCTTCTTTCCATCTTTCTTAATTCTCTTCATTACTTCCTTTCTTTCGTTTTAGATTTTCTTATCAGTCTTTCTTGTTCTTTTTTTTTTTACATTTCCCATGATTTCAACCAGCCCAGTTGGCTGGTGCTATACAATCCACTGAAAGCAACACATCAGAAGGGTACCCCGCCCCACTAACGAGGGTTTTGAATATGACACTAAACTGGGTCTGATGGTCAAGCTCCAGTCTTGGAGCTTTGGGGAATGTAGAGTACCTCTTCATTGTCGCTGCTCCCAGGTCCACTCCGTCCGGGAGTGGCTATACCTGTTATGTTCTCATCTATGGGTCAAATAGAACAGTTAATAATTATTATTAGTAAATCCTCTTAGTAAATTCATTAACATTAAGTAGCCACTTAACTGTGTGCAAATAGAATTAGCTCTGGCTGGTTTAAAAATATTACATACTAACTATTCGCTTACAAATCATATATGTAATATATGTATAAAGAAGATTTGGCATTGAATAACCTACAAGGGTTGATGTGTCATAAAAATCAACCAACCAACCATATATACTTGAAGCCTAGTCTAATTTTTCCTTTATTTTTCTTATTTGTCCCTCTTTTTCCTTTCGTACTGTTTTTCTTTTCTTTCTTAAATAGCATCATGATGCTACTGCTATGTGTTGAAAATTCTATTCGGAACAGCATCATTCCGACGTATCAAGAAATGAGCGACAAAAGCCCTCTGAGTGGCAACTACAGATTTACTACTCTTACAAACCGTTTCAACAGCAAACGCATGATATGCACCAGTCCAAACTATGGTTGCAAGTGATCCTATCAGAAAAATTAATTATTCATTAGCTAGATGTAGCTACCATTAACGCGTGCTTTTGTTCACTTAGACTACTCAGGAAACAGTTTCAAATGGGAGAGGTATTTATGTCACACTCAGAATGAAGAGAATTATTCAACTTATTTTATTTGTATAAAAAGTTAAAGCGATGGGACACCCGCTGTGGATCGAACTTACGATGTCAGTAACGATCTGTTGACACTGTTTACCAATTGTCTAAGATCGGCTGTTATAAAAAAAATGCAAGTTTGGCATTTACAACAAAAATCAATATTAAAGATTTTTTAAAAAATCTTACGTTCTAACACTGTCGACGGATGGTGATGAACTGGCGCAACACAATCATCCTATGTCTGTTTCCATTCTAAAATAATGATCTATTTACCATACTGAACCCAGCGTAGAAAAATTCAATTGAACTTTGTCGCTTTAAAGGGTCCCGTGAGAATCGAACCCGTTATCAATGATCTGCAACTTTGATGTAAATACAATGGTCACTCAATAAATGAGGTGAAATATTGCCAAAGTATTTGATAAAAGGAAGCACTGTTTACAGTTGCACCCTTTTTTCAAGGAAATTAATAATAATGGGTATTTTCATGTCCCAGAACACAGTCTGCATAACCTTCTTTGCTGACTGATGCAACCAAAACTTTTTCTTTACCGGAGTGTCAATATGCTTCTATTCTATCGACTATCTTTTTAACTCAGGCTCGTAGTAGCAAACCCATGTTGAGCTCATTTGTAAATATTTCGGGATGTACACATGCTTCTTTGTACACATCACATATTCTTTTGTAAATTTCACATGATTTGCACTTCTCAGCCGGCCAAAATTTGATGACAGACTTCTGTTCAAGTCTTGAGGAATCTGTTTCAAAAGAAATATTTTGGCGAGATTAAAATCATTTTTGCGATAAATCAATTCCAAATGATGTAAAGTTTACATTCATGGGAAAAAACAATGAAAATAAATTATCTCACCTTTTTCAAAAAGTTTCCTCTTATCAAATAACCCTGGTACATTTCTCATCATTCCATTTCAAAGTCGACTGATTAAGACCTACCCAAAGGAAGACATGATGAGTAATAGACCTTACCATGCCCGGTCCATGACACGATGACAGGGAGGCCCGAATCTAGTTTTTTTTTTTAGATCGGTTTTCCTATGAAGTCTAAGGAGCGCTGGCTGACCTACTGTTTCTACTCATAATTGAGCAAGAAGAATTGATGTCATGCCTCTCCCAAGAGTATGACGAATATCAATATAGACATTTCAACATATCATTTAAACTCGGCTTACCGGTTCTATTTTCTGTGCCAATGACCGTTACATGAGGCGCATGTCTGCATAAATGATTTTTTTTAAACGCAGAACAGCACTGTCTCTAGGAGTCTTACATTTGTGGCCTTGTGCCCGTCAAACTCAGCTTTGTACATATCTTTGTGAATCATCTCACCATGAACCAACAGTGAAAGAGCTCCCCGGTAAACTTATTTTCATGAGTTCCGCCTTCATAGTAACCCCTATATTTAAGTCCTTGTGCCAGTTTAAACGAAGCACAGTATCCATAGAGATGCCTCATCTTGAAATAATTGTTAAGAAACTAAGGTAAGAAGCCCGGTCCGTATTAATTAGTTCAGTTCTCTCTGTATGACACATTTTGTTACCTTGTGCCAGTTTAAACTAAGTATAGGAGAATCCGCTGAAAAGTTGTCGGCCTGACTAAGATAGGAATGGCCTAGACCCACGAAACAATCATGCTATTCCTCATATTCATCTTGTAGGTCAAAACACTTGGCGTAAGTTTCTCAGCTGCATCTGAAGGCGATGCTCTGGTTCTAGAACTCTGAGGAGTGTAGAGTAGCTCTTCATTGCCATTACTCCCGGGTCCACTTTGACCCGTGATAGTGATAGTTCCTAGTTGGGGCCCATCTATGGGTCAAATATAACTGTATTTTTATTAGTATTTGATAGAATGCTCGATGCCATATAACTAAAGAATAGTTATTTGTTGTTATAATTGTAATGGAGGGGGGATGGTTATTTAATAATACGTTTTTATTTATCTATCTTTTTTTCTCCTGGTATACTGGTTATGGTCCGCACCAAATTTAAGGTTTTAATAAGTTTATTTGCCAGCGGCCAAGAGCAGTTTTAGTTAATTGATAGAAACCTAAATGCAAATAGTTCATGGGACGGAGGGGGGGACTGGAGATAGGTTCGAAATCGTAATAAATTAGAATGTATAGAGTAGCGTTTTTTTTTTGTTTTTTTTTTTAGAAATATGCATTAGATTGGTAATATGAGCATAGATTAATGATAAACGGGGAGAGATATCTTGGCAAATAAGTATGAATTAATCAGCAGTAAATGATTTCGTGAGCCAAATAAACAGGAGTTTTTCCTTTTTTTTTTTCTTTTTTTCGGCTTCGAATAAGGGTATAAGGTAAAAGTTAAAGACTGACTGAATAGTTTTGAGTAGGGGCTTAATTCATGTTAGTTTGGAAGTATTAATATAGGATAGTTTTGGCGGGAGACTTTTGTAAGTCTTGTGAAGTGTAAATCATGGACCAGTATTAAAAATAACATCTTACCTCGGTACCGATTCCGGAAGTAGACAGCCGAAACCGGATGAGGTAAAGATGGTATTATATAGCAGAGGAGTGTGGAATGCCCTGTTTTCATTGGCTGTTTACTAAAGGACAGATGTCTATAAGAACGACCGAAGTCCGGCCTTTATTTAAATTTTTCTTTGCCTTGTGCCTTCCTTGTATTTTTTTCAAGGGAATAAATTAAATTTTTCTTTGCTTTGATTGAGGCATGAGCGTAGCACGTCGCGATCACGGAGGCGGCTTGGCTCTTCCAGAGTCATGCCGGGGTTACTGTCAAAGCCGATATGATGCAGAAATAACCCGAAATCGGCAATGAAGACAGTTGCATCACTGAAGACCCCCTTGATGCATCTAGGATGTATGATTGAAATGAAAATTTAGCAAGGATTATTATTAATTACTTGAAATCTTAACTGTGTGCAAACAAACCATTATTATTAAATAGAACAAACTGCTTGAAACCATATAATTATTTGTTAGGAGTTTCTGAGCTGTTGTGGCTAAAGTGCTAGACTACGACACTGAATTACCAAGTTCGAACTCTAGTCGTGCTATTAAGTTCACTTTCGTTTTAATATTTTTGGGAAAGGCATGAACCCTTAATGTCCTCAGCAGTGGGCTAAATAGTATCACTGTTGTTCTACAAGGATAGTTTTGGCATTAAATTACCCTCACAGATTGATACATCATTAAACAAAGAAGTGAAACCAGACCTCGTTTCTAAAGTTGTGTCTAAAAAATATATATAGAAATCTATTATTTCTAATGCTACAGAGTATCGTTACAAACATTTCTACAAGACTATATTATTAAAACAGCAAAGACTCATAGTGTTAAAGCCTTTCAGCTATATAACATACTAGCTGTACCCTGCTACGCGTTGTTGTGGCTCAGTTTGTTTGAATGGGAAAAAAGAAGAAAATGCATGTTTCTAATATGTTTAATTTTCCAATACTTGTGGATAAACAATATTTTTGGTAGTTCCATTTTCTGTGTAGATAAAGAGATTGTCTGGATTGCCAACTCTGGAACAGGCTACATATAATTGCCCATGTGAGAAGCAATCACACAATTCTAAACATTTTCCCTGTGCTTTGTTGATCGTGATTGCAAATTCCAATCGAATTGGGAATTGTAATATCTTAAATTGAAATGACATATATGTTGGAATCATAGGAATTCGCGATTTGAGGAATCTTCACCTTTGAAAGGCCCTGTCAAAATTTTTGCTTCTATGATGTTGGTCATTAATTTTTTTACAGAAAGACGTGTGCCATTACAAAGCTTGGGCTGGTTAATATTTCACAACATGATAAAATATTTATTAAACAACAAGATAAATGGGATATCAATAATGAAGAAAAAATTTAAGAATAAGTTTTTAGAATAAAAAGAAAGTTACTTACAACTGGACCAACGAAATATGGTTTAAAGTTTAGTGTCTTATCGATAATAATAATAATAATAATAATAATAAAACGAAAGAAAACTTTTTAAGGAATGTCTTTCATTGAAGTTAACCAACAAAAAATAAAATAAAATATTTAGTAAACAATTCGTTACTACTGAACCGACGAAAAATGGTTTAAAGTTCATTGTCTTATCGATAATAATAATAATAATAATAATAATAATAATAATAATAATAATAATAAAACGAAAGGAAACTTTTAATGGAATGTCTTTCGATGAAGTTAACCAACAAAAATTAAATAAAATATTTAGTAAACAATTCGTTACTATTGAATTGACGAAATATGGTTTTAGAAAGAAAACTTTTTAATTGATGTCTTTCGTTGAATTTAAACAAAAATAAAAGGAAATAAAAAGAATTTACTTACTACTGAACCAACGAAATATGGTTTAAAGTTTAGTGTCTCTGTTTAAGTTAACCAAAAAAAGAAAGAAAAGTGATAAAGCAGAAATAAAATCATATGTAAAATTCTTGGAAAGGGGAAGTAATATTTACATTCATAATTCGAGTTCGGCTTTTCTCGGAGAAAAACGACTTATTAAAAATATTTTTTTTAATCATTGCAATATTTTTAGATAATAAGTATATAGAATCACTCCTAAATTCGAATAAAATACTCTCAGAAAATTTAAAACCAATTTGTGGTATAAAACTGGAGATTATCGGTTTGTAACAAATATTTACATTTCTATTTATATAGATTTAAAAAATGAAACTTTTTGCTACTTGGGTTTCTTAGTATTTTGGACTCTTGGACATTGACTGATTACTCAACACGCCCAGGCTATATCTCGGTGGAAAAGTAGCTTATAACTGTATCATGTATGTTATTTAAGGATATCCTTTACTAGGTATTATATAAATCCCTTATCTCATCAACTATGGGCTTGATAACACCACTGCTATTGATGTATATTTTTTCTTTTTCAAGTAGAGGAATTATATTATAAATTCAATTACCATGACTAGAAAATTCGTCGAACACTTACGCACGACATAAGGAAACACTGGACAGCGGACCACTGCTATTCTTCTGTAGAAGGTAGCTTTGGCATTAAATAAGATACGAAAGTTGATATGCCATTAAACAAGGAAACGTAACAAAACATCATTATTAATATTAAGCTGGAATACTGGAAATTATACCCTTGAATAAAAATCATTTGATTAGATAGGAATATTATATAACTGTTTACAGAAAGACTTTGCCCAGTCGGCTGGGGTTGTAGAATGAACCGACTACTTCACTGCCGAGGGGTAAGACCCCCCACCAACGCGTGTACTGGATATGGCACTAAACAATCTAATGGTGAGGTTTCAGTAATGCTGAAGCTCTGTAAAATGCGGAGTACCTCTTTCTTGCCATCGCTCTCAGGTCCACTTTGACCCGGAGTGGTAGGACCTGATAGAGTCCTACCTATGGGTCAAATAGAACTAAACCGTGTATTTACGCTAAACTGAATCGCTTGAAATAGAACTACTTTTACATTTAACTGTGTGTAAAACAAAAAACTGTACTTATGCTAAGCTGAATTGTTTGAAATTGAACTGTTTTGACATTTAGCTGTTTGTAAGCAAAAGCCCTGCTTAATCTGAATGTCTGAAATTTAATTCGGATGTTAAATGACCCAAAAGGGGGTTGATTGGCTGTAAAACAAAATAACCAACTAACCAACCATCCAAACAACCTACAAAAACCCCCCAAAAACAATTACACAAAAAATAAAGGAAGAAGGAAATATAAATATATAATAAATGCTATTCTTTAGCTTTTGGGCATGCATAAGATAACCCCAGTTGCGTTGACATGCCGTTAAAATCAATCTATTTATAAAAGAAGAAAAGTTTATTCCCTTCTTGGTGAGCCAAGAACTTTTCAGTTGCTCTTCATCCTAAAACAATAATTCGAAAGATATAGTCCTGTCTTGGAGCTCATCAATTTAAACTTTGTTAAAAGTAAACTTTGGTCATTTAGTTTTGGATTAGTTGATTGCTTGCTGGTCTTAACTAGTAGTTTTGTGCAATGACTTCGCTCTTCACTGAGTGTCCTGTATTTATTGCCTTGAACCAGTCTCAACAGTGTTTATGAGTACTTATAAACTCGTAAAGCATTTTTGCAAGCCTGATAATGTTTGTTTTAAACAAACAAACAATACATAGTGACACGTCATTTTTTTCCAAAACTGAAGACAAGTCTTGACATGGCTCTTTAAATCAGCTGAGACCGTCATAAAAATCTAAGTAAGTAATAAAATTACTACAGGCGATTGTTTGATTTATTTCATTTTGTCGGATAAAACAGTCAAATTTCGCCTATTCCTCTTTAAACGAATTCTTAGCAGTAAAACTAGTTGTGGTCAGGTGTTGTGACAGTAATTACCATTAATAATGTCACTGGAAATAAAACAAATACTAAGTGGCAGTCTCTACCGATTCATCATTTAAGACGCATACCGTAGAGCCTAGTATCTAACAATCTAGTCATGTCTCTTGTTCGGAATAGTTGTGTACGATATAAAGGTTAGAAAGCCCATCTCATGAGCAAAAAAGGATTGTGTATTGAGGAATGCCTGTAGTTTGAGTTGTGTAAAGAATAAAGGTTAGAAAGCTCGTCTCGGGGGCCAAATGCTGGGTGTCCGCTTGTCGGGAGCTTACGATTGTGAATAACGATATAGGTATGCCAACCGGATGAAATAGACGTGCATTTTCCACAGTCACCAGAGGTCAGTGTCCGAGAACATACTTAGGTCTGAATTTTGTAAGAAACTTTTCAACTCAAGTAATCAGGTCATCTCCATTTAGAAAATTGGGGCAACACAATCTCTCATTTTTCCTTGTTTAGTTCTGAACATACACTAATTTCAAATAAAACTATTCCAAGTCCTCAAAGATCGTCGGAGGAACTTGATTGATCTTTCAGAAAATTTTTCTGATCAATAGAAATGTGACACTATGGATCTTGGATATGTTGGCACACACTCACACACACACATATATATTTGTGTGTGAAAGTAAATATGGATCAAAATCCGACAATATGAAGAAAGCAGAAAAACATAATCCAAATAGGTGAATTTATTATGATGTAAAGTCGACGTTAAACGTTTCGGTTTCAGTAATCATCATCAGGACTTGGATATCAGAATAGTTCACATAGCAATGGATGCTTTCTGAGATAACAGGATCCATATTTGCTTTCATATTGTCCTTTCGGAAAAACAAATAGCAAAAACATTCTCACTCGACATCTCACAAGGAAGATTTCAAAACGATCTACATATATGGAAACTTACTTGTCTTTGCGTATTTCTTAAAAAAAAGGAGGATTTATCTCGTTTCTTTAGGAAATCCAACATTTTCAAATATATTTCCACGTGCCAGACACGTTCTTATGACTTTTGAATTATGAACACTATGTGCACGTTTGTATCTTTTCATTGTATACATTTCATTTGCTATTGTTATCTCACAGAGCTGTTGTAGGTAAGTGCTTGTTAATTGGAACGTCAATTCGAAAGAATCCATTGAAGAACGTCAATTACGTGTTTGTTCTTACTTCTCCGACAGTGTTGCGCATGTCTTGTTCATCTTATTGGGTGAGTTTTAGAGATGGTCGTATAGCTGTTCTTTTTCGTAGGGTGTCGCTTCCAGGATTTGTTCAATATAGCACGTAACATGCTTCAGTAGATGTGTGTGTATGTAAGCATAGGTTGCGTGTTTGTGCTGTCGGTGTGGATGTCTAGGCCTACGTTTTTGTACGTGAATTTTGGGTGAGAAAGGATCTTCATTCACTTTCCCCAGTCTAAGTGGAGATGGTCAGATTAGGCCGAGAAGACCGAGCGAACGCAACTTAAAAGAGTTCAATTTTGTTGTCATTTTTTTTTTTTTTACATTGCAGTGGCAAGTTAGAATTCGTGCAGCAAACAGGGGGAGAAGAACTGGACAAAATGTTTGAATGTGAGAAACCCACCTCCATTGATAACCAGGTCCCGTCCCTCAAACCCTAAGTGTTTTTTTTTTCTTTGTCCTTGTGACACGCCGCCTCCTGCGCGTATACATCAGTCGAGTGCAACAGCGTGGTATTCTGACATGGCTGAATATGCAGCAATGTAATAAAAGTGCACACTGTATACATAATATATATGAGCAGTTTACACGGGAGGCAGGAAAGGTGGTTGCATTATCGGTAGCACCTCTCTCCTTTCAAAGTAGAATCACACATAAGACGAACAAGACATGTGGGAAACTGCTGGAGAAGCAAGGACGAATTCATCAGTGACGTTTTTCTATGGACCCCTAAACGGCCACTTACCTCCCATTTCACAAACCATCCAAGTAAGACGAACAAGGCATGTATGACAGTGCTAGAGAAGCAAGGACGAATTCATTAGTGACGTTTTTCTATGGACCCCTACACGGCCAATTACCTCCAATGTCACAAATTATGGAAATTATTGCTTTTTCTTCTTTTTCATGTTTAATGATTAAAAAAAGAAATTTAGCTTTTCCATGAAGGAATTTAGCCTTCCTATGAAGAAATAAAGAATCAATGAAGACATCTTGCTCTGTATCAAAGACTGAGAATACCAGGTACTTTATGACAAAAAGATCTCATATCTTATATTAGAAGAGTAACGAACACACACATACACACACACACACATATATATATATATATATATATATATATATCAGTGGCGAAAGGTGACCAGGGCATGCAATCAATTATGCTGGCTAATCGCTAAAGTTAAGAGGAAAAAGGAGAGCCTTTCTCAGCAACCCCATTTGCCCCCACCCTATTTGTGAATATGATGTGAACTAATTCGTCGGTCAGTAGAAGACCAACTACGGTCGTAACACCTACAGTGAGAGACTTATAATACTAGTCAAACTTTACCACATGAGTTAATAACTCTCTTTCACTGTGTATCGGTTCCTTACTACGATAAAACAATTATTAATCAATTTAAATCTTCATTTCTTTTTGGCAAATTCATTGATCAGTTTGTTGTAAAAAGTATCAGTAGCATGCTCTACCTTCATTTTTAAAAGGTTTTTGTCACCCTTCATGGGGGTGTCCTCGTGGTGTAATGGTTAATGGTTAAAGCGATAGACTGCGGAATCGTAGTAAGCGAGTTCGTACTCCAGTCGCGCTATTATGTTCACTTTCGGGCAAATACCCTTGGGAAAGGTATAAACCCTTTATCCTCCCAGCTATGGGTTAAATAGTACCAGTACTGTTCTAGGAGAATGGCTTTGGCATTAAATAACCTACAAAGGTTGATATGCCATTAAATAAAGAAACCAAACCAATCACCCTTCATTTTCGGAATACCCCGTATAATTATTTACACACTTTAATAAAGAAGACGATCTCCCAGAAGAAGCAGATATAGTCATAATCAGGCGTTATTATTTGGTTACTTCTGCCAGAATTTGATTTACCTCAAGTTCACGTATTATCTTTGTGATTTCTTGGATTCTTGACGTTTGCTTCGCAAAATCTGCCACATAAACTGATTTCTATTCACATTTCAATCCATTCAAATCCAAAATGTGTTTATATACATCCAATGTAGAAAACACTTCCATCAGAAACTTTTTCGTATGCTTTAAAAACTTCAGATTCAACAACTCAGCAATTCTGAACGCTCCCATTGTTTTAAATCTTTGCACAACGTGAATAGTAACTTCATCGAAAATGTTGTTCAGAACCGAATAATACAAATTTGTTGTCTAAATTTGTCCGACGGGCCTTTGAAAATTATTCGTATTGGATATGAATACTTGAAACTATACAACTATATACCAAACTTTAGAATTACATGAGAAAAGTTGATCTATAACAGAGTGCAAAACACTCTTCAGGAAAAAAAAAATGTGGGGGCGTCCTCGCGGTGTAATGGTTAAAGTGATGGACAACGGAATCGTCGTAAGCGAGTTCGTATTCCAGTCGCGCTATTACGTTCAATTTCGGACAAATACCCTTGGGAAAAGTATGAACCTTCTTATCCTCCCAGCAATGGGTTAAATAGTAACACTACTGTTCTTCTAGAAGGATGGCTTTGGCATTAAATAACCTACATAGGTTGATATGCCATTAAACTAAGAAACCAAACCAAACCAAACCTAATGAGTAAAGTGTTTGCCAATAGTCCAGGAGACCGGGGTTCAATTCCAGGTCAAGTCATACCAAAGACCAAAAAAAAAAAAAATGGTATTTAATGCTGCCTTGCTTAACACTCAGCATTATAAGGGGGGATCACAAGTAAAGTGGAGTAATCCATGGAATTGAGTTGCGCCCTCCCTTACACCTCGGTGTAGTAGCTTTTGAAAAGAGAGCCTTCGGGTCACCCTCGATTAAAGGGAGACAACTTTACTTACTTATGAGTCCTTTCGATAGGCAAGTCTCTGAAATCAGCCACATGAGGTGATAAAAACATTTCAGTAGAGAGTGTTTTCTGGCTTAATATAGCAGGAAAACCAGCAAAGGAATTCCTGCTTTTTCAGTGGCTTTCTCTCAGTGAACCTTACTTTATTATTCTGTCACTTTTATTTGCTCCAATTTTAAAGGGAATGATAAAAACCGGCGTAGACTTTTCTAACCATTTCTACAACGCTAGCAAAAATATTTTTGCTCTTCTTTTTCACCAACTCATTATCATATTTCTCACATGCTCCCAACCTAAAGGCTATAGGGAGACTTCTAAATTCAATACTTTTACTTGCCTCTTTTCTAGCAACACCCATTGGTGTTTTCTGTATTTGTACTTCCTGAATAATTTTGTTTGTAACTATTATCCTAAGAAATGAAAAATTCAAAAAGAAAAAATACAAGTACAAAAAGGATAGTGAAAATTACCAATAACTTATTTTGTATTATAAATTGAATTACTATGACCAGAAAATTCAGCAAGCACTGCATGTGACATA
>OY757913.1:12656895-12666895 GCA_963585895.1 Sepioteuthis lessoniana
AGGCATCACGAGTGGATTTTATTGTTGTCTTAGCCTTGTGCCACACTTGGAGTGTTTGGATTTAACAAGAGAATATCTTAAACCTGACTTCAGGATGGGTTATTTCTGCTTGTTTTGAGGGTCAAATGACAATTTTTTTTATTTTGCTCTCTTGCGACAGTGTGAACAGGTGAATAATGTGATTGATGTTTCTGTCAGAAATGAGATAAAAACTATTAATTTCAATTATCGTGTTATTTCTGCTAAAATGAAACCACCTCGCACCAAACAACTACACCCCTCACACACAAACACACACACACACATATATGTGTGTGTCTGCACGTTTGGTTTCGGTATGATTTCTTTGTTTAATGGCATATCAGACTTCGTTGATTATTTAATGCCAAAGCTATCCTAACAGAAGAACATCAGTAGTATTATTCAATCTATAAATGAGGGGAGGAGGAATTCATACCATTAGTCCAAAAGGGATCGTAATAGTGCGACTGGGGTTCGAACTTGTTTGATACTGTGTTACAGTCCAGCTCGTTAGCCACTACGCCACGAGAACTATCCTCCTTGAGTGTGTGTGTGTGTGCGTCTTTAAATGTAAAAATGTCATTGGAAATAAAGGTTTATAGGCGAAAGCGATGTGTAGTAAATGGATATCGGCACTGAAAACCGAATCGGCACACCGAGTTCAAATCCAGCTTGAAGTTCGTCATTTATCTCAAACACCTTCGGAAAAGGTAAAAAATGCACTTCCTTTCGCTCTGTCATGTCTTGACGTTCCTAAAGAGTTTCGTCACTTGTATGCCAATATCTTTGACTGAGAAGAGTGAAATCAAGACAAAATAAAACACGACTCTCATTTAGATATATACTTATTTTAGTTTTATGCCTATTCTATGATTCTGGCAGTGTGAAAAAAAAAAAAAAAAACCCAGATGGTACACTTTGTAAATAAAAACTATTATACAAACTGATATATAAGAAAAAAAATTCTATAAAAAAAAAAAAGAAAAAAAAAAGGCTAAAAACACTCGTACTGCTTGAAAATAATCAACCACTACCACAATGTCTTGTCTAAAAGGAAAAACACTGGCAGATTACTATAAGCTAAACGTAAGAATGCTCAATAAATTAAGAACAGGTGTCCGTGGTGTAATGGTTATCGTCGTAGGGAAATGGACACGGTGACACGAGTTCAATTCCTGGCCGAGACTGATTGCATTTGACATAGCATTAATACCCTTGGGAAAAGTATGAATCCAATTATTCTCCCTCCAGATATGGGTAAATAGTAGGGCCGACTAGGTTCTACAGCCTTGGTGAGGCAACTAGTATAGGAGAAGGAATACTCTGAACCTGTTAAACTCTGCTTAAAAATTGACCCTATGTCATATCCTTCCCGAGCGGTGGGGTTGGTAAATATGAATAAACTAAGAACAGCGAGATACAAATACCTACAGAGTCAGAAGTAATCTACTTAGTTTTTCCTAACCAGATCATCTGGATAAATTCAGAGTCAAAACTTTTCCTGGTAATCCGGTTAGGTGAAACCTAAGTAGATTATTTCTGACTCTGTCGGTATTTGTGTGTGTGTGTGCGTGTATATATATATATATATATATATACACACATACACACACACACACAAAGGAAAAATATTCCTAAAACTAATAAACAATCGCTTCCCTTCATCAAACAACAATAAATATTCAAAATGACTACAGTAAATCTTATCTACAGCTGTACAGAAAACATACAAATAAAACATGTATATTCTCGAAAGGGAAATTGCCTATGATGACATTTTGTATACCCAGCCACTATAAGATCTAAATAAAACATAGAAAATATAAACGGAAGAACTACACACACAAAACATTGTTTAACAATCAGATACAATACACAGCACTACACTTTCTCGATAAATTTGGGCCTTTAAAAGATCATGCCAGAATTAACCAGGAAAGTACGAAAAATACTCCAACTTAAAACATCTCAAAACACCGTAATCTTCATGCGTAAAAAAAATAGGAATTTTTATCATTAAGGATTTTCGGACTATTGTTTTCATCTTTATTGTTATTTCCACAACGTTTTGGTCGATATGTCCTCCTGTAATATAATGGCCGAGGGATTTCGTTTTATGCCTAAAGGCATAAAACGAAATCCCTCGGCCATTATATTACACTCCGGCCATCTTCTGGTGTTTATCGAACTCGGGAACCTTCTCAGAATTTCGAACTACGTCCTTTATTGAATCCAAGGGGGTCACCTGTTCTGATTCCGTTTGCTATATATGGAAGGAAAAGGGAAACCATCAGCCCTTATGGGATAAACTTGAAATAATTGATAGGGCAGAACATTGGAGGATTAGACGCCTTAAGGAATCAGCACATATGTTGGGCTTCAGTGACCTGCTGAGTAGACCAAGTATAGAGTTGAATACAATATGGGAACCGATAATTAAGAAGGCTAGATGTAAAAAAAAACTGAATATGAGCACAGTTAAAAAAAATCATACATAACGGTCCTGAAAAGCTTAGAAAGAGGTCGGGAAGATTTGGAAATCTGAGGACAAATCGAGGCCATCCAAACTACAGCATTGATAAGATCAGCCAGAATACTGAGAAGAGTCCTGAAGACTTGAAAGGACTTGCTCTCTCTTAGATTCCTGTGAATGACCATCAGCTAACGCTGTTGGGAAAATCTCGCCAGAAGTAATATTATAAGTGTCTGGATAGTTAAAATAAACAAACAAGAACGCATAAAAGATGGCTTTGTCATAGCTAAGAAGTGGAAGGCTAATGAGAGAAATTGAATCTATTTAATATCAGCACAAATTGAATCTACTTAATATCAGCATAAAATGTCATAAGATTGAGGCGAAAATTGATGATATGCAACAAAATAGCAAATGTATGTTATGTGGAGACAGAAATCAGACCGATAATCGTATTATAAGCGAGGTCAGTAAATCGTCAGAAAATGAATATTAAAGTAGGTACGAATGGGTGGGAAAGGTTGTCAACAGGGAATTATGCAAAAGATTACATTGGCCCAGCGGTTAGAGTGTTCGCCAATGGCCCGGGAGACCTGGGTTCAATCCCAGGTCGAGTCATACCAAAGACTTTAAAAATGGAACTTGATACCACCTTGCTTAACACTCAGCATTATAAGGTACGGTTCAAGGGTAAAGTGGAGCAATCCTGGGAATGGAGTAGCGCCCTCCCCTACACCTTGGTGTAGTAGCTATCGAAAAGGGAGCCTTCGGGTCACCCTCGACTACTAATAAATCGTATTTTAATACGTCCCAGAAAATGAGACTCATTATTCTCTGAGGTACTAACGGATCATTGATTCCGAGCCAGAATGCCAGACCTAGTTTTATTTAAGAAAAAGCAAAAACAAAAACAAAAAACGAATATGTCTTATGGGTTTTGCTCTTTTAGCGGATTGCTGAGGGAAAATAAAATCAAAACAGCGAAACGATTGACAAATACTTGGATCTTGCCTGAAAGCTAAAAAAGCTGAGGAACATGAAGTTGACGGTAATAACAGTTATATTTGGCGTACTAGGAACAATCTCCAAAGGGTTGGAAACAGTAAATCAGAGGAAGAAACGAGACCATCCAAACCACTACACTTTTGATATCGGCTTGAATACTGAGAAGAGTCCTAAAGAACTGAGGAGACTTGCTATAAAAGAAACAATAAAAGATACAAAAAAAAGAAACAAGAATAAAAGGAATTACACATAAGTTAGATTAACAAATTTTAAAATCAATACAATATTGCCGCGTTATTAGACATGCTGTATATATTTGAAAACCCTTCCTAGTGTGTTCCACTAATTAAACTAGATTTCCCAGCATGCCTCAAGCAGAAATTTATATAGGGACGCTAACCATGTACGAGCAATTTCAAGTTGGGATCGAAACCCAACTGCTGTAAAGTCAATCAGACATCTTACTCCAGACCCATCTACCTTCACTGCGGAGGTGAAGGATTTTTTAAAGCATATTTTTCTACATTATTTGCTACCGGGAGTGCTCAAGCCTTGAAAAGAGCTATTGCTTTTCAGCATATGTGACAGCCGACAAATTTCTCCACTAGAGTGCTCAACACACGGGGTGGGTTGGTTTGTTGTTTGGGTTTTATGGCATATCAACCTTTGTTCTTTACTTAACGCCAAATCCATTTTTTATGAAAATAGTTCTATTTCAAACTATTCAATTTAGCATAAGTACGCAGTTGAAAACGTGAAAAACGTTTCTATTTCAAGCTATTCAGTTTAGCCAAGCAGTTCTACTGTTAAATGTCAAAACAGTTCTATGTTAAACAAATCAGTTTAGAGTAAGTACAGTTTCAATGTCAAAAACAGTTCTATTCCAAATAATTCAGTTTAGCATAAGCACGCAGTTTAAATTTTAAAACAGTTCCATTTTAAATAAATCAGTTTAGCATAAATACGCAGTTTAAATGCAAAATCGGTGTTGTGAAAGAAGTACGTTTTAGTTCTATTTAACCCATAGATAGTACTTTTATCAGGCGCTACCACGCCGGGCCAGAATGGACCATGGAGTGATGGCAATGAAGGTGTATTCCACATTACTGGAACCACACCATCAGATTGTTTAGTGTTAAAACCAGGACATTCATTGGGGGTGTCTTACCCCTCTGCAGAGAAGCAGTAGGTGTGTTCTACAGCTCCAGCCGACTGGGCAAGCACGGAGTGGGACACACACACACACACACACACATGTAATATTTATATAAAATAGAATTATTCATGTTCGATTGGAACACTTGAAACAGTTTGGATGTGTGTAAAAATTGAATTATTGGTATTGCCATATAATACTTAGAACAAATTTGTGTGTATATGAATGAATAATGTTAAATAAAATCATTAGTTTTAAATAGCATTTCTTGGAGCCTCTTCCATGTGTACAAAAAATGAGAAATATGAAATAGAACTATAAGAGTTTGATAGCAATACTGTGTGCAAACAATCGCAGTACTGAACTGTGTCCGAAGAAATCAGCTTTAACTCATTTAAAAGTGTCCTGGATATGACACTAAACAATCTGATGCTGAGGTTCCGGTGATGCTGGAGCTTTGGGGAACGCGGAGCACTCCTTCATTGCCATCGCTCCCAGGTCCACTCTGGCCCGGAGTGGTAGCACCTGATAGGACTATCTACGGATTAAATAGAACAAAACTGCGTACTTTATGCTAAACTGAATTGTTTGAATTAGAACTGCTTGACTGAACGGAATAGCTTGAAATAGAAATGTTTTGACAATTAAACTGTGTACTTACTTTTAAACTGCGTACCTATGCTAAACGGAATTGTTAGAAATAGAACAGTTTTTACATGCTAAATTTGAGTTGTTTGAAATCGAAATTATTTGTATAAATATGGATTTAGCTTAAAATAGCCTACAAGGGTTGATATGCCATAAAACCCAACCAACCGACAATCATTTGAAAGTAAGGTTACCAAAAACTATTCCCACAGGAACCATATGTATGACTATTTAACTATGTGCAAAAAAATGACTGATATTTAATTAGATTGTTAGTATTACAAAGCAATACTTGATACCATTTAACAGAATGCAGACAAATAAGGTCTGGATCGTTTAAGAAACTTATCTACAAACTAAACGTTTTAAAATTTTATTCCTAATATATAGAGAAAATTGATAAACAGAGTTATACAAAAGTGATGAATTTATTACGAAAGAAAGTCGACGTAAAAACGTTTCGGTTTCAACGAACCTTCATCGGGACTTAAAATAGTAAAACAAGTGTTGATAGAACAACGATGGACGTTCCCAAAATATAAAAACAGGGCAAAGAAGGATGTATATATATATATATATATATATATATATATATATATAAAGTAAAGTTGGTGACCTTAGTCGAGGGTGACTCGAATAGCTACTACACCCTGGTGTAGGGGTGGGCGTTATTCTTTTCCCTGGATTGCTCCACTTTACCCTTGATCCTTACCTTATAGTGCTGAGTGCTAAGCAAGGCGGTATCAAATATCTTTTTTTGAGTCTTTGGTAAATTAGAAAAGACTTGACGACTATATAAAATGTCTTCACCTTATCTGGTTTAACTATCTCGGTCCCAGTTGATACAAGAGGAATATCTTGGATGACAACAGCTGAGTTAATTAACAGACATATTAGGAATAAATCTAAATCATGTATGAGATAGCCATTAGTTAAACGATCTCAGTCTGTTTAGAAAATCACACCCGCTAAGAAGAAGAAACCACTACAAGAACGCAAAATTAGAAGGGATTGACCAGTAGATTAATTCCACTCCTGTTTCTTAATCGTTCTAACACATAACATTTTAACCCCCTCTGCCCACGCCTGTGAATGAAATAATTTGTAATTTGATTTCCACCTTATTCTTATTTTTATTTTTTATTTTCTAATTTTTATTTTTACTTTTTTATTTTTTGATTCCTTTAATTTATCTTCTGAATACGAACTGTAACTCCACATTTGCTACTCTGCGACGAGAGAGAAGCATGTAAATAGTCATCTGACGAGATGGAAAGTAAAGTAATATTCTCTGCCGAAATAAACTTATTATGACGACTTAACCGAGTTTGAGTCTACATCAAATTGTACTATATATATATATATATATATATATATATATATATATATATATATATATATATATATATTAGTCCGTTGTGTCTCTTAGTAGCTCCATTTGTTTAAATATTACTACTTGCGCCAATCACGTGATAGTTTTTCGAAAAAGAACGCTGATTGAATGAACAGTTATATAATCTTTGTATACATTCTTCTTTCCCCTGTTTCTGTATTTTATTAAACACCCATCCGTGGTGTAATTGTTATCGTCGTAGGAAAGGAACACGGCGACACAAGTTCAAATCCTTTCACATAGCACTAATACCCTTGGGAGAGGTATGAATCCAAGTATTCTTCCTCCAGCTATGGGTAAATAGTAGGACAGACTAGGTTCTTCAGCCTTGGTTAGGCAACTAGTCTAGGAGAAGGAAAACTCTGAATTCAAACCTGTTAAACTCCGCTTAAAAATTGACCTTGTGTCATATCCTGCCCGAGCGGAGGGGTTGGGTAAATAGGATTAAACACCCATCATTCTTCTATTAACTCTTGTTTTACCATTTTAAAGTCCTAATGAAGGTCCATTAAAAGCGAAACATTTTAACGCCCACTTTTCCTTCGTAATAAATTAATCACTTTAGGATTACTTTGTTCATTAATTTTCTCCATACTGTCGAATTCCTATTCATTATTTTCTTCCATACTAGATATATGTATGAAAATGACTTGGTATTAAAAAACCTACAAGGATTGATGTGCCATAAAACCCAACCAACCAACACTGAAAGTATACTTATATTCGTATACGACAAGGGAAACATACAAATAGGACACCCCTTTCAGAAAGGATGCAACAATCCAGTCTTAACGTAAATATTTCAACATATGCATCGGCATTTTTAGTCATGTGATATTTATCCTTGTTTACCAGTCTATAAAATAATGTTTTCAGGATGATTTATTTTGTTATTAAGGCCATTTGGGAACAGGTTTTTTTAAGACGCAATATTCATTTATCTTCGTATGTTTTTCGCATTATTTTAATATTATCCACTACATTTTTTTAAGCTTTTCTAGAATAGTGAGCTTTACGTCTCTAGTGAAGTCATGGTCGACTAAGCGAAAATATTGCTCTATAGGGAATATTTTATCATAGTTTATTGATTTGATCATATGTTTATTCGAAAGTAAAATGGAAATTTGGACTTGCCTGCAAACAGCTTCAAGTAACATTCGCATTCCAGCAGTTAAATGACATTTTTACTTCTCTACATTTTAAATGGCAAACCTCTGAAATTAGTTGACCAGTTCAAATAACTTGGTAGCAATATCTCATCTACTGAAAGCAATGTTAACTGCTTTTCACAGGCTTTCAATTATACAGAAATCTGATCCCTTTGATAAAATAAAACGAAATTCCTACCACACTGTGGTACTACTCTAGGGCTGGACCACCTGGACTCTAACGACACGCCTAGAGAAAAAGCCAGATGGAAACTACTTAATTATACTGCTGTATACAGGGAGGAAGAACGCTGATATATAAAAATATAATCAGCTTCTTTTTTTTATTACCTGAAATGAACAAAATGGTAGATTGAGGGAGGGAATCGAAGACGTCTGGGATGTACACACAAGGCGATATACGAATCTTCAGTAAACCGCTTCTTCGTTCTTTTTTCGGAATATTGGTACAGGGTTACCCCAAGCTACCGAATCATCCTAGATTCTCTTCGCTTCTATGCTTTCGCGAGTCTGGTACAGTTCAAGCTTTTCTCAACCACTCAACCCTGAGCAGTCTGGCACAAGACCAGTTCCCAGAGAGGTGTAGCATCTTGTAGCTCTTCTGTCGGTCTTCTTCGTTCCCTCGGGTTGAAATCTTCATTGGTTTATATAATTTCCCGGTCACCAGTGCAATCCTCGTTGTCACACCTCTCACCTACGCGTTGCGCTTGGATACGCCTCCTGTCAAGCATGCCACCCACGCAACTTATGAGCACTCCCATTGAGGAAGCAGCTTCCTGTTTACTTTAGAAAACAGGTGTACACCCTATTTTGCAACCCATGCAGCGTATATAGCATGTTAAAGGTATATTTCGCGTCAGTTGTCTAAATTTCTGTGACGAAGCTTGATGATTTTTATCATTGAGGGTTTTCAGACTATTGTCTTCATCTTTATTGTTATTTCCAGCAGGACACTAAGCGTAACAGTTATATATATTTACCAACCCCTCCGCTCGGGCAGGATATGACACAAGGTCAATTTTTAAGCAGAGTTTAACAGGTTTGAATTCAGAGTTTTCCTTTTCCTAGACTAGTTGCCTTACCAAGGCTGAAGAATCCAGTCTGCCCTACTATTTACCCATTGCTGCAGGGAGAATAATTGGATTCATACCTTTCCCAAGGGTATTAATGCTATATGAAATGCAATCAGTCTCGTCGAGGTTTTGAACTCGTGTTGCCGTGTCCATTTCCTACGACGATAACCTCCATGATTGTTGGTTGGTTGGGTTATAGGCGTTGTTTCCCAAAGTTTCTAAGGGGACAATCATCTGGCGGTTGCAGTTTCAATTCTTACTGCAGGCGAGTAACAATACAGAAATACTTAACACTTGTACCTGGTTATGACTAACGGAATCAGAACAGGCGACCCCCGTGGATTCAATAAAGCACGTAGTTCGAAGTTCCGTGTAGGTTCCCGATTTCGGGTCAGTATTCAACACTGTGCTGTTATGTACAATTCCGAGAAGCTGTATCCCACAAAATAGGGGTCACTTGCTTTCCATCACGCAAACAATACAAAACGAACAAGACATGCAGGTGAAGTAAGGACGAACTTAAAAGTGATATTTTTCAACAGGGTGGCCGACCAGCAATGATTTACATTAGCTTTGTACAAACACTGTTTCAGCCAAGAGATGTTACATAGCCATACATAAATATGTGAAATGTACATAGAATGTTCACAACTCATATATAGATAACATAGGAATCCCGAAACACAAAAAACACGTAACGACTTCTTAGTTCAGGTACGAAACTTTTTATTACCTTTGAGTTAAAATGTTTTTCGACATAAGGAGAGTGATACCATCTTTCTTTGCTGACTTTTCCATCTGCCCCCCCCCCACCACCACGCGCGGAACCCACTACAAAGCCTCGGCGAGCTTCGAAAGTCAACTTTCTTCTTCGGAGGCAAAAACTCAACTCTGACTTTTCTCGAATCCCCCAAATCCTCCGCGCACGCTTCCGGTGCTTGACGTCATTCAGACTTCCTGGTCCTATTTCCTATCTGGGGCTTTTTTTTGACATCTGTGAATGACACATCCTACCCGAACGCGCGTGAACACCTGCGCTCATGTTGCACCTAACTAACCCAT
>OY757913.1:12671895-12838084 GCA_963585895.1 Sepioteuthis lessoniana
CGTATATCCCCGACCCTCTCTCGCAACCCCCTACTGTTCATCGCTTCCGGTAGGTCCTCAGGGCTACACCCCGTATCCTCACAGAGCTGCTGTATGTAGGTTCCCGGCTTTTACTCGGACATGTGAAGAGGTCCATTGGAGTACATCACTTATGAGCTTGTCCCGACTTCTCCGTCTGTATCCTGCATGTCTGGTTTGTCTTTGATAGTTTTCGTAATGGGTGGTTGGTGGCCGTACAGCTGCTGATTTGTGAGGTGTTGTCTCCAGGACTTGTTCATTATTGCACGTAGCATTCTCGTGTAGTTACCGTCAAGCTTTTTTTCCAGCCGTTTAGTTAGCGTCCATGTAGTGCATCCATATAGCAGTATCGACACGATCGCTGCTTGGAAGAAACTGCGTTTCGTTCAAAGAGCCCCGTCTTCTTTACTATTTATTTATAGCTAGAGGAAGAATAGTCGGATTCATATCTTTTCTAAATACATCAGCGTTCTGTAAAACGTAAACAGTTTCGTCCAGGATCTGAAATTAAGTCGTCGTGTCCATCACACCGCAAACGCCTCATGTATATAAGAAAAGTTGGAAAAAAACAAACGAAATACTCCTAAATTTGATGAATTTATTTAGAAAGTCGACGTTGAACGTTTCGGTTGTAATAAGCTTCTTTTGGGCTTTAAATTCATGAAAAATGTTATTAAAAAGCTTTGGATGTTTTGATGAAGACGGTTATTACAACCGAAACGTTCAACATTGACTTTCATGATAAATTCATCAAATTTTGGATTTTGTTTTTTCAACTTTTCTTCATACTGTCGGATTCATTTCCTTATTTACTTCCATATATATATATATATATATACACACACACTGAGTTTCATAAAAAAGAGTGACTATAATTTAATGTATTAGGTTTTAAACTGTACTTTTATAAAAAAAAACAACAAATTTGTGATATATATATATATATATATATATATATAGAGAGAGAGAGAGAGATAGAGAGATCAGTGGTAGATCATTCGACTGAGAACAAAATAAATAAATTCAAAAAATACAAATCTCTTCATCGAACTTCTTATTTTAAAATATATCCTTATTCTTTCTTTGGACCTACAACAACCATCTCTCTCTCTCTCTCTCTCTCACTATATATATATATATATATATATATATATACACACACACACACACACATACTCACTAAAATTCTCATTGTGTTTGTATGTAAATGGAGACCATTAAGAACAGCACGTCATTGTAAGATTTTTATTTGGTCAAACACTTAAAGGATAAATTAATTTCTATTCAAATTTGTTGCCGAATAATAATTTTAGGGATCGACGTTCGCGCCTAATGTCATTTCTAATCTCCTCAAATTCTTCGTATAACGGAGAAGATTATGAAAAGCAAATTCGAATCCTTCCCTTCAATGTTGTGTCGGCATTGGGAGAGAGAGAGAGAGAGAGAGAGAGAGAGAGAGAGAGAGAGAGAGAGAGAGATACATTGTAAAAACTAAGTAAATAATGACGTATTTCGTAGTAAATGTATTTTAAAATAAATATAGTTGTATTTTTGGAATTATTTTAGTCTTTGGGATTTTTTCACGTCAGTTTTAACTGTTGGTTTTTTTTCCAGAAGTATGAGCGATTGTGAGTCACTTCCGATCTCGGGGACAAAGAATTCTAGCTGATCTCATTATTATTATTGTGGGATACAAACGGATCACCTTATTCTGACCAGAAGAGCAGACTTTGTGCTAATTAATAAAAAAGTGAGTCTGCCGTCTCGTGGATTTTGCAGTTCTACGGAACTACAGAGTAAAAATAAAGTGAAAAGATAAAAAAATACTTGGACCTTACCTAAGAACTAAAAAATAAGCAGAACATGAGTGATGATGATCTAAAATAATTAGGGCGGTGATTAATTATATTAATTATTTCATTAATAATTGATTATATTAACTATTGTATTAATTAGTTTCTTGAGGTTGTAGATTGGTTAGGAATCTTTGTCAAATTGGAAAGGTCATACACGGGCTCAGGTGTCGACCAAGATACCGGCTCCTGTCAAAATAACGTTGTGGGCCCTGGAAATCGAAATGCGAATAAAATAGAATCATATCGTGTGATAAGTTTGATGGAAATTAAATGAAAACATAAAGAAAGTTCAAGAAACGATTAATGATCGGATGATGCAATAATTAAGAAGATGATGTGTCTTTATAAGATTAACTGAATTAGATCATTAATAAAATATATAAGAAAAGATAATTTCAAATTCAGGGGTCGGCCGTTGAGTTTTGAAACCCAAAGCGACAACTTGGGTTAGACGTTGGTATATTTGGGGTGAAGGTGGGTGTCTCTTCGTAGCGGCAAGCGAGATTCACTTATAAATCCTTACAAGATCTTCCTCTCTTCTTGTTTGCGTCAGAGTGCTAAAACGAATAAAAAGGACTTTTTCGTATCTGATTAATAGAGTCGCCTGTTATTTTTTTTAATATTTAATATTCAAGAATAGTTCATCGTGTTACAGGTGATACCAATTGAAATTGTTGCGCTTGGAATAGTCCTTAAAGACTTGAAAAGGGAATTTGAATAAGTGAAAAGCAAAGGAAGAATCGAGAACCATCTGTTATATTTTGACCTTTTGACCCGGCCGAAAATGCCATTCAAGGTGAAAGCCACATTAGGCCGAAAGGGCCTTTGGGCACTGATGAGTTGAGGTCCGGAGAAGATGCTGATAAGATGCCGTAAAGAAAGCCATCACCCAGCAGAGTGGACCCCAGGGCCTCCGGTTGAGCATCAGAAGAACAAGAAAGACACAACGTGACGGCCATAAGTTTGGGGTCAAAATATTTCAGTTATGTTCGGTCTCCAGCTCCCTCTCACACGCAAACCTTGAATAAACCTTTCGAACCCTTGCAATAAAGTGAGAGGTAAATATTTTTTGTAAAGAAGTCTTCCTGCGTCTTCCTTCCAGCGTCTTTTATCATTGCGTCGGTATGTATCCTGCATGAACAGGTATATGTGTATATAAGCATATTTATTATGTGAGTATGCAACACATCAAGATCATAGTATTGTTGATATCTGTCAAAATACTGAGAAAAGTCCTGGATACACGACGAGACTTGTCACTCAGACAGCAGTGAAAGATTATCAGCTAATGTTGATGTGAAAATATATAAATTATTGCGAGTTTTTACATCAGCCTTTCACTGGAGGCCTTTCACTGGAGTCTAAGAGATAGTAAGTCTTTTCAGGTATACAGAACTCTTCCAGGTTTTCTAGCCGATCTTAACAATGCTGTGTCTCGATTCTTCAACTGATATCCCATTCTTCCAGTCTCTTTTCCAGGCTTTTGAGACCGTTCCAACGTCACCAGTCACAAATGGGATCATTTTTACTTTCATGATCCACAACTTTTTCAGCTCTCTCACAAGATCCACGCTTTTTTCTTTCTGCTTTCATTTTTAGTTATCCAGCTCTAACAGGACTTTACAAAGTATCCTAACCAATAGTGCTGTGGTCTGGATGGTTTTATTTCTTCCTCTAATCTCCAATCCATTCAACTTCTTGAGTATAGGTCCAATGGCAAATATAATTATTATCAAATTTTACTCCTTACGAGATTGTTTTCATTTGGAATCAGAATAACAGCAAGTCACCTCAGATCTTCAAGACTCTTCTCAGTATTCTGGCCGCTCTCAATAATGCTATGGTTTGAATGGCCTCGATTCTTCATCCGTTGTCGAACGCTTCCAGTGTCCTTTTCAAGCCGTTTGGGACTGTTTCCAGTACAATTGGTATTAGTCACCCTCATGTTCTATACTTTTTTATGTTCTCTGGCAAGGTCTAAGTACTAGTCTCTCTCTTCATTTTCTTGGATTTTTTCTCTGTAGTCTGTTGGAACGGCAAAGTCTACTGTTCAGCAAGTTCTGTTTTTTGTTACTTGGCACTAGGTCGGGTTCCTGGCCGGGATTGAGAGATTTGTTTGGATCTAAAGAATTCCAGAGAATTTTATGCGTCTCATTCTTCAGGAGAGATTCTGTTTTGTACATACACCATTTGATAGTTGAGTCAAATTTGATTTTCTTGCACTATTTACAGTGGATCGCCTTTCCCACCCAGTCATGTCTACTCTTATACTCTCTTTGCGCTAGTTTTCTACATTCACTTATGATAGGATTAATTTGTTTCGTCTTTGTCACCACATGATTTACACTTGCTATTTTGTTGTGTTATTATCCTTTTTACTCCTTGAGAGTTTTTTTTTTACATCAGCATTTGCTGATGGTCTTTCACTGGAGTTTGAGAGAGCAAGTCTTCCCAAGTCTCCAGGACCCTTCTCAGTATTCTGACCAATCTTAATAATGCAGTAGTTTGTTCTCCAATTAACCTTTTATTTCCAAGTCCCCCAGTCCTTTTATTAATCCTTTGGTGACTGTACCAAGGGCACTAATTGTGATTGGTATAAACGTCACTTTCATAATCCACAGTTTTTCAGTTCCCTAGCAAGGTCGAATATTTATCCTTCTTTTCACTTTCTTTTAATTTTACTCTGTGATCAACCGGGACAGCAAAGTCCACAATTTTGCAAGTTTTTTGTTGTTGATTATCATAAGGTCTAGTTGTCAAGATTAAGCGATCTGGAAGAGTTTGTATGTATGTGTTATTCTCTAGAACAGATTCTGGGTTGGACATATAACATTTGTTCGTATGGCCAAATTTAAATTTCTTGCACAATTCCAAGTGGATCACCTTGCCCTCTCAGTCGTGTCTAGTATTCTGGGCTAATTTGTTGCATTCGCTTATCATGTTATTGATAGTTTCGTCTATCACCACAGAACCTACATTTGCTGTTTTGTTGCGTCTTATCTATTCTTGATTATATTTTAGTTGATTAGTATATATATATATAAGAGAGAGAGAGAGAGAGAGGGAGAGAGATTGGGGGCTACAATTACTTATCAGTATCTTGCTGAGTCATCCAAAGGAGATAAGCGAACATTTTCAACTCATCACACGTCTACATTTTAAACGCAGCGAAGAGGACGTATTAGCTTGCTATCCATTATATCACGGTGAATTGTTAAGAGTATGTC
Organism: Sepioteuthis lessoniana; assembly: GCA_963585895.1. Classification (NCBI taxonomy): domain Eukaryota; kingdom Metazoa; phylum Mollusca; class Cephalopoda; order Myopsida; family Loliginidae; genus Sepioteuthis; species Sepioteuthis lessoniana. Next base: position 12,676,997 of record OY757913.1, read on the forward strand.
GGTAATTTACACGCATGGAAGATCATAGAACTTAAAGTCATAAGGTTCAGGGTTAACTTTCTTGTTCCACCCAGTCGATTTCTATACAAAAATAGGGACAGTTTTCAATAGGTCTGTACCCACCTCCACAAAGATAAATTAACGAACAAACAAATAAATAAAATCGATAGCGAGTTAACTCGACTCACAATCTTCATCGGGTGGGGCCGGCAAAATCAATCCATGACGTTCACCCGCGGGTAAAGAAAAATACAATAAATAAATAACAGAAGTACAGAATAATTATTGAACGCTAGAAGGAACATTGGCTCCACTTGTATATCACTCCCCAAGAGCGATTGTTTGCAAATATATCTCGCAAGCAGTTCTCACATACCTGTTCTTAATTGAATGTGGCATTTTTAAAAAGAGAAATTAGTTTCGTCATAAATGAATTAATTAAACTATGGGGTATATACATAAGAAATAGGTATATGTATCATATTAAACTACAGCATTGTTAATATCGGCTGGAATACTGAGAAGAGTCCTGGAGACTTGACGAGACTTGTCTCTCAGATTCCTGGGAAAGACCATCAGCAAAAGAAAAACTTGCAAGAAGTAATAATAGATTAAACGTTAGAAATAAATTAAACATTAAAAGTTGATAAATTGACAAATGACGAAATACAATATATCCCCGTCAACAAATTATAAACAAAAGTATCCTTCCAAGAAGAGCCTTCAAACTAGAAACTTCTCATCGTGCTCAAGTCTGAGAAACCCACTGCTTGGGTACCATTTGGTTGAGGGGGTGTCCTCGTGGTGTAATGGTTAAAGCGATGAACTGCGGAATCGTAGTACGCGAGTTCGTACTCCAGCCGCGCTATTATGTTAACTTTCGGGCAAATACCCTTGGGAAAGGTATGAACCCCCTTATTCTCCCTCCAGCTATGGGTAAATAGTAGGACGGACTAGGTTCTTCAGCCTTGGAGAGGCAGCTAGTCTAGGAGAAGGAAAACTCTGAATTCAAAACCTGTTAAACTCCGCTTAAAATTGACCTTGTGTCATATCCTGCCCGAGCGGAGGGGTTGGTAAATAGTACCATTTGGTTGGTTGATCGCACACACGAGAAACTAACAGTCACCAAGCATCATTGATTCTGCATCAACGCATATATATATATATATATATATATATATAATTAGAGGAATTGATAACTAAAAAATCCGGCAAACACCTACATGCGACATACGGAACACTGAAAATCTGTTTCGACCTTATTGAGTCTCATCAGCAGTGCATAGTGTGATCTCCCCCAACGCATTCTTACTGTGACTGGCTGATTTGGCATCGCTTATGTGTGACATGAACTGGTGGCCCATTGATAGAAGTTCGGTTTCTGCATTCTGGGGTTGCTGGCTCGATCTCTAGTGGTGGAGATCACGGTATGTACTGCTGATGAGACCCAATCAGTGTTCCGTATGTCGCAGCTGGGTATTTGCCGGATTTTCTAGTTATGGTAATTTAATTAATATAAATAGAGCATATATATATATATATATATATATATGCTCTAACACCAATGTTAAGAACACTTCATTTATAAATATTTGTTGTGGTTGGCGACCGTAGTTGAGGGCGACCAGAAGGCTCCCTTTTCAATAGCTACTACACAAATGTGTTGGGGAGGGCACTACTCCTTTTCCTGGATTGCTCCACTTTAGCCTTGATACACACCTTACAATGCAGAGTGTTAAGGAAAGATATCAAGTACCATTTTTTAAGTCTTTGGTATGACTTGACCAGGGATTGAACCCTGGTCTCCCTGACCATTGGCGAACACTTTACCCACAACTGTATTATTAACATCAATACACACATACAGTGATATACGCGTACACACGTATGTAATATCACCCTTGAATAAGTACACTCTAATCAATACATTTTATAAAAATTTGATATTCTAAACTAAAAGACAGCAGGATTTCATTATTTCTAATGGAAAAATTATACAATCAAAACAGATATTATCCGGGATTATTTATTACGAAACTTTACTGCATTGAACTTCAGTAACCAAAAAAAAAAAAAAAGTTGATAAAGGAGACGCGCTTATTTTTAGAATTTTGAATATAAATATTTTTGGTTTATTTTCGATACTTACAGCCGATTAATCGCTGAAAATCAGGCGTTCCATAAGGACATTTTCATCTTCACAATCCTCCTGCATTTCCGTATAGAAATCATGATATATTGCTTAATTCTGGTCACTTAGACTTTGCAATATGGACCTCTGGGCGTAAATAAAAATTTGGCTCGGTCCTGTTGGAATCACAACGTTGGGTTTTGTTCTGGATACTTAGATATTGCAAAATGAATCCCTGAGTGCAAACAAAATTTTAGCACACTAAGCTGTTTGGCAGCTGGGGGTAGCGAAGATATTTAGTCGAGTTCCCACACTCAAAGGACCAATATTAGCATTAACATATCCGTAATATAATCACAAGTGGGGCCATTGGCAAGAGGTTAGAGTGTTCGCCGATAATCTGGGAGACCGGGGTTTTAATCTCAGGTTGAATCATACCAAAGAAAGTGATACTTTATGCCGCCTTGCTTAACACTCAGCATTATAAGGTATGGATCAAGGGTAAAGTGGTGCAATCAAGGGAATGGAGTAACGCCCTTCCGTACACCTTGATGTAGTAGTAATTGAAAAAGGGGGCCTCCAGGTCGCCCTCGACTTCGGTCACCAACTTTACTTAATTGTCTCAATGGATAAACGGAAGGAAAGACAAGAAAAGCTCATTTACGTGGTGCCTTCAATAAGTTTCAAGCCTTTTTTTTGTACAGGCATTTAAAATTGTCGTAGACTCTTGAACATTCAGTATCTTATTGCTATACATCTTATGAGATCACTGACCAATTTTTATGATTTCAGGTTCAAATGAACATCTACAGCAGCAATTGGAACACGCCCTACTAAAGGCTGATTATCACAGCTGGGGAATTTCAAAAATGCAATCTGGACGTGAGGACACTTTAGAAGAACGATGTGCAATAAAATTGTGTTTTAAACTTGGAAAAAATGCCGCAAAAACGTATGGAATGCTTCAGACTGCTTTTAGACCATCTTGCATGAATCGAGTATCAGTTTTTGAGTGGCATAAGAGATTCAAGGAAGCCAGGGAGTCTGTGAGGGATGATGAGAGGTGTGGGAGGAGTAAGGAAGTCAATAGACCAGAGTTGATTGGCCAAACGCTTAGGGTTAGGGTTACTATATTGAGGTTTTAAGGGAGTTCAACAAGAGATTCCTTGGGAAGAGGCCAGTACTCTTCAAATCGGGTCAGTGGCATTTCCAGCAGGACAATACATCAGTCCACAATTCCATCCTTGTCACAGACTATTTGACCAAGATGGGCATCAACACAGTTCCTCACCCTCTCTATAGTCCAAACCTTGCTCCCTGTGACTTTTGGTTATTCCCTAAGCTCAGAGGCTATCGTTATGACACAACTGAGGAGATGAAAGAGGCTGTGACGAAGGTCATTGACACGCTGACACAAGAGGACTTCCATGGGGTCTTCCAGAAGCTGTTGGGATGGTACAACAAGTGCATTGCAGCTGGAGGAGATTACATCGAAGAGGACTAGAGTTTCATGTGCGTATTATCAATAAAAGAGCACATACGAAAAGAGTCTAGGAACTTATTTAATGATCCTCGTATGTATAAAGGAACATTTGACAAATACATGATATTCAAGCAAATATTGAAAATAATATACAAGCGCTTTTCAACAGCTATCAATATGCATATATTTTTCTATGAACAATCAGTATGATGAAGGAGTACACAATTTGACAAGGGATTACTTGATGAAAGGCAGTAAAATGTGTCTTTATTGTTCTTTGACAAGGAGAAATAAGAAGCAAAAGAAGGCGGCCATTTTGGTGGACGTCAACTCTCTAAGGGAGACATCTTTTTTTTAAACGAACAATACTTATAATGAATAAACAATTAAAAGTAAGAAATTAAATAGGAAATGACTTTCTATGATATAAGTTTGCGTTGATACGTTCACTTTCCGGCTAATGTCCTCGAAAAAGGTGGGAATCTCTTTAAACAGCCTCAGCCGGGATTTGAATTCAAGTTACCATGTTCACTCATGACAATAACTGTTAGTCATAATACTGAACTGCATTTGATGGCGAGATATGGGGTTGTAGAACTCCCATTCTTTGCCATTACTACCAAATCCACTCTGACGTAGAGTGGAAGTTTTCGGTAGGGTTCTACGTAGGAGTCAAATAGATATGAAAATTATTCATGTGAGATCGGTATGCTTGATACTAAAATAACTAAATTATTAGTATTGAAAAGTTAGTTGAAGCTAGAATTATTCACTAAGAATTATTGTTAGTAAGTTGAATCCATATAACTGTGCAAACAAATGACTGTTATAACTCAGCTAAGAATTGAATGGTAACAGTTCTTTTGTTCTATAAAGGTAGCTTTAAATGACCCACGAAGGTTGACATATTATCAAACAAAGAAACCAAACTATTATATATGTAGTAAATGATATGAAATAAATGAAACTACAATATTTCGTTATTCTGTATAGTTTATCGGGAAAAAAAATCCAATTATTTGCAGAAGAGCGAGACAGTCATTGTAAATATTTTAAGCTTTCGAATATTATTTGTAATGTAAATAGGTGGTCATTTTGGTGATGAACAGGTTGACACAATTTATTTTTCACTTTTTAAAATGTGCACTTAAAATCTGGTGGTGTAATGGTTAGCCAGTGAGATCGAGTCTCATTGGGTGCTCCATTCACTCGGCCTTGTGGCAAATCGAAGCAAAGAGCTTCGTAAATTACTACTTAGAAGCAAGGAAACTTTTCCTGAGACACAATGTGACTTTAAGCCAAACATGAGAGCTGCAAGAGAAGGCTCGTGAATGAGAGCAACTATTTTATATGGCATCCTGAGGGAGACGTTAAATGTGGTTGCTGATGGACAAATAAGCCAAAATAAAGACAGGCGCACATCTTTTTTTCTCTCCCATTTAAGAATGAATATTACTTACTGTAAATGACCCCAGATCATGACAAGGCTGGATGGAAACAGTTCAATTATGGCTAGATCATTCCTTGGAAAAAAAAATATTTGGATCTGTTTTTTTTCTGTTGATAGAAAAAAATATGAAAATACACGTTATATTTATAAATAAAATGTTTAATAGACCTAAAAATCTATTTTATTTTCTTCTTTGCTTAGTGTTGGCCACACACATTCGATAAAATTCTGTGGTAAGATTCAATTCAGAAGATTTGGGCCCTTTTTTAGAAGTTTTAAATTTTACAAGAAAAAATAACATTCTTCATTTTGGTTGTTTGGGTTTTATGGCCTATCAACCTTTATAGGTTATTTAATGCCAAATCAGTTTTATACAAATAATCAGTTCCATTTCAAACAATTCAGTTTAGCATGAGTATGCAGTTTAATAGTCAAAAACACAATTTCATGCTATTCAATTTAATCAAACAGTTCTAATTCAAACAGTTCAGTTTAGTATAAGTATAGATTTTGTCTACGGACAGTTAAATGTCAAAACAGTTCTATTTTAAGTAATTCAGTTTAGCGTAGTACAGTTTCAATGTTAAAAACAGTTCAAATTCAAACAATTCAGTTTAGCATAAGTACGCAGTTTACATGTCAAAACATTTCTATTTCAAGCAATTCAATTTAGCATAAGTACGCAGTTTAGTTCTATTTGACCCATAGATAGTGTCCTATTAGAAGCTCCCACTTCGGGTCAGTGTGGACCCGGGAGCGATGGCAATGAAGGAGTACTCCGCATTCCCAAAAGCTCCAGCATTACTGGAACATCACCGTCAGATTGTTTAGCGTCATATCCAGGACACTCGTATGGGAGTCTTATTCGTCTGCATAGGCACATTCGTTGCATTCTACAGCTCCAGCCGACTGGGCAATACTTTTAAATGAGTTAGAGCTAATTTATTCGTACACAGTTAAGTATTGTTATTGTTTGCAGACAGTTGAATGGTTTCAAGTATTGCTATCTAACACTAATAGTTCTTTTTGACATTTCTTATGTGTTTGTATACATTCAAGAGGCTCCAAGAAATGCTATTTCACACTTAATTTTATTTAACATTATTCATTCATACATAGCCAGATATGAGTATGTGAAGTAGACATATTCATACAGATACGGAAGACGTTCACAAATGTTCATACGCATATAGGAATCCGAAGAAAACGAAATTGGTTCAGGTACGAAACTTTTATTTACCTTTTTGAGTTTAAGGTTTTTCGACATGAGAGAAACACACAATTTCTTCAACAAACGCGCGGCACATTTCGTAGACCCCCAAATCGTCTATCTTCTTCTCGCGTCTTCTACCATTTAAGTTTTTAGTATGACTCTACCTGAAATTGAACCCCGGTTTCCCGGGCCATTGGCGAACACTCTGACCACTAGAAAAATTATAGAGAATGAAACAATTTTATTATGTGTATGTAATTCAATTGCGGACGGATTTTTTTTATATCATCATTTTTCGTTTTATATAGATCTTGCCTTTCGGTTTAGTAAGGCTGAGAACCTTTCGCGTAGTGCATGGGTTAGTTAGGTGTTAGTTGGGGAATGCGGAGTACCCCTTCATTGCCATCGCTCCCAGGTCCACTCTAACTAAACTGAAAATTGTTCCAAGTATTACTATGTAATACCAATAATTCAATTATTGCATAAATCTAAACGGTTTCAAGTATTCCCATCTAACATGAATAATTCCATTAAATATAAATTATTTTTTGCACGCTAACACCAACAGTTTTACTTACCCCTCTGTAGAGGTGCAGTCGGTGTATTCTACAGTTCCAGCCGACTGGACAAAACATTCTTCAAAGACTATCACACCTTTAAAAATGAATTCAGTAAGTTTTAATATTTCCTCACATCATAACGACTTTCATTCTTTATAATTGTTCTAGTGGTCAGAGTGTTCGCCAATGGCCCGGGAAACCGGGGTTCAATTTCAGGTAGAGTCATACTAAAAACTTAAATGGTACTTGATGCCGGCTTGCTTAATAGCATTATAAGGTAGAGATAAGTCCTAAAGCGGAGCAATCCAGGGAAAGAAGTTGTACCCTCCCATACACCTTCGTGTAGTAGCTATTGAAAAGGGAGCTTACGGGTCACCCTCGATTTCGGTCGCAAAGTTTATTTATAATAGTCAAAACCCAATAAATGGCTTTAAAAAGAAAATCACAATGCTCTCTGGAAGATATTGGTCTGTTTCGGATTCCTTGAAAAATTCACCAAACTATTCCAGGAAGTTATGCAGGGATAACAGAAAATGAGGATTTCCTGGTACTTTTTATAAAGCGTAGTTGTCAAAAGTTTATTTTTTTAATCGTCAATACGAAAGTAAAAGTTAAATAAGTTGTTAGAAAAATATGAATGGGGACAATATAATGGATATCAAAGGCTGATCAGGGCTCAATGTTTTTGTCTCCCTTGGAAATTGCCCTGTTGGCTGGGGCTGTAGAATACACTGACTGCACCTCTGCAGAGGGGTAAGACCCCCCCCAAACGAGTGTCCTGGATATGACAGTCTGATGGTGAGGTCCCACTAATGCTGAGGCTTCGGGAAATACAGAACACCTCCTCATTGCCATCGCTCCCAGGTCCACTATGCCCGGCGTGGTAGCACCTGATTGGGCCCTATCTATGGGTTAAATAGAACTAACAGCATACTTATGCTAAAATGAATTGTTTGATTAAACTGAAGAGCTTGAAATAGAAATGTTTTTGACAATTAAACCGTACTTACATTTAAACTGCGTGCTTATACTAAACTGAATTATTTAAAATAGAACTGTTTTTTGACATTGAAACTGTACTTACAATAAACTGAATTATTATATATAACTGCTTGAATAGTTTGAAATAGAAATGTTTTTGACAATTAAACTGTGTACTCATACTAAACTGAATTGTTTGAAATAGAACTGATTATTTTCATAAAAATGGATTTGGCGTTAAATAACCTACATGGGTTGATATGCCATAAAACCCAACAAATAAACCAAACCAATCCATTGTAAAGCGGAAATGCCCTTTGAACCCAAACAGGAGAGTTCACATTTGGGGTTCTATTTTTGAATCTTTGGATTGCGGGTATGCATCGCGTTGACGAACAAAATATGCATATAAGAAACTCATTTTTCCATGTGAGGGGAATCTGGCCAAAACTGCAGAGAAGAATGCATCTGTGTATCCTTGTCGACTTCACATTTGCACACATCTAAAACAGGTTGCAATCATTAGTAGTCTCTGAATCGTCATAATTTCATATTCTAATTTGATTATTTTGGCTGCATGTATTACATATAAGAATGGTCAGAAAAACCAGGATTTAATCCCCGGTCAATTCATACTCAAGATTAAAAAATCGTACTTGATGCCGCTTGGCTTAACACTCAGCATTATAAGGTACGAATCAAGGGTAAAGTGGAGCAATCCAGGGAAAGAAGTAGCGCTCTTCCCTACACCTCGATGTAGAATCATATATACCATATATTAATCCAGAATGGTGTTCGTAATTTCTTCTGGCGTGAAAACGAAAAAATTCTCCCTTACAGGTTATCAAGTCGAATACTTTTATACCACGGCTTACGGGCAAAATAAAAACTGACATTTATTGTTCGCAAGAAACACAGCATTAGACAATTAACGATTGAGCCAACGATTGTATAACTTGTCTGATCTGTAGCCAACTGAAAAGTTCGAGGTATCTGAATGACCCTAATTCCGAACTGAGTGGTACACACCTAGACAACAGCAAGAATGTACCAGAGGGGTCCAGTAGACGTGTAAAAGCGGGTTACAGTTATACAGGTGATGGATCAGCTTCCTGTTACATAGTGGGGTCTCGATAAAAGTTGCTAGGGGCAAAGACGACATTAAGAGAGCTCATAGAAAAGGTAAAAGTTAGAAACCTGGTTCCAAAAAATTCCACTCACTTTATTACTGGCAATATATAGGGTTATTTTAAGAGTAGAGGTTAGGGAATTCCATTCATATTTGGATTTTTGTACTGTTACAGTGTTTTCGTGAACGGTCCTATAAAATATAAATAATTTGAAAACAAATTTTTCTGACCTATAGACGGGACCGTAATAGGTACTCAGTTGATATGGAGTAATGGCAATGTTGAGTCGTCTCCATTCTTATTTGAGGGGGGTCTTACTCATCTGCAGGGGATACCGTCAGCATGTTTTAAGCCCTGCCAACGGAGCTTCTCAAAAGTTGGCAGACATTTTTCTTATATTAGATGTGATTCATGAATGTATACTCAAGAAATCTGAAAAAGTAATATGTTTTCTGCATTTTGACGTAACTGTAATATACTAGTTTCATTTATTTTATTATGAGGGGTGATATTAGCGATGTTAAGTCAACGATGGATGTTTAAATGTAAAGATGCTCATTTACATCCATAATAAAAGTCTAAGACGAATTTTCGAAGCCGCTGCTATTTCACTCTTTAATTCCCTTAATACTCGTCCAGGCTTTTATAATATTTCTTATTTGAGCAGATCCATTTAAATTGCTACAATATATTCCATCTTTAGTTAATATTTTCCACATATAATTTTTATGTTTTCTATTTTTCTTTTTGTCTTTCTTTTTCTTCCTTTTGACTCGAAATCTTTCTCGATAAACAAACATAACATAAATTCTATACAATATTCCTAATAAGTCAAGTGACGTAATTTAAAAGAGCTAACGCTGATTCCTCAATTAAACGGCCAACTTTTTCTTATACAAAATTTCCCCTATGTTTTTGTATCTTTAAACATCCATCGTTGAATTAACATCGCTAATATCACCCCTTATGGTCCTGATGATCGTTCAGTAGAACCAAAACACTAGAGTGTTGACGTCTCAATAAATCTCTCCTTCCACTTGGATTACCTTGTTATCAATTTTTCTCTACATATTGTCGGATTACAATCCTTTATTTACTTTCAAGAATTGATATGCAATAAATCACTACTCACTCACCAGGAGAGTGTGATACAATGCTTGTTGCGGTACTATATGTGAAGAGTGCAACACCATCTAGAATATTGATAAATGTTCACTTTTTAAAACATAGGGCGACTCAGCACTTCTAGATACGAAGGTGTTTATTGTTCAACCTGCATACAGTTTCTCTAGCACGAGAGGGAGCCTGTGAGGGTCTATGAATAGAAACACACTTGTCCCTACACAGAGTCAACCATCTCTTGTCACTGCCTCGAAGGGTTCTGTGGATTTCAACTTGTCTCAACTCAACCGACAACTCGTCTGTAAACTCTTCAACTTAAAATTCGCTTATTTTTATGTTCTAGTTATTTATCACACGTCCCACCAACGCACGAATGTGGCACGAGGCCGTTTTTTAGGTGGGTCCGGTCGCAGGGTCGAAGCCCACACGCGTCCGGCAAGGCCAAAAATACCTTCGACCCTGTCGGTATTTTACTTTTTGGGGCGCCTCAGGCGTCAGGCAATAAACCTTCCCCCCAAAGGGGGTAAAATCCTGGGGGAATGGCCCCCTGAGGCCGTAGGAACTCTACAGTGCCGAGGCACACCCGGCAGAACCGCCCAGAGGTATGACGGCCTACTGAATGCAACCCAACAACTGGAGAGGAAAGATTAATTGTTGGGTTGCAAAAATCAGTATATCATTGTTGTGATGTCATCTAAGTTATTGCGTCATATTATCATGATCATCTCACGTGTCTCTAACTTTTCTTTTATTCCCATCAAACTTGTGACACGACATTAATCCAATTTTTTTACATTTGGCTTTCCTGTCGCAAGATGACAGGTATGAATCGTCAGTCCCACTGTTCATGCGTTTGACCTTTCCAATTTGACTTACTTTTCTACTCAAAGATTTTTGCTAACAAATAGACCTCTGAATCAATCGCAACCTGACCAAACTAGATAATACAATTAACCGTCGCAGACATTATTTTTATAAGAGTTTCGTTAAGAAATATTTTTATGCGAGTTCAACTTTGAGATTTTTGTTTATATTTCTGTTTAAGTCCGATTTCTTAATCTTAAATCCTACTATCGAAGGCATGAACATTGGTGACCCATACGTAATGCATGAAGTAGTTCTGGAACATATTATGGATGAATGTTCAGCTATTAACCTTTTGACTGTTTTCAGAGCCTGTTGTGGCTCTTAGTGTTTCTTATGATACGTTTGAGGGTCATATGTGGCTATCAAATAGCATATAAAAAAAAGGATAAAATCTTTCGAAAGCGTCTGAGTAGACACCTCTAATTTGACTTGAGCATTGACAGGATTAAATAAAGGTGTTTTGGGTCTTATCTGTCATTACGTGGTTCCTTCAATAAGTTGTCACACTTTTTTGTACAGGCATTTAAAATTGTCGTAGACTCTTGAAAATTCAGTATCTTATTGCTATACATCTTATGAGATGACTGACCAATTTTTATGATTTCACGTTCAAATGAACAGCTACAGCAGGAATTGAAATACACCCTACTAAAGCCTGATTGTCACCGCTGGTGAATTTCAAAAATACAATCTGGACGTCAGGACACATTAGAAGAACGATATGCAATAAAATTATGTTTCAAACTTGGAAAAAATGCCACAGAAACATATGGAATGCTTCAGACTGCTTTTAGACCATCTTGCATGAATCGAGTATCAGCTTTTGAGCGGCATAAGAGATTCAAGAAAGGTAGGGAGTCTGTGAGGGATGATGAGAGGTGTGGGAGGAGTAAGGAAGTCAATACACCAGAGTTGATTGGCCAAACGCTTAGGGTTAGGGTTACTCTGTTGAGGTTTTAAGGGAGTTCAGGAAGATATTCCTTGGGAAGAAGCCAGTACTCTTCAAATCGGGTCAGTTGAATTTCCACCAGGACAATGCACCAGCCACAACTCCCTCATTGTCACAGACTATTTGACCAAGATGGGCATCAACACAGTTCCTCACCCTCTCTATAGTCCAGACCTTACTCTCTGTGACTTTTGGTTATTCCTTAAGCTTAGAAGCTGTCGTTATGAGACGACTGAGGAGATGAAAGAGGCTGTGACGAAGGTCATTGACATGACCTCACAAGAGGACTTCCATGGGGGCTTCCAGAAGATGTTGGAACGGTACAACAAGTGCATTGCAACCGGAGGCGGTTACTTCGAAGGGGACTAGAGTTTCTTGTGTGTACTATCAATAAAAGAATCCACCCGAAAAAAGTCTGGAAACTTATTTAATGATCCTCGTAGTTTATATACTGCTAAATGAAAAAAAGCCAAGGTGAGCATTCTCTGTGTGTGCTAATTCCTTGTTCATAATTTCTGAGTTTTGTAGAGAAATATTCTTTATACGAGTACAACTTTAAGAGATTTGTTTAAGGTTTTATTTTGGTCTAGATTGTTTGTCTTAAGTCATAATCTGATTTGTTGGTTTCACAGCGTCATTTAACGCCGAATGAAGTCATTTTGATAAACCTTTCAAACAATTCAGTTTAGTATAAGTACAATTTTGTAAACACGTAGTTAAATATCAAAACTGTTCTATTTCAAACAAATCAGTTTAGTATAAATAAACGGTTTTTTGTTTACATACAGTTGAATGGAAAAACAGTTAATTTCAAAACAATTCATTTAAGTGTAATTACTGTTAAGTTCTGTTTGACCCATAGGACCCTATCAGGTGCTACCACTCCGGGACAGAGTAGACCTGAGATCGATAGTGATAAAGGGGTACTCTGCATTCCACAAAACTCTATCATGACTGAATTCTCATCATTAGATTGTTTAGTGCCATATCAGGACACCCGTTTCTTATCCCTCTTCGGAGATCAGTTGGTGTATTCTATAGCCCCCACCGACCGGGTAATCTAGCTTAGGAGTATCGACTGTCTTATTTTTAGGCAAAATAGGTATGTATTGCTTGCTAAGTAACATCTGCGAACAGCTTAAATAAATTTATTCAGAGTTTATTGCGTGGCAAGCAGGATGAATTTTGGAAAAGGAAATATCTTTCAAATTTAATTTTAATAAATGAATAGTCGATTCAGTGATATGGTAAAGGTTTGTCATTTGATGATTTTAACTCAGACAAGGAAAAGTATTTTGCTACGGCTGTTCATGACAGATAGATATACACTGATAGGCTGAAATGTTCATAAAATAACAACATGTTAGCTGTTGACGACTTTTTGACCAAGGGGATCGAAGCACGGTGACAATAAGAGAAGAGGTATGTGAATAACCACATGGACTATGCTAAAAGATTAAAAAAAACTCATTTGGTCACTTTCCATGAAAGCATCTTGGTCAGTCTATGAACTTTTCAACCAATCCTCGTACTTAAAAACTATCCCCTAACCTGCTGGAGTGACACCACGTTTGTGATAGAGTTGCTTGCCTCACCGACCTCGTTTTGTAACAAAATGCCCGACACGGCTGGTCCCCATATTCTCAACTTATATCAGCTTATGGCCATTCGATCGTCTAGTAGTTCCTCTCAATTCCTGCTGGGGACATTTCACATGTTTTAAATATATAAAACCAATATAATATATATAACCGAGAGTGGAAGAAATAACAAATAACGGAATTGGGTTAGCTCTAAGCGTAAGAAGGGAGAAGTTTTGGCACTTTTCTGGCATTTTGTGGCTATCGCGAGCGTTTACCCGAACGAAATTCCCCACGCAGTTACCAGGAACGCTGACTCATCCTCTCGCGTTGGCTGACCTGGCTTCTGGGTCCACAATTCCCAACTTCTTACTTCTAAAGCCGCCTCTTTCTGACCATCGCCATTCCCTGACTGTCACTAACTCCTGTTTGTTTAATGCTCTGGGACCTTGCCTTTCCTCGTCTTCTGGTCGCGTAGGAAATCTCGCGCGCAAGCCCTTTGTGTTTCGTGCAAAAACAGACAAAGGAATCCTCTGGCTGGCGCTCACCCATACTCACAGAACGAATGCCCACCATCGTGCCACAGTTTTTTTAATTTTTTATTGAGAGTTCTTTCTTTCTCGACTGGTTACCTTAACAAGTCTGCCGTATAATTTACCCATAACTAACGGGTAGGGAAGAGAGAGGTTCATGCCTTTCCCAGGAGTATAAGTATGAACTATGGCATACCTAAAAAAAATTAATTGGTGTCTTGGGCGGGATGGTTTGGTTCCTGGGTTGAATTGCCAATCCTGGAAATTTAGAGAATGTGGAGTGCCCCATCACTGCCATTATTCCCAGGACCACTCTGACCGGAGTTAGGGTCTCATCTATGTTTAATCATTTACTAGATTTGAAGCTTTTCAATTGTGTGCAAATAAACAACCGTTGTTAAATTGAATTATTGCTGTAGCAATACTTGCAACCGTTTAACGTTGTGTAAACGATACTTAAAACCACTAAATGTGCTCAAACTAATGAGCTATGGCTCGTTTAAAATTAATGTTAAATACCAACAAACCACTTACAAATCACACATGTGTGTAAACAAAATTTGGCATTAGAGAAATCGCAAGGGTTGATATGTCATACAATACATCCAAGATAAACTAAATTAAATTATTGGAGGGTTTTCCATGTACTCGGAGATAGAGAGTCTCTCTAAATGGATTTTATTCCAACTTATAGTGAGTGAACAGTAATATACTATGAGGTTCTGTGCTTGTTCCATTTTAGTTATGTTCTATCAACAATAATATTTGTAAAATGTAATTTTTTTGCGAATTCCGAATTGCACCAATACTAACACAGGTTGACCATAAAAATTAGGCAAATTTCATTTTATGGTCAAATAAATGTTCATTAGGTTTTAATGAAGATAAATGTTCGGAGATATACAGAGGAAATTGAAATTTAGGAAATGGCGACAATATTAATGGGAAGGTACTTAATTCTTAAAATAATGAAAAGATATTGGTAGAATTAATTACAAACTTCCAAAAAAAAATTGCCAAACCTTTTATGGCCAATGATCTACTTCTGACAAAAAAAAAAAAATCAAGGAATTAGCACGTTTAGATGTTACCCGTTTTTTTTATTTTGCAGTAAATAAACTAATAATAGATAAGACGCAAAACATTTTTTTTATTAATCAGTAAATAATCTAAGACGAAGAACATTTTTAGCAGTAAATAAACAAATGTCAGATTAGACGCAAAACATTTTTAATTTAATTGCTGAAAATTATGGTTTTATTAAATATACTTTAAACAAACTAAATTGATTTTTTTAAATTCAAGATGTAATCTTTTTCAAACAACGTTGAGGAAAATATTATGGAATAACCCGATATTGGGGAAAATTATGGAATATGTTGTAATCTTCATTCCTCACACAAATAAGACGTCTAGAAATGCAAACAGGGAAAGGAGTAACGTCCTCCCCTACACCTCGGTGTAGTAGCTATTAAAAGGGGGGGGGGCTTTGGGTCACCCTCGATTGAGGTCGCCAACTTTACTTACCAGGGAATGGAATAGCACCCTCCCCTACAACTCGGTGCAGTAGCTATTGACAAGGGAGCCTTCGGGTCACCCTCGATTGAGGTCTCCAACTTTACTTACCAGGGAAGGAAGAAGCGCCCTCCCCTACATCTCCTTGTAGTAGCTATTGAAAGGGGAGTCTTTGGGTCACCCTCGATTGAGGTCTTCAACTTTACTAATCAGGGAATGGAGTAGCGCCCTCCCTTACACTTCGGTGTTGTAGCTTTTGAAGAGGGAGCCTTCGGGTCACCCTCGAGTGAGGTCGCCAACTATACTTTAGATATGCAAATCGACCTACTTGTAAAAGATAATTCTTGCGGACTTTAAAATGTAGTCGGGCATAGTTTAGTTTCTTTGCTTAATGGTATATCAACCTTCAAGGATTATTCAATGCCGGGCCATTCTTATAAAAAACGTCAGTGATACTATTTAATAAGCCCGAAAGTGAACACAATAGCCCGACTGGATTTCGAACCCGCGAACTTCGCGGGAACTGTCCAGCACTCAGCCCCTACACCATGATGACATTACTCGTAGGGCATGGGAAATTAGAAAACATGGCTCCAACAAAAGTACTATTAATTGAAACAAAGAAAAAATCGTAATGTCTATTTAAAAAAGCAGTCGACAAAGAAGAATTTAAAATGTTAATGCGGAAACGTTTGTATAATGTCTAGGATAATTTCCTAATATTGTATATCGACTCTTAGCGTATTGTGTGCTGTCAGGTTCACTATATTTGGAAAGGGGTTCACAAGATCTGTAGGGGAAAAGTTAAGAAACATGCAACAAAATACCTTGCTGACAGAATATGAAATATAAGCACCTTGCATAATAGTTAACGAGCTGGGGCTAGCAAACAATTGTTTGTGAGTTCGATTCTCATTGGTTGCCTCCTAATTTTAGCCTTTTGGTTTGGTTTAGTTTCTGTTTAATGGTATATCAACCTTTGTAGGTTATTTAATGCCAAAGCCATTCTCCTAGAAGAACAGTAGTGGTAGTATTTAACACATGGCTGGAAGAATATATATATACGCCAGATCGACTTAAAGCAGAGATTACATTAGACGTTCGTTCATCTCCATTTTTAGAGCAGTTTGTGATTTTTAAAAAATCACATATCTAATGTATATCTCAAATATGTGATTTGTAAACACATTTTGTTAAGAAAATTTTAAATCGAGCCTAAAGTCATTATTTTGCACACAGTGAAATTATTTCAATTTGGTTTAATGACACATCTACCATTGTCGATTATAAATGCCAGATCCATTTTTATACATGTAAATGTTTCTATTCCGTTAAGTATGGTTTATTTAAAAACAGTTGTCGAAACAGTTCAATTTCAAGCACTTCGGTTTAACCTCTGTACATAGTTTAGTTCTATTTGACCCATTTGACTGGAACCTATCGGGTGCTACCATTCCGGGACAGAGAGGACCTGGGAGCGAAAGCAATGAAGAGGTACTATTAACCAACCCCTCCGCTCAGGCAGGATATGACACAAGGTCAATTTTAAGCGGAGTTTAACAGGTTTTGAATTCATAGTTTTCCTTCTCCTAGACTAGTTGCCTCACCAAGGCTAAAGAACCTAGTCCGTCCTACTATTTACCCATAGCTGGAGGGAGAATAAGGGGGTTCATACCTTTCCCAAGGGTATTTGCCCGAAAGTGAACGTAATAGCGCGACTGGAGTACGAACTCGCGTAAGCAATGAAGAGGTACTCAGCATTCCTCAAAGCTCCAGCATTACTGGAGCCTCACTACCAGGTAGTCTAGGGTCATATCCAGGACAATTATTGGTGGAGGGAGTCTTACCCATCTACAGAGATGCAGCTGGGCTATTCTACAGCCCAAGCCGACTGGGCAAATGGGATTTCAAGTACTTCTATCAAACACGAATAATTCTATTTTTTAAATCATTTCTTCAGTTAAATAGTTTCAAACATTGCTATGTAACATCAGTCATTTGTAGGCACAAATGTAAATGAATTGTATCTGCCTTTGCTTCCGACCAGACAGGGTTTGACACAAGGTCAATGACCCAAAGGCCGATTAAAGAGGGGATTAAAGAGATGGGTAGGTCGGGAACGAACCGAGACACGAACCCTGCTGGTGGGTGCTGGTCACTGACTTAACTAGTGCAATTTGAGTCTAATGAACCAAACAGTTTCACAAACCCAAATCTATGACCGGGCACGGATGCTATACAAGGGGGACAAAAAAGGAAACAGTAACACAGCTAACCTACTCGAAGGTGGCCTAGCTGAAGCTAGGAGCCTTACGGCTTCAAGTCTGCTATTGTTTCTTTTTTGGCACAAATGTAAATGGATACATATATACAGGGTGGAACGATAAAATTGTCGCCCTAGAAAAGACAACATGATTCCATTCCCGTTTAACGAAAACCGGTTTCCTTTTTTTGTTGCAGACCACCTACTAGTTGGTCAGTTGTGTACCAATCCCAAGAGCGATAGGAGCCTTCTATCACGTTTGAAAGCGACACAATGTTCAACGAGCGAGGTTGGAGATGCGCCTCTATACAACTCATTCTATCAACCGATCCAAGTTATGACATGAGGACTATTATCAACACCCTTAAAATGCAAATCCGGACGGTTCAACGCTTGAGGGCACAGCTCAACGCATCGGACGGCCCTTCCGACAATTGCGGTTATGGCCTTTTGTGTGGTTTCAAGTGAGGGCCACATCATCCCACCTCACACTTCGAAGTCGGCTTGAAAGTCAACATCAAAGTATACCTGGATGTGCTGAAGAGTGTGGTGATCCCCTTGTGCAATGTGGTGGCCGGTGGCAGACCCTTGGTGTGGCAGCAGGACTCGGTGCCGACCCACAAGTCCAAAGAGATTTAGGCTTAGCTTCAGAAGGAGTGCTATGACTTTATACACTTCTCTCACTGCCCCCCTCCCCGACCTGAACCCGCGGGACTACTTCGTTTGGTCATACATCGAGAACATCACCAACATGACCCCCCACAACACCAAAGCCAGCCTGATCGCCGCCATCCGCCGAGTATTCGTCGAGCTCCCGTTGTGAATGTAAAGATGAACACAATCGTCCGACAAGTCTAAGCGATAAATATAATCTAGATACATCTTAGAATTTTGACAAATGGATTAGATTTGCATATGTTCGGTACCGACACAAATCATCATCATCATTATGTCGTGCCGCCAGCACAGATATCCCTGACTCTCTCTCACCACTTCTCCCTATCGTCCATCGCCTCTGGGAGGTCTTCAGGGCTATATCCCGTATCCTCACATCGCAGCTGAATGTATGTTCGAGCTGGTCGTCCTGCTTTTGCTCGGCCATATGTGGGGTCCATAGGAGTACATCACTTATGAGCTCGTCCCTGTTTCTCCATGTCCTGCATATCTGATTCGTCTAATCTAAATAGTTTTCGTGATGGGAAGTAGGTGGCCGTATAATTGGTGCCTTGTGGGGTGTTGACGCCAGGACTTGTTCAATATTGCTCACAACATTCTTGTGTAATTGTCATCTAGCTTCTTCTCCAGCCGTTTTGTCAGCGTCCAAGAAGTGCATCCATACAGCAGTATCGACGACCGCTGCCTGGAGGAAACTTGTTAAAAACACTGTTCTAACCTGTCCTAACTTCTCTCAGCAACCCAATCATTTTTTCAACGTTTCGGTACGTTTCAGAATAATTTTTTGGCTTGGTTTGGTTGTGTTTTATGGCATATCAACCTTTACAGGTTATTTGATGCCAAATCCTGTATATTGATACACATTTATGTGATTTCAAAGCAAATAGTTTGTTGGTAACATTATTTTTAAACGAATCATTTGTTTGGTCACAATTAAATTGCTGCGAGCAATCTTGAACAAGTCCTGGCGACAACACCCCACAAGACACCAACTGTACGGCCACCTGCCTCCTATCACGAAAACTATTCAAGTTAGACGAACCAGACATGCAGGACACTGCTGGAGAAGCAGGAACGAACTCATAAGAGATGTTCTCTTATGGACCCCCACACATGGCCGTGCAAAAGCAGGACGACCAGCACGAACATACATTCAGCAGCTGTGTGAGGATACGTGATGCTGTCCTGAGGACCTGCCTAGGGCGATGAACGATAGAGAGGAGTGGCGAGAGAGGGTCAGGGATATCCGTGCTACCAGCGCGACATGATGATGATGATGATGATGATGATGATGAAGTATTTCAATCCAACACTAGAAATTCTATTTTATATTAATCTTTTGTTTGCACAAAGGTTAAGTATTGCAAGCTCTAATTATTCTGAATGGCTACAAGCATTGCTATCGAACAGTTAAATGGTTTAAAGTGTTGCTATTTAACAACAATAATACTATGAAGCATTTATCATTTGCTTGCCCACAGTCTAATGATTTCGAGTATAGTAAATAATTAAACAGTTCTATTTGACCCATGGGACCCTTAGAGATATTTCCATTCCGGGTCAGAGAGGACCTGGGAGCAATGGCAATGAAGGGGTACACCTCATTTATCCAAGCTCTAGGAGTGGATACAGTTTAGCGTCATATCCATCATACGTGGTACCTTCAATAAGTTTCCAGACTTTTTTGTACAGGCATCTAAAATTGTCGTAGACTCTTGAAAATTCACTATGTTATTGCTATACATCTTATGAAATGACTGAGCAATTTTTATGATTTCACATTCAAAGGAACAGCTACAGCAGCAATTGGAATACACCCTACTAAAGCCTGATTGTCACAGCTGGTGAATTTCAAAAATGCAATCTGGACGTGAGGACGCTTTAGAAGAACGATATGCAATAAAATTCTGTTTTAAACTTGGAAAAAATGCCATGCGACGAAAGTTGGATCTACTGCTGTGACCCAGAGACAGAGTTTCCAATAGAAGCCTGCTGGCTCTCCCAGACCCAAGAAGGCCAGATAGAGCAAACCCACCTACAAACCTTTGAAGATCCCTTTTTTTGACAGCATTGGCATGATCTAAATGCACTGGGTTCCCACTGGACAGACAATCAACAAGGAATACTATGTTGAGGTTTTAAGGGAGTTCAACAAGAGATTACTTGGGAAGAGGCCAGCTCTTTTCAAATCGGGTCAGTGGCCTTTTCACCAGGACAATGCACCAGTCTACAACTCCATCCTTGTCACAGACTATTTGACCAAGATGGGCATCAAGACAGTTCCCCACCCTCTCTATAGTCCAAAACTTTATCCCTGTGACTTTTGGTTATTCCCTAAGCTCAGAAACTGTCATTATGAGACAATTGAATAGATGAAAGAGGCTGTGACAAAGGTCATTGACACTCTCACACAAGAGGACTTCCATGAAGCCTTAAAGAAGATGTTGGAACGGTACAACAAGTGCATTGCAGCTGGAGGAGATTACTTCGAAGTGGACTAGAGTTTCATGTGAGTGTACTATCAATAAAAGTACCCCTTTGAAAAAAGTTTGGAAACTTATTTAAGTTATCCTTGTATTTGTCGGTGGGGATTTTACCCCTTTAAGATGCAGTTGGAGTATTCTACAGCCCCAGCCGACTGAGTTGTCCAAATAATTGTTATATTTCACGGGATCCCTTTTTCAATATTTTGATATTTTTCAATTTACACATTTGTTTTTTTTATCGTCATCGTATAATCTATGGGCACATTTACAGAAAGTGTTGTATCATAATGTTGTTCGGCCGATGGCTTATTTATCATTTCTTTACTAGTCTCTTCAATCGCTGACCCTTGAGGCTGTTTTATTTAAATGAATAACCCAGAGACTTCTGCTATGCACGTAATTTTTAATATCACCTTATAAAGTCTTTACATACGCGAGGTCGGGAATTAATCGGATCAGAGATGGAAATCATTAATAGCGATTCTTGATAATTTGAGTCAGGTGACTTAGATTACTTAATCAGAGCCAAGTTCTCAAATGATCTTGGGGGTCATCGCCTGTAAATTAAACTTATTTGACAATAATAGTTTCAGCTGTTTAAATCTTTTTGTATTACACAGTCTCTTACATAATAGATACGGTATATCTATTATCTAACACAATAACCTTACAGATTTTCTTTTCCTTGGATACAACAAGATTTAATTTTCAGGCCTGAATGGCTAGGCTAATTTGGAGCTCGAAGTCCGGGAGTACTTTTTATCTATTTAGCAAATAGAGTTCTATTCATGTAATTTATCAAAACACCGGTGTTCAATTAATATATCTTTTTGCATGATCAAGCAATTTCTTTTTAGAAGAGGTAGAATGAGAGGATTTATTATCAATACTGATTACCTAACGGTATTATAAGTAATATGGCTTATTTTTCTCCATCTTGATTAATTAAAAATTAACCAGGAAAGATTAATTAATTAATTCAGGTTACAGGTTTGAGTTGGACATAATTAATGGCAGAAGTTTAAAAAATGAATAAGATTAAAAAAAAACGAAACGGATTTAACTAAAATCTTACCTTTTAATGCTAATCATCGAAAACAATTAAAAAACGAATGACGTCACAGAATCCCCCCCCACCTCTGGCAAAAACTATTGGCATTGTCGAGTCGGCGGTATACAGTGGTAGGACTGGGGCGACTGTTGACTGTCGTTTATGTATCCTCTGTATGTACTCCATACACTCATATTTACATAGGCACGGGCATGTGTTATGCAAATGTATACGTCCATCAGCCGGCGGTGTCATTTCGTCAAAACGTCTCCGAATAACATACTTCCGGCTACTACAGTGACACAAAGAAAACTGACCGTAAAAAGCGAAAGTAAAATAATGAAAAACTCCACGAAAACGCATTTTAATTATTTCAGTTATTACTATCATGCACACATGGCTTTATTTGCACGTTCGTCAATGGTCCAGGAGACCGGGGTTCAATCCCAGGTCGAGTCATACCAAAGACTAAAAAAATGGTACTTGATACCTCCTTGCTTAACACTCAGCATTATTAGGTACGGATCAAGGGCAAAGTGGGTTAATCCTGGTAAAGGAGTGGCGCCCTCCCTTACATCCTGGTTTAGTAACTATCGAAAAGGGAATCTTCGGGTCACCCGCGACAGCAGTCACCAACCTCTTAAGGTTCATTGAATGTCAAATTCTGATATGTATGTGCGTATATATATATATATATATATATATATATATCAATTGTAAATAAATAGTCCGGAATTAGTATTTTAAAATAGGTCAAAGCTTTTTGTTTGTATACACTTGATGATCGAAGGTGTTGGTAACAGCCTATATATTTAATAGGAAACCAATTGTTTTTAAGAAGTTGATTATGTTTTTGAGAGCTATTTTAAAATAGTTCCTTCATGCTGTTCGCCTTATAAAAATTTTCCTGGTTTCATGCATTCTATCAAAATGTGCTTGATTGAGTATTGGTTTCCACATGGACATTTTGGGGGAGGTTCTTCTTTAAGAATGAAGGAGTGAGTCAGTCGAGTGTGTCCAATGCGTAGTTGGGTAAAGGTAGTTTCTTCTCCTCTGGTATTATTAGTGTTGCGTTCTGGTTAATGAATGCAGGTAGTAATAATAAAGAGACAAACTACGAAATACGAGGAAAAAGAGTTATATTTACAGGAACAAGTATCTACAAGAGAGAGGCTGTTTATTATAAGAACATGGGATTAGTGGCTTGAATAAGAATATACTTCAACAATAGTTATTGGCTTCCGTTATAAGGAGCGGCTATTCACCTTCAAGACTTTACCAGACTGGCTTTGGCTTAGGCTTCACCAGACTTACTGGTCTTATAAACTACTGCTATATATATAGCAAATGGGACTGACTCATTATGCCGAAAAGGTAGGTGATACCCAACAATTAGGATCCAGCTTCCTAAATAATCAAAGAGTTCTATTTGACCCATTGGGTGGGACCCAATCGGGTGCGACCACTCAGGGTCAGATTGGACCAGGGAGCAATGGTAATAAAGGAGTACTCCACATTCCTCAAATCTTCAAGGCTGGAGCCTCACCATCAGTTGGTTTAATGTCATATCTTGAACACGCGTTGTGGGGGTGGGGTCTTACCCTTCTGCAGAGATGCAGTCAGTGTATTCTATAGCACCAACCAAATGGGCAGCAAAAGCTAGTGAGACAATGGATAGATTTATGCCTTTCTCAAAGACATTAACGCAAAGTGAAATGTAAACAGTTCCTTACAGGTTTTGAACTCGTGTCACCAATTCCATTTCTTATGATAATAACCGTTACACTAAACGCAACCTCTAAGTTAACGATAAGTTAGTAACTTAATCTGTTAATTATAAGTTAATGATTAGAAATTATAAACTAACCGATCGTTCAGTTAGACAACTAAAAGAAAAATTAATAATATTTATGAAGCTGAGTGAGTGTGGGACTGACGGTAACTACACAAGAAGGCTGCTAGCAACACTGAACAAGTCCTGGAGGCTACAGCCTACAAAGCAGCAGCTGTACAGCCACCTACCACCCATCACGAAAATTATCAAAATTAGACGAACCAGAATTGCAGGATACAGCTGGAGAAGTAGGGAAGAGCTCGTAAGTGATGTACTCCTGTGAACCCCTTCACATGCCCGAGCAAAGGCAGGGCGACCAGATTGAACCCACAAATAGCAGCCCTGTGTAGATGCGGGATGTAACCCCGAGGATCTGCCGGAAGTGATGGACAATCAGGAGGGGCGGGGAGAGAGAGAGAGAGAGAGAGAGAGAGAGAGAGTCAGGGATATCCGTGCTGATGGCGCGACATGATGATGACGATGATATGATGAAGCTGAGCTTAGATGTAGAATAAATTGTCTATATTCCCTGCATAGGAGTAAGACCACCCTCCCCAAAGGGTATCATTGCACTAGATTCTAATCTGATAGTTAAGCTCCAGCTGTAAGTTTATGAGGGAGTATAGACTACCCCAACATTGCCATAAACCTTAGATCCAGTCTTGTAATATATCACCTTGACCTATAATGAACCCGACAGATGTTGTTGACAAATATATCCGGCTGTAGATTTAAAAGAAATGATTGCTGGTTGCAAAGAATGCGCGGGTGTAAGTTGTGACCAATGGAGAACTAGCATTGTGTGTGGGTCGCATTGGAGTTTTAAAACTATACAATGGCTAGAATTTTGACTGAAGTCAGTTCCCACTGGCAGTTCCGACTCGCAACTGCTCCTCCATCAGCGTGAAGTCTCTCCGATTGTTCTACTGCACACAAGCGTCACCGTCGACGAATAAAAAACATAAGATTTTGTTTTTTTTTATATACGAGTTCCTCGTTATTTATCAAGACCCAGCTGTAGGATTTAACAGATTTATTTAAAAAAGATTTGTATTTTATAAAGATACTTGAAACCATATAGCTGTAAATTATTTCTATTAAGTATAGTAACTTGAATCTAATATTGTTCATTATTACTTACTTGAATCCATATAATCAGGTGTAAACAAAATTAAATAGAAATCTCTTGAAACCATATAATTATTAGTATTGAATAGAAATACTTAAAAGCATTCAGGTCAGTGGAAATATTTTGTATCCAATAAGAATATTTAATATAAAAAACCCAGTCCATTGACCTAGCGGGTAGAGTATTCGCCAATGGCCCGGGAGATCGAGGTTCTATTTCAGGTCGACTCATACCAAAGACTCAAAAATAGGACTTGGTGCCTCCTTGATTAACACTTAGCATTATCAGGAATTGATCAAAGGTAAAGTGGATCAATCCAGGGAAAAGAGTATCCCTTCCCTTACAACTAGGTGTAGTAGCTAATGAAAAGGGAGCCTTCGGATCTCCCTCGACTAAGGTCTCCAACTATACTTTTTATTTGATATCATACAACTTTGAACAAAGTAACAACTTCTAATAAATTTAAATATAAATGTATACAGGATGGAACGATAAAATTGTCGCTCTAGAAAAGACGACTCTACCGATTCAAGTTATGACAACAAGACCATTGCCAGCACCCTCAAAATGCAAATCCGGACGGTTCAGCACTTGAGGGCACAGCTCAATGCATCGGATGACCCTTCGGACGGCTACGGTTATGGTCTTTGGTGTGGTTTCAAGTGAGGGACACATCATGCCACCTCACATCATCGAAGTCGGCTTGAAAGTCAACACCAAAGTGAACCTGGATGTGCTGAAGAGTGTGGCGATCCCCTGGAGCAATGAGGTGGCCGGTGGCAGACCTTGTGTGTGGCAGCAGGACTCGGCGCTGGCCCACGAGTCTAAAGAGACCCAGACTTGGCTTCAGAAGGAGTGCAACGACTTTGTACTCTTCTCTCACTGTTCCCCCTCCTCCCCCGACCTGAACCCGCGGGACTACTTCGTTTGGTCATACGTCGAGAACATCACCAACATGACCTCCCACAACACCAAAGCCAGCCTGATCGCCGCCATCCACCGAGTATTCGTCGAGCTTCCGCCAGCGCTTGTGGAAAAGGCATGCTCCCAGTTCCAGATCCGTATTGAGGTGGTGATTGAGGCTGAAGGCGGCTACATTGAATAGATGTCAGCTGTACTACATAATCAAGTTACCTGAATTGATTTTTTCAATAAAAGTTTTAAAACAAAGCTGTAGTGTTGCTTTTTTTAGGACGACAATTTTATCGTTCCACCCTTTTATGAACATAATTCCTGAACCTCTAGGCATAAAGTAACCCCAGACGTACAGTTAAAAGCAATCAATCACTCATAAGATGTAGGTAAATTTTTCAGCGTGCAAGACCTACCAGTATTTTTAATCAGCATTCGAAATCGTGGTTTTTACTGTGACACGAACTCTGGCTTTTGATACTGTTGGAAAAAAAACGACTCATGTCACACAAATTAGACAAACGTTACCGTGTCTTAGAATATAACGATGTAAAAATAGCACGTTTACATTTAAAAAAAAAAACAAACATTTTATTTATAGGATATCAACATTCGTAGGTTATTTAATACCAAAGCCATCATTGTAGAAGAACAGCAGTGATACTAGTTAACCTATCGTTGGGATGATAAAAGGGTTCATACCTTTCCCGAACCGAGGCTCGGAGTTTATTCACCTCAAATTAAGTCATACTTTTTTTTTTCGAACTCAGAGACGAATAACCGCTGAAATCCTGTGAATAACGATCAACGTTTTTATTCTTTCATACAGGTATTATTCAACTCGATGAAACAATTCAGTATGCCTTAGTAATAATCTGGTCTCGCAAATAGTTCCCCCGAAATGATTTCTATTGAAAACACTCTATTACGAATGATTATGATAATTTGAAGAGAACATTTTCTTTTTTCTCAATTAACTCGAGGAGGGCGGGTTTGGCGCCACGTGTACAATCCGTTCGTAAACTGCTTTTCCTGGTGATTAATTTCGACAAAAAAAACTTATAAAGAAAGTGACAGAAAGAAAAATAATCAAAAAGAGAGAAATGGTGGGTCGTGGAGGGGAAAATTCAGATGAAAATGAAGAGAAGCGTAAAGAACAATGGCAATGAAAGGAAAGAAAAAGTATATATAAGATAAATTAAAAAAAAATATTACTAACAGCAGTGCCAATGACTTAGCTGAAAATAAAACAAAAAAAAATGCCTTTTCATTTTGTTTGAAAGAATTGAGTGCAGAACATGGGCGCCATTTTAACTGATTGGCTAAAAATTGTGTTTTTTGATGCTTTGTCGTTTTGCATCGGTGATTGTCATAAATAGCATAATTTTACTGTTCTATTCACTCTCATTCTATCTATCTATCTGAGCCTGTGTCATATTTGTATACTTGCAACTTTTCATCTATCTATCTATCTATCTATCCAAGCCTGTGTCATATCTATTTGAAACTTTTCATTATCTATCTATCTATCTATGCATGTGTGTGTGTGTGTGTGTTCTCCCACATTCTAAATCTACCTATGAGAGAGAGAGAAAGAGAGAAAAACTATTATCCTTTTATTATATCTCTCCAAATTTCTCTATAAGTCTATGCTCTCTGTATATCTGTGTCTTCCAACACAGACACACGCATGCATATATACATATGTAAAGAGAGAGAGAGAGAGAGAGGGAGGGAGAGGGAAAGAGAGAGAGAGACTGTAACACAGACAGACAGAGGTGGGGAAAAGGAGAAGTAAGGGAATGGGTAGGTGGGGGAAGGATAGCACTAGTAATTTACAACGCTTTTTTCTTGCTTAGATGTAGCACAAGGCCATATGAAAGGGACACCCAATGAGACTCGAACTCACTCGTGTAGGTTTGCTAGTCGAGCTTGCTAACCATTACACCACCAGAGGTGCCTTGGGAAGGATAGCAGTAACTATCAACGTATTTTTACCCATCCTTCCAAATTTATCTATCATAATCTATCTGTCTATCTAACTATTTGTATTTGTCTTATTAAACACACACACACACGCAGAGAGAGAGAGAGAGAGAGAGAGAGAGACGTATATATACGGAGATAGATAGAGACAGAAAGGAAAAAGAAGAGAGAGAGCTGTATATATATATAGAGAGAGAGAGAGTGAGAAAGAGAGAGAGAGAGTATGTGTGTGAGAGAGAGAGAGAGAGAGAGAGAGAGA
This sequence comes from Sepioteuthis lessoniana, assembly GCA_963585895.1. NCBI lineage: Eukaryota > Metazoa > Mollusca > Cephalopoda > Myopsida > Loliginidae > Sepioteuthis > Sepioteuthis lessoniana. The sequence goes on from OY757913.1 coordinate 12,705,106, forward strand.
GAGGTATATATACGGAGATAGATAGAGACAGAAAGGAAAAAGAAGAGAGAGAGAGCTGTATATATATATATAGAGAGAGAGAGAGAAAGAGAGAGAGAGCTGTATATATATATATAGAGAGAGAGAGAGAGAAAGAGAGAGAGAGAGAGTATGTGTGAGAGAGAGAGAGAGAGAGATACGGAGATAGATAGAGACAGAAAGGAAAAAAAAGAGAGAGAGAGAGCTGTATATATATATAGAGAGAGAGAGAGAAAGAGAGAGAGTGTGTGTGTGTGTGTGTGTGTGTGTGAGAGAGAGAGAGAGAGAGAGGTTTATATACGGAGATAGATAGAGACAGAAAGGAAAAAGAAGTGAGAGAGAGAGCTGTATATATATATATAGAGAGAGAGAGAGAGAAAGAGAGAGAGAGTAAGTGTGTGAGAGAGAGAGAGATACGGAGATAGATAGAGACAGAAAGGAAAAAAGAGAGAGAGAGAGCTGTATATATATAGAGAGAGAGAGAGAAAGAGAGAGAGAGTATGTGTGTGTGTGTGAGAGAGAGAGAGAGGTATATATACGGAGATAGATAGAGACAGAAAGGAAAAAGAAGTGAGAGAGAGAGCTGTATATATATGTAGAGAGAGAGAGAAAGAGAGAGAGAGAGTATGTGTGTGTGTGTGTGTGAGCGAGAGAGAGAGAGAGAGAGAGAGAGAGCTATACATATAGGCAAATCAACACGCCCAGAAAGTAATAAAAAACAGTATTTTCTTTTACATTAATTTTTTTTAAACATAGTCTCCTTTCTTGTCACTATTGTAACAAATTATATAGTGAATATTAGAAACATATATTCTACATTATATATAATCTGCTTAAATTAAATGATGCAACAAACTGATGGAAAAACAAAGAGACTTCTTGCAGACGATTTTTAGTGAGTTCATTTCTCATCGAGAGCCCCATTTTTCTGACCTTGAGACTAAGTTTAGATTAGTAGACGACTAGAAATAGTTATGAAGAACTAGATACCAAATAGATACAAAAACATAGGAATAAAAATAAAAAATTGGTCCAAACGTGCCAGCCTGGAAAATCAGTATTCAAAATCCTGGTTTCTGAAGGTAAAGTTTGGCCATAACAATAACTGCTTTGATTGTATAATATACAACTCATCATTGTCATCATCATCAAGTCGCTATTACAGCGCCGATTTTCTTGACTAATTCTCTCTCAATCTCTCTGTCACTATCATCCATCATTCCTGTGGAGGTGCCTGTGGTGTAATTGTTATCGTCATAGGAAATGAACATGGCGACACGAGTTCAAATCCGGGACGAGACTGATTGCATTTCACATTGCACTAATACCCTTGGGAAAGGTATGAATCCAATTATTCTCCCTCTATCTATGGGTAAATAGTAGGACAGACTAGGTTCTTCAGCCTCGGTAAGGCAACTAGTCTAGGAGAAGGAAAAGTCTGAATTAAAACCTGTTAAACTCCGCTTAAAAATTGACCTTGTGTCATATCCTGCCCGAGCGGAGGGGTTGGTAAATTGGATCATCCATCATTCCTGACAGGTCTTCCAAACGACATCCTGTGTCCGCAAAGTGCTGATGTAAATAACTGTTTGCTGGTAGGTTAACACAGGCACGTCCCTATGTAGAGGTTCATAGAAGAACGTCACTTATAAGTTCGTCCTTGCTTCTCCAGCAGTGTTCCGCATATATTGTTCGTCTTACTTGGATAGTTTTTGAGATGGGAGGTATATGGCCGTGTAGGGGTCTAGAGAAGAATGTCACTTATGAGTTCGTCCTTGCTTCTCCCGCAGTGTCCTGCATGTTTTGTTTGTCTTACTTGGATGGTCTAGGGGATGGGAGGTAAGTGGGCGTTGTTAGCGTCGATGTGGTGCATCCATACTGTAGTATTGACATAGTCACAGCTTGGAATAAAACCCGTTTTATTTTATCGGATAAATTAGACTTCCGTATGATCGACCACCTATCGATAGCTGTCCCAAAATTTTCCAATAGAATTAATAAAATGCTGGTTTCTTTGGTTTAGGAGAAAATTAGCTTTTATAAGAAAGGGATGTACTATACGATATATATATATATATATATATATATATATATATATATATAAGTTTTTTGTGAGAAAGAGAAGGGAGGAAAATTTCCCATGACATAATCTTTTCATATATTTCAAATTAACATCAATCACTGTAAGCGTTCATTATTGAAAATCTTGAAAGTTTACCGAGGTAGTGAATTTCACAGAAATATTGTTCTTGTTCACTTTCAATATTATGACGTCACAATCCTTACCCTTTCCTGTAGAGATGCAGTCTGCGTATTCTACAGCCGCAGCCGACTGGACTGCCATAGATGGGACCCTAGCAGGTGTTATCATTCCAGAACAGAGGGCAAAAAAGTAGTATTCCACGCTTCAGTTTTCCAGAACTGGAGCCTCACCATCAGATACAGTTTAGTTACACAACCAATGTACCAAGAGAGCATTCTATGCTCCACCGATAGTGCTATTTATTGGCCGAAGTCAGTTTAACAATTATGGTCTCCAAATATATACTAACCCAGTCGTCTGGGGCTGCAGAATACACCGACTGCATCTCTGCTGAGTGGTTAGACTCCCCTACGAGTGTCTAGAATAGGACATTAAAAAATCTGATGGTGAGGCTTAAGTATTGCTGGAGCTTTGGGGAATTTAGAATACCCCTTCATTGCCATCGCTCATAGGTCTACTCTGGCCCGGAGTTTTAGCACCTGATAAGGTCCTATCTATAGATTAATCAGAACTAAACTATGTGCTTATGCTAAACTGAATTGCCTGAAATAGAACTATTTTGACATTTAACTGTGTGTAAATAACTGACTGACGTTTAATTGAACTGGTCCAATCTAAGCGTCCAATAGAACTGTTTGTCATTTTAACTGTGTACTTTAACATTTAAATAGAGAGTAAACAAATGACTTATGCTGAACTGAATTGCTTGAAATTGAACTGTTTGATCATTTAACAAATAGCTGATGTTAATTGAGTTGTTCATGATACATTGCAATACTTGAAAGCATTAAAAGGTGTGCATACAAATGATATAAATAGAAAATAGAATTATTTGTATTAGATAGAAATAACTGAAACTATTTAATTGTGTGAAAAAAATGAGCTCAGGCTCGTTTAATAATGTTATTTACAAAATGTATTTAGAAATCTTTATTTGATATATATATATATATATATATATATATATATATATATATATATATATATATATAAATAAAACGGTTTAGGCATTAAATTACCTAAAACCAAAATACATCTTCACAATCATTTTAAAAGGGAAAATGATCTAAAACAAATATCATCATCATCATCACGGCTGGCACGGATATCCCTGACCCTCTCTCTCCACGTCTCCCTATCATTCATCGCCTTCGGCAGGTCTTCGGGGTTACATCCCGTATCATCACATAGCTGCTGTATGAATGTTCGAGGTGGTCGTCCTGCTTTTGATTGGCCATATGCGGGGGTCCACAGGAGCACATCACTTACGATCTCGTCTTTGCTTCTCCAACAGTGTCCGGCATGTTATTACTGTCAAATACCTATTATTTGCAAGCAATTATGGTTTCAAGTATTCTTATTTAATATTTATAATTTTTATAAATTCATATGGTTTCTATGAAATATTATTAATTTATTCATATGGTTTCAAGTATTCCTATCTAATACTAATGATTTGCAAGAAGTTAAATGTAGTTCCCAATGATTTTGAATTGGTAAACAATTCACTTAATTGCAGTAACAATGTTTTAAGAGCAAAGGTGTTTTAGAATAATTTTAATGAGAAGTATCCTAGGCGTAGTAAGTAACATACTGGACTCAGATATCGTAGTAAGTGAGTTTGAACTCTAGTCGAGCTATGATACTCACTCTTCGGAGTTACGTGGTGCCTTCAATAAGTATCCAGACTTTTTTGTACAGGCATTTAAAATTGTCGTAGACTCTTGAAAATTCACTATGTTATTGCTATACATCTTATAAGATAGCTGACCAATTTTTATGATTTCATGTTCAAATGAACAGCTACAGCAGCAATTGGAATACACCCTACTAAAGCCTGATTGTCACCGCTGGTGAATTTCAAAAATGCAATCTGACACTTCAGAAGAACGATATACAATAGAAATCTGTTTTAAACTTGGAAAAAATGCCACAGAAACGTATGGAATGCTTCAGACTGCTTTTCGACCATCTTGTATGAATCGAGTATCAGCTTTTGAGTGGCATAAGAGATTCAAGGAAGCCAGGGAGTCTGTGAGGGATGATGAGAGGTGTAGAAGGAGTACGGAAGTCAATACACCAGAGTTGATTGGCCAAACGCTTAGGGTTAGGGTTACTATGTTGAGGTTTTAAGGGAGTTCAGGAAGAGATTCCTTCGGAAAAGGCCAGCACTCTTCAAATTGGGTCAGTGGCATTTCCAGTAGGAAAATGCACTAGTCCACAACTCCATCCTTGTCACAGACTATTTGAGCAAGATGTGCATCAAGACAGTTCCTCACCCTCTCTATAGTCCAGACCTTGCTCCCAGTGACTTTTGGTTATTCCATAAGCTCAGAGGCTATCGTTATGAGACAATTGAAGAGATGAAAGAGGCCGTGGCGAAGATCATTGACACGCTCACACAAGAGGACTTTCATGGGGGCTTCCAGAAGATGTTGGAACGGTACAACAAGTGCATTGCAGCTGGAGGAGATTACTTCGAAGGGAACTAGAGTTTCATGTGTGTACTACCAATAAAATTGCCCATACGAAAAAAGTCTGGAAACTTATTATTGCATATCGTTCTTCTAAAGTGTCCTCCCGTCCAGATTGCATTTTTGAAATTCACCAACAGTGACAATCAGGCTTTAGTAGGGTGTATTCCAATTCCTACTGTAACTGTTCATTTGAAACTGAAATCATAAACATTGATCCGTCATCTCATAAGATTTATAGCAATAACATACTGAATTTTCAAGAATGTACGACAATTTTAAATTCCTGTACAAGAAAGTCTGGAAACTTATTGAAGGCTCCACGTACAAAACCCAAGAGAGAAATGGACGAAGGCTTGGATCCTGTTATTCCCCCATGAAAGGCCACCAAAGAATCACAAAGGCATTACCAACTTTAATAGGTGCGAAGGTTTATAATGTTCTGCTTCTCAATCATATCCACCAAAAATTGAAAAAAATTCTTAGAAGAACTAAGAACGACTTCCGAAGGAACTGCTTCACAAATCTCACAGATTCTGAATCATCGAATAATCAAAGGAGTACGAGTAAAGAATCTTGAGGTAACACTACTCTCCGTAGATTTCTTCAAGACATTCGATTTCATACAAAGATAAAAGATTGATTAAATAATACTTGCATATGGTCTTCCTAAAGAAACTGTTTCCGTTATAAGGACGCTTTACAAAAATACGAAAGCAATGGTTCACTCACTTGATAGAGATGCTTTTTCGATATTGCCGCCAGAGATTTGCAAGGAAATACATTAACACCATATTTGTTTATATCCTGCCAAGTGAATATACTTAAAACGTCAATAGATCTAATAAAAGAAAATGGTTTCACATTTTAAAAAAAGCTTGAAGCAGACGATATCTTTTGTCACGTGATTTACCACTGAGAGGAGAGAAATAAGGAATTTCTACTACCCTTCCGTTTTGAATAAGCAGGCCGCCAAAGATTGACCGTTAAAAGAGGAATAAGGAATGTAGGTCAACTTCGGCCGGCTGTTGAAGGAAGGAGAGAATGTGGGTCAAGCTATCTGTACCCCTTAACCTCGCCTGGGTGAAAGAGATAGTAGTCCTAACGAATCGCCAGGGAAAGGAAGAAAAAAGGCTAAATGATTGGCCAGAACCCTAAAGCGGAAGTAGCCCCCTTTTCGTCAGCGGAAATAGGGATAAGGAAATTAGTTTTGGAACGGAGGTCGCGATGAACGGAGTCTCATGCCAAACTCCGGGTGAAGAAGCGGAAAGCTCTTGGACAAGTTGACAGACGCATTCAAGCCGAGCTATGTAAAAAAAAAACTCCGCTAGCCCGTGAAAGAGAAAATACTCTCAGGAGGAACCGGTCAAAAAATAAGTAAACATTAAGACTTTCTCTCTCCACCCTTCTAAGTATTGCAATTATACACACTTTCTCTCTCTCTCTCTCTCTCTCTCTCTCTCTCTCAATTTAAAGAAAGAAGAAAGAAAAGAAAAAGAAAAGGAAGAAAGACATTTGTATTTATGGACTATCTGCTGATAACATAGCCGACACGTTAAACACGTGTGTCCGCGTGTAGTAAAAACCTTGTTGTATTTTAATGTCCCCACGTGTTGAAATTTATTCCTTGTGTTGTCTGCCTGTCAAGTTGTCAATTGCATGCTCCTTTTTCAGCTTCGTTCGCCTCATGTTATTCTCGCCTAAATTATCCTATTCTTTCCTTTAAAAATATTATACGGGAAAACAGAATTATTGACTACTATAATTAACATTATTATATCTAAACCTAGTGGCCCATATCTTCCATTATCCTCAGGGTAGGAGGAGGTTGTGGCCTGGTGTGTGTGTGTGTAATGTGAAATTTGGAAACCCCTTGCCAGCGGCGGTCAGTCTAGCCCCAAATTAACCCCAACATAATCTGCCAGTTTCCCTACGCCCCCCAAAAGGGACACTTAACTGGAAATTATCTTGCGAGGGATCAAGTGCCAGGCCGTCCGGTCTTCACACGTGCGAAAAATAAATTCCCGTACTGGGAATATTTTAATTTGCCGTCACACTTTCAAAAACTATGACAGTTGCAGATTACACAGACGACCTAGTGCGTAATACAAACACACCAGCCCAAGCAGAATACCTACTGCACATCCTAGAGTAATAGAGAGAGGCATTAGCCGCTATGTGAATGCAAATAAAATAGAGTACATAAGTTTTAAACAAAAAAGCACCATCTACTCTATCAATGGCAAGGCTCTAAGATTAGCAGACCGGTCCACATGCCTCGGTTTCAATATATCATCTTGGGACAATAGTATACACTGACTCCATCTCTGCAGAGGGGTAAGATCCCCACTGAATGAGTGTCCTGTATATGACACTAAAAAATCTGATGGTGAGGTTCCAATAATGTTGGAGCTTTGGAGAATGCAGAATATTCCTTCATTGTCATCGCTCCCCAGTCCACTTTAGGAGTGGTAGCACCTGATAGGGTTCTATCTATGGGTCAAATACAACTAAACAGTGTGTTTATGCCAACTTATCTTATGCCAACTTATTTTATCGACCATAAAAACATTGACTCTACCAGTATCTTAACATATAGTTTGGTGGTCGACCTATATAGCAGGTATAAAATTTACTCCCTAATTTTGAGCTAAAAATTTTGAGGTTGACATATATGCCACATCGACTTGTACTCCGCAACTTACGATATATATATCTATATATATAAATTAATGGATGAAGGCTATCTTTATCAAAAGCCGAAGCATATTTCCATTTAGTAAACACTCTTATCGTTAATCTTAGAATGCTATGGTCATGATTCCGCCATAAAAATATCCAGTAGAGATTTGTACAAAACAGCCAAAAATATATTCCAAGTTTAAAAAAAGAACAAAACAAACAAAACCCATAAACACTCCCCCAAGTCTTATGGAGGTGGAGTCTACAATTTGTATATACTAGTCCAAATTTTTTCGACCACATCTCAATCGACGTTCTCGACTTTTATTTGGGACATTCAATCTTGAAATTTAAATATTTATACAGCAGCTTCTGCCTTCGTTTAGAAAACCAGACATGAATTGTTTATCCGTGCCTGTAAGTTTATATCGAGACATGAAACACAATAAGATTAATGCCCGTTAACGTCGCTCCTAATTTTAGCTAGTTCTCTTGAATGAACAGCCTTTCCCTCATCTTCACACACACACACACACATATTCAAACGACCGTAGAACTTTTATACAACTTCTTATCTATATTGTTTATCAATATCCTAAGAAGCTCTTGTCAAGAAAAAGACATCTCTCTTCACCTAACATTCCTTAAATAAGAGACAAAATGCCAATGTAAACAACTGACTCGAAAGAATGTTTTTATATGGATGTAGGAGGATCGCCTGGTGTAACGGTTATCGTTGCATGGGAATGGAATCGAAGACCCGAGTTCAAATTCTGGACAAGGCTATTTGCATTTTACATGGCGTAAATACCCTTGGGAATGGTGTAACTATTCTCCCCAACCCCATAGCTATGGGTAAATAGTTAGACAGACTGAGCTCTTTAACCTTGGTAGCGCAACCAGTCTCGGAAAAGTAAAAGTCTGAATTCAAATCCAATCATACTCCGCTTAAAACTGATCTTGCGTCGCGTCCTGCTCATAGGGAGGGGTTGGGTTAATAGATATACATATTTACCGACCCCCTCTGCTCGGGCAGGATATGACACAAGGTCATTTTTTAAGTGGAGCTTAACAGGTTTGAATTCAGAGTTTTCCTTCTCCTAGACTAGTTGACTTACCAATGCTAAAGAACCTAGTCTGCCCTACTATTTACCCATGGCTGGAGGGAGAATAATTGGATTCATACCTTTCCCAAGGGTATTAGCGCAACGTGAAATGCAATCAGTCTTTAATAGATATAGGCATGTCAGACAATATGATCGACGTCTAGATAGTAGTTTCCCATAACATCTATACTGACAGTATCATACACATGTCAGTCCTTTCCGTAACAATATTTTCCTAATCTCTGCTTAGTCTGGCACAAGTGTAGACCTCACAATGAAAACCAAATTTACTAAAGTTGAAATGGCCTGCTATGCTCAGAAATCTAAGGCACTTATCATGGTACAATTAATAAATATTTTTTGTCTAACATTTATTCCATCTTAATTTCAGTTGCTTTATATGGCAACTCTCAGATCGTTTTTTCACGATTTTTGTAAATACTTGAAATAAAAATAAAGTGTTGAACAATAGATTAGCTGTATTATTATTTGATCGTTTGTTTGGGTTTTATTGTAACATATTGACCCTCGACCGAACCGTCAATCAAGAGATGCACCTGTGTAAATAAGCAGAAGAACAGTGGAAGCACGTGGGTGTCAAACAAAAATATAACCAGGACACAGACGTTTTGAGTCAGTTGCAGTTGGCGTCAGTTGGGGACAAGATGCCGAAGTGAGAGCCAGCGGCAGACAGAGGGCTTTGGGCCCTCAGTGACCCACGGTTGAGCAACTCCAACCAAGATGAGAAAGAAGTGCTGCTATGGTCAGAAAAACTTGGGTCAATATGTAGCAGTCTGTACCCGTCTCTAACTCACCTCTCACACACAACCAACATCAACCCTTTCGAGAATAAAGTGTGAGAGATATTATTTTTTAAAGAAGTGTGTTCGTTCGTTCATTGAAGTCGTCATTATTGTTGACTATGTTCCCGCATATATTTGTGTATGCATGAGGATATAAAACATTATGGCATATAAACCTTTGTATGTTATTTAATGGCAAATCTATTTTTATTCAAATAAACTGTTCTATTTCAATCAATTCAGTTTAGCATCAGTACAATTTATTTATCAAAAACATTACTATTTCAAGCCATTCAATTTAGTCAAACAGTTTTATTTCAAACAATTTAGTTTAGTATAAGTATATGTTTGTTTACATACAGTTAAATGTAAAACTGTTTTATTTCAAACAATTTAGTTTAGCAAAATACAGTTTCAATGTCAAAAACAGTTCTATTTCAAATAATTCTGTTTAGAATGCAAAGACAATTCCATTTCAAACAATCCAGTTTAGCATAAGTTCACAGTTTAAATATCAATACAGTTCTATTTCGAGCAATTCAGTTTAGCATCAGTACACAATTTAATTGAAGTACACAGTTTAAATGTAAAAAAACAGTTCTATTTAAAGTAATTCAGTTCAGCACAAGTACACAGTTCAGTTCTATTTGAACCATAGGTAGAACTCTATTTGGTGCTACTGCTCCGGGTCAGAGTAGACATGGGAGCAATGGCTATGAAGGGCTACTCCGCATTCCCCAAAGCTCCAGCATTACTGGAACCTCATTATCAGATTATTTCGCGTCATAATCAGGGCACTCGTTCTTACCTCTATGCAGAGAAGCAGTCGGTGTATTCCGTAGCCTCAACTGACAAGGCAATCTCTTATTTGAGAAGTAGTGTAGACAATTTTAAAAGATTTTAACCGTTAATGTCAACCCAGTATAATTGACAGATGATGACCCTGGGATCATTTGAGAAATTGGCTATGATTGGATAATTTCAGTTAGGAGATCGATGGGTTCTAACAATTGGAAATTTCAATGTAACTTTAAATTAGTTAGCGGACAAACCACTGAGAGTGCGGACCTAATTTTCATCTATGACCCGGTGGCTGACTCCCTACTTTCGTAAGGGACTCTTTATGCATGTGAAAGACTTCATGAAGTTATAATAAAGAAGGTACTCGCAAAAAGCAGTTATCTTCTTATTCGTCTCAGTAAAAAAACAAACAAAAAAAAACAACATAGAACGACAAAAGATTTTAGCCAGATACAGGAATCTGTTTCGTGAAGATTATGAAACGTCGATCGCCAATAATTCATGGACGTCGATAATTCATTGATAATCAACACTTCATTGCCATGTTAAATCCATCTTCAACATTTCTTACTCAATGATTTATATCCAACATTGTTTACTAGAATTAATACTAGTATTTTTTGGCTGTGTTTTATGACATATCAAATTTTGAGGGCTATTTAATGCCAAATCGTGTATATATATATATATATATATATATATATATATATATATATACAGTGTATCACAAAAATGAGTACACCCCTCACATTTCTGCAGATATTTAAGTATATCTCTTCATGGGACAACTCTGACAAATTGACACTTTGACACAATACAAAGTAGTCTGTATGCAGCTTATATAACAGAGTTAATTCTTCCCCTCAAAATAGCTCAAAATATAACCATTAAAAGCTAGACCCCTGCCAACAAGAGTGAGTACACCCCTAAGAAACTACACCCCTAAATGTCTAAATTGAGTACTGCTTGTCATTTTCCCTCAAAAATGTCATGTGACTCATTAGTGTTACTCGGCCCATGTGTTACTCGGCTCATGTGCATAGGGAGCAGGTGTTTGTTGTGCAGCTCTCACACTCTCAGAAATATGAGTGGTGTACTCACTTTTGTGATACAGAGACTGACCAGTAGATTAATTCCACTCCTGTTTCTTAATCGTTCTAACATATAACATGTTAACACCCTCTGCTCACGCCTATGAACGAAAGAATTTGCAACTTTGTAATTTGATTTCCACTTTATGTTTTTTATTTTTATTTTTATTTTTATTTTCTGACTTTTAATTTATTTTTTAATTTCTTTAATTTCCTTATTTTATCTTCTGAATACAAACTGTAACTCCTCATTCGCATCTCTGGGACAAGACAGAGCATGTAAAAAGAGTCATCTGTCGAGACGGAGAATATACCAACAATATTCTCCACAGAAATAAATTTATTATGACGGCTTAACCGAGTTTGAGTCTCCATTTAATTGTACTATATATATATATATATATATATATATATATATATATATATATATATATATATATATATATATTATTCAGTTCAGTTAAACCGGAGTCGGGAATAATCCCGTCAGGACAATAAAATCATTCTACTATGAACATTTAAATTTTCCCGGTAAAGAGCTCAATGTAACTGACATCACAGAGCAATAATTCCTTTAAGAAAAACAAAAACCGCTCCCATTAGGATCCTAATGTGAACGGTTTTTGTTTTTCTTAAAGATATATATATATATATATATATATATATATATATATATATATATATATATATATGTTATTAACGGTTTCAAACGAGCCAGAGATGATATTTTTGTACTCAGTTATCTGGTTTCAAGTAATGTTATTCAACACTAATAATTCTCTATTATATCAATCTTTTGTTTGCATGCTGTTAAATGGTTTTATCTATTGTCATCCAACACTAATAATTCTATTAAATATTAATCATTTATTTGCACACAGTTAAATGGTTTCAAGTATTGGTAACGGTAATAATTCTAAATGGTTTTTAGAACTGCTATCTGATACTAATAATTCTACTTCCTACTAATCATTTGTTTGTATATATTTTAACTAGTTTCAAGTATTGTTGTCTCAACGTAATTGATCCTGTCATCACCTTCAAGCACCTTTAAGATAAGATAGGGTTGGGTAATTATTTACGACAAGATCAATTTGAAGAATACAATCGGGACATGAGTAAAAGTAGATGGGCTCGTGTTATGTGGCCAATGAGCGGTTCAAATGATAACACGACTCGGAAATGAGTGATAAGAAATATACTGAAAGAAAATAATTCATACATAAACAATAGCTGGGAGAAACCCCTCCTCAGCTTAGCACAATTATGAATATTACCGTTCTTGGTGATGGCTCACCGAGTCTGCGCATAAGAGAGCTTAGTTGGTATATGTCACATGAGGGCGAGTCCATCTGTAGGGGAGGTAACCCAACACTTCACAAGGTGTTTAAAAAAATTTAAACAATTTATCTAAAATCAAACAGTATTTTTTAAAAATAGTTTTTATTCAATTAATATAAAATGTGTCTCCGAAATATTGATATTCTTTGAGATGTACAAGTTGTTTAAAGATTCAAAAAACGGTACTTGATGCCGTCTTGCTTAACACTCAGCATAATACGGTACGAAGCAAGGGTAAAGTGGAACAATCAAGGGGATGGAGTAGCATCCTCCCCTACACCTTGGTGTAGTAGCTATTGAAAAGGGAGCCTTCGGATCACCCTTGACTAAGAGAGACAACTTTAGTTTTACTTTTGTTATGGTCAAGGGGAGGTTCAAATGATAACACGACTCAGAAATGAGTGATAAAAAATATATTGAAGAAAATAGTACGTATATAAACGATAGCTAGGAGAAACTCCTCCCCTCCTTGATATGCCATTAAACAAAGAAACAAAAAAACTTCTCACCAAATCACTGACTTTATCTTGAAATTATAAAACTGACTTCAAAAAGGAAAGATTTTATTTGGCATTAAATAACTCTGCAAGAGTTGGCGTGCCATAAAACGGCCTACCAGTCATCATTTTTTATCACTTTCATTGGTCCCAAATTTCAGCTATATCAGCGAATTTCTATATGCAAAATATGCTCATCCTTGGAAAAGAGCATAGCTGACATAACACAAACGAAGGGATGCTCGAATGAGGTAAGCTCATGATGCAACTATTTCAATGTCAGTAAATTCTATCCTGTCATCGTTAGGGTTTCATCTTTAATGAAACTCGCCGATTGGTTTTGATAATGACTTTCAGATTTACTTTTATCTTCTTCTTGAGACCCCACCCCGCCAAGAAAAACACGTTTTTTTCGAAAATAGATGGCACACCATTGTTGGTCGAAGCAATAAAGATACAAGGTAGTTTGATCAAGATTTCTATCACTTTGATCACTTCGACTAATTTTCCGGCGTGTTAATCTTCTTATAACTTTTGCCCACAGAACGACGGACTACACCCAATCCTCTGATTGATGATTTAACAAAATGTTTTAACTTTAAACACTTAACTGGCGGTCTAAATTATAGAGCTAAATATGTATTGAATCCAGACTGAAAAAAACACCATTTTTGCCCACGCGCAACACGATGCCAAAAAAAAAAAAAAAACCCAACCCCCCCCCCGACTTATGAAAGTTATAATTGAATAAAACTACTAACAATCACTTTCAAGTGAAAAACAAATTTGTTACTAACTTTTTATTTGCCTGTCCTCGACGGTGTAAAATCATATAGCTGAATTCGCAAATGAAAACCGTGATTAAACATATTTACTTTCTATTACTCTCAGAATAAAAGACATTTTTCATCTGCCCACGTGCTGAAATCAGTCTGCCTCTACGTAATATTTGCACATCACTCAACAATACAAAAGCATACAATTGAATCCAAACGTGATCAAACAATTAATTTCTACCGTCCAGGAAAAAAAGACATTCAAATTTGATTACCTATTTATTACCCATCGTCCGACGATTAGATACCACTAATTAATTGGGCAATTTCCTTTTATTATTTATTTGCCCATCACTATATCCATCCATTGCCGCTAACGAGTAACGTAAAAGCAAATAGCGTAAATTGTGGAATACAAGTCATTTAATTAATTCGTCTTAATTTCCGGGAAGAAGTTTGATCATTTTCATCACTTAGAGTCGTCGAACTATCCTGTTCATCTCAATTGTTATACACACAACGTTTCGGTGGATGCGTCTTTCGGCCTTCTTCTGCTGATTCATGGCGAACTAGGTAACCCACAAAGATCTTCGAACCGAATCCTTTATTTAATCCACAGGGGGTAGATTGTTTTAATCACGTTAACCATAACCAGGTACAAGTGTTAAGCTATAATACACATTCCTTGTTATTTACTGGTAGTTGGGATTGAACCTTCAACCTCCAGATGATTTAAAATCACTCTTTGACCTATATCCGTTGCGTTAATTAGGCCTGAAAAAAATCTCTACAAATCTCGGGGTTAACTTAGACGGCTGGGATAAGATCCAAACGTCTCCCATGAAGAGGTCCACCAGTGAAACTGCACTCCTTAAAATCAATATACACGACTTACTGAAACTCCATCGCACTGTCATAAGGATTTCCAAATTAAACTCGTGTTTGGGGAACATTTTGAAGAAATTAATACCTATATTAATATAAAATGACAAAACTGTCATACGAATTAAGTATTATATTAACCGTATATCATATACCGTTTCTCAGCAGCTGATGCGCCGTAAACACTAACTGGAATGAAAACTCTAAACCCTAACTGGAATGATAACTCTAAACACCTACTGGAACGACAACTCTAAACACTAACTGGAACGACAACTCCGAACACTAACTGGAATGACAATTTTAAACACTAAATGGAATGGCAACACTAAACACTAACTGGAAGGACGACTGTAAACACTCTGTGGAATGACAACTCTAAACACTAACTGGAATGACAACTCTAAACACTAACGGGAATGGCCACACTAAACACTAACTGGAAGGACGACAGTAAACACTATCTGGAATGACGACTGTACAAATTTACTGGTATGACAACTCTAAACACAAACTGGAATGGCAACTCTAAACACTATCTGGAAAGACGAATGTAAAAACTAACATGAACGATGACTGTAAACACTAACTAGAATGGCACATCAACCAGTCAGACGGAAGGGAGTTTCCGTGGCGTAGGGTCTAAAGAGTTCGACTGCAGCCTCGAACTAAGCGAGTCCCTGCTATTACGCACATGTTCGGACTAATACCCTTGGGAAAGGCATGAACTCGTTTATTCACCTGGTTATGTGCTAAATAGTATCACTGCTGTTCTTTACAAGAATGACTTTGGCATCAAATAACCCGGCGAAAGTTGATGTCATTAACCAAACCAAACTAGTAAACCAGTCAGACATCGACTGTATGTTTTTTTTATCTATGCGATTTTATGACAATACAATAAATTGTGAATTTATTTCAATACAAGCTGGGGGTATCCTCGTGGTGTAATGGTTAAAGCGATGGACTGCGGAATCGTAGTACGCAAGTTCGTACTCCAGTCGCGCTATTACGTTCACTTTTGGGCAAATACCCTTAGGAAAGGTATGAACCCCCTTATCCTACCAGCTATGGGTTAAATAGTACCACTACTGTTCTTCCGTGGTGTGATGGTTAAAGCGATGGACTGCGGAATCGTAGTACGCGAGTTCGTACTCCAGTCGCGCTATTACGTTCACTTTCGGGCAAATACCCTTGGGAAAGGTATGAACCCCCTTATCCTCCCACTTGGTTCTTCTAGGAGAATGGATTTGGCATTAAATAACCTAAAAAGGGTTGATATGCCATTAAAAACAAAGAAACCAAACCAAAGAAACCAATCAATACAAGCTTTGTGTAAGATTTGTATGTTTCATATGTTGCAGTTGTGATTTTGATTTCAGAAAAAAATACTTACACCGTACTCTACTGAAGTAATGAGAGTTTAATGAGACATCATGCTAGTGTATTGAATATACACACATTGGCATTATCTCTCATATGGTACAACATCTTAAATGAAGTCTACTTGACCAACCATTTGGCATAAGTCTAAGGCAGAATTTTGAGCGAAAAATCTTGGCTTATAAGTCGTTATATTCCAAATTGACTAATACATCACAATTTACTGTAGCTGAAGGTCATTCTTATGTCATTTCCGCATCCGGGACTTCAGAGTATCTCACCATAAAAACGCTAATAATCACTGTCAACGAGCGTAGGAGTAGAAAGAGGGAATAATTCAGTAACAAACGACATAAGAAAGAAGGAAGGAACGAAGGCAGGAACATACCCCCCCAAAAAAAAAACCAGACCAATATTAGAACAGACAGTATTCTGCCTCAAGTTAACCGATAGACATGAAATAGAAATTTAGTTAAGAAAATATTTTTAAAATATCGTATTTGACGGGATATAAGACGCACGGGTCTATAAGACGCGTCCCTATTTCAGAAAATCGAAAAATATTAGTTATTAGAAAAATTATTTGTAAATGGTACAGCCTAGTCTATATTTATGAAGTGTGAATTTGGTTAATCAAACCATGATTGTAATTAAACGAAAAATAATAGAAAATTAAAAAAAAAACCAAGCCTATAAAAACTTTATTACATTCAAAGATAAAAAAAACAAAATTAAAAAAAAAAACTACATATGGCATATAAGACCAAAAAGAATTTCAAAATATATTTTTAATAAAAACTTATTTCACTCTTGAACTTTAACTAGTCATATCCCTCAAAGAGTACTAATGGCACCATGTAACCCAGTAATACCTGCTACATCATGGAGTTGTCAGTGACTAAAACAGTCATCTCACAAGGTTTACTTGGCGTGGAGGATGGCTCGATAGCAAGCTGAATGCACTCTTATTTCCTCAGCTATGTGTTAAATAGTATCAATGCTATTCTTCTAGAAAGATGACTTAGGAATTAAATGACTCAGGAAGTTTGATATGCCATTAAAAACAGAAACCAAATCAAACCAAATCAAACCAAACCAAATCAAACCTAGCTGGGTGTACATGAGGGTGGATGAACCCTCTTGGACTTATTTACCTAATTCCTCGATTATTAGCAAAATGGGACTTCAGAGGTGTAAATCTAGTTTATATTCAGTGCTTTCCTTCTCCTAGCCAGGTTGCCGCAATCAAGCAAAAGAGTCTAGTCTGTCCTACTACTTACCTGTAAATGGGTGGACTCGTGCCTTTCTCAAGGAGAGTAAGTAGCCTCATCGAAAGTTTGCCCGTTGCATTTCCTTCGACAATAACCACAAAATAAACTACATCTTCCTTTAGTACTGTTTCGTTTTAGGTAATTTGCATTCTGATGACGCTAGACATCTAGTGAAACATCTTAATCTGATTTTCCAAACTGTCTTTTTCTGTTGCATTCCGTCGAATGTTATTCCAAACTTTATTCTCACACTCACACACGCACACACACACGTGCAAAAGCGCACACGCCCACATACACACACACACACGTGCAAAACACACACAGACACACACACACACACATATATATATATATATATATATATATATATATATATATATATATAAACCCGTTGGAAAAATATGGATTCAGCCTTCTTTCTGGCTTTAGGGAACATACTTCAAATTGATTTTTATAAAAAAAATATTTTAATAATCGAAAGTTTTTCAATATTTGTGGTTACTTTATTTGATTGATTAAAAGTAACAGAAGAAATGTTTTTAAGGACGGTCAGACACACACAGTCATATATTCACACACACACACACGCACACGCACACGCACACACACATACACATACACACACACGCGCGTGCGCGCACACACACACGCACAGAGAAAAAGTGAAAAGTAAAAAGTAGCCAACTGTTAAATTTTAAAACCCTTTAACACCTAGAAAAAAAACGAATGATACATTCTATGGCATATCAACTATACATACACATTCACTCATACAAAGGCCCCGAGTAAAACTTCAAAATCATAATAGCATATCATATACTATAGACTAATTAGGGGAAGAGAAAGTGCATCCACAACAAAAGACACATAACACACTTTTAGAAAGAGAGGAAAGAAGAAAATGAAGAGAAAAAGAGAGCCGACCCTTTCAAGGATTCTATGACTGAATTAAAAGAAAGAAGCAGCCTATTGAAACATTTGATCTCTATGTAAACCAAACCACACCAGAAAAAAAAAAAAAAACATTAAAGGTTCACTGACGAAAGCCATAGGCTGGAAACACGTGTAAGAACAAAATAAATATTAATTGGAATCATTTTTGAGATGAGGCTTCTTAATCTGAGAATTAATTTTTATTTATTGCGGACTTTTGTCCTCATCTTGGTATTTTTTTTTTTTGTGTATGTGTGTTGTTTCTTCTTTCACTACGTTTCACCTCTGGCCTTCTTCAGGTGATTTACCGCGACCTCGGATAGGAATGCTGAGTCTTGTAACCGTATCCCCATTAATTACTGCCTTCCATAGTTGTCTATCGCACCACGTTTTTGACCGAGTAAACCTCTGGCCGGCTTGGGTAGGATTTGAAACCGCTATCCTCTGACAATGCTCACCTGGAACCGTAGAGACTCAACGCCTCTATCCGCTGACAAGTACAAAAATTCGGAACGGACCCGACTCTGGAAGACCAGATAAGGGTTTATAAGACCAAAAAATCCATCCTTGATCGCCCTTCGGGGCCCGTGGCGCAGCGGTATATGTATATATATATATAGAGAGAGAGAGAGAGAGAAAGAAAGAGAGTTATTGAAAACATAGTCTGTCCTACTATTTACTCATAGCTGAGTGAAGAGATGGATTCTCGTCTTTCTCCCGAAATGAAATACAAGCAGCTTTGTCCAGGATTTGAAATTGATTCACCGAGTCCATTTTTTTTTCGCTGAACCCACTTGTATAGTCAACGGTAACCTGACTCTCAGACATTTTTATAGCCGTATCACGTTGAATTGAGCAATTCTATTGCGATCGCTGAAGTTAAGCAACGCCGATAGTGGCTAGTACTTAGAATGGTGACTGCTTAACAGTAATAGGTGCAGTAAGGTAAATATTAGAGAAATCGTAGATACTTCCAACTCGGGTAGATGGAGTTCATAATTCTTTTTAGTTTCCTGGTTGTATCGTTGAAGTGAATGATGCACCGAGAAGAAGGAGTGCTTAATATATTTATTCAGCACCATATTCCATTACTACCGGATGCATGCAAAAAGACACAGTAAAATAAGTTACAATTAACAAGAGAATTTACAAGAAATAGAGAAGGGTGAAAATGCTTTATAGTCAAATGAACAAAGATCAATCCGAATATTAATCAGCTTAATATCGACTTAATATCAACCATGGAAGTCCTTAATCGTAGGTTATTTATGACTGAGTTAATCCATCTGGTAGAGTGCTGAAGTAGTGCTAGCTATTCAACAACACTTTACCAAAATAAGGAGGTTTGGTTTGGTTTGTTGGGTTTTATGGCATATCAACCTTTGTAGGTTATTTAACGCCAAATCCATTTTTATGTAAATAATCTGTTCTATTGAAAACAATTCAGTTTAGCATAAGTACACAGTTTAATTTTCAAAAACATTTCCATTTCAAACTATTCAAGCACAAAGTTAAATGTCAAACAGTTTTATTTCAGATAATTCCCTTCAGCGTAAGTACACAGTTTAAACGTCAAAAACAGTTCTATTTCGAGCAATTCGGTTCAGCACTAGTACGCAGTTCCAAAGTCAAAACAGTTATATTTTAAGCAATTCAGTTTAGCATAAATACGCAATTTAAATTCAAAAATCAGTATAGTGAAAGAAGCACCGTTTAGTTATATTTAACCCATAGATACGACCCTTATCAGGTGCTACCACTCTGTGCCAGAGTGGACCTGAGAGCAATGGCAATGAAGGGGTACTCCGCATTCCCCAAAGCTCCAGCATTGCTGGAACCTCACTATCAGATTGTTTAGTGTCATATCCTGGACACTCGTTAGGTGGGTCTTACCCCTTTGCAGAGAAGCAGTTGGTGTATTCTAAAGCCCCAGCCGAAAGGGCAAAAAATTAAAAAAAATAAGGAGAGAGGTGATTCTTTCAGCACCGTGGTGTTAACGTAAACTTTGTATGGCACTATATAATCTCGGCAATCATTTTGACTGAGGAAAGAGAGGATTGTGCAATCAAAGGACACTAAAATCTTCTTTACCATTTCACTTGATGGATTACTTATAACCAAATTTAATTTCCATTCAACCCAAAATAAAATTATTGGATATCAAATTTCAAAGCTTTACAAATTTAAAAATCTTTTAGACAATTCATATGAGAAAAGAATCAGTAAAAAAATAAACACACGTTTAGCATGAATACACAATTTAATTGTCAAAAACATTTCTATTTCAAGCTATTCAGCTTCGTCAAGCAGTTCTCATTCAGCTAATCCAGTTAAGTGTAAGTATAGATTTTTTTTTACACACAGTTAAATGTCAAAACAGTTCTATATTAAACAATTCAGTTTAGTGTAAGTAGAGTTTCAATGTCAAAATCAGTTCCATTTTAAACAATTCAGTTTAGCATGAGCACGCAGTTTAAATGTAAGTACAGATTAATCGTCAAAAACATTTCTATTTCAAGTTTTTTAGTTTAGTCAAACAGTTCTAATTCAAACAATTCAGTTTAGCATTCTAGAATAATTTTTTTAAAGGGCGGAATGGGTTTGGTAGACCCTTCGTATAACACGAATATTAGGCTGTGGGTTTGGGAGATTGAGACACAAATCATTACTTTCTATGTTAAAAGTTTTGTAAATAATTCACATAGCTAAATCCACCATATAAGGAATTGTAAAAAGTAGATTGCGATTAATAGTTGCCTAAAGATTTTATTATATTTTGCAACTTTCTTTTTCATTCATACAAAAATAACTGTTTCATTTAATTGAGTCCACTGACTTAGTTTTAAGATCGAAGGCCGTTTCAAGAAATGTTTCCTTCGGAAACGTCTAAATTTTACTCTTTTCACCTGAACATCAAACGGACAAATTACACCGGGGAACGATTTTATTTTCATTTTATTTTTTTAACATTGCTTTGTTTGATTAGGTAATTTACTAAGCTCTTTGCTGCGATGTGGCACAAGGCCGAATGAATTGGGCACCCAATGAGACTCGAACTCACTCGTGTAGGTTCGCTAGTCTAGCTTGCTAACCGTTACACCACAAGAGGTGCCCTTCGTTACACCACCAGAGGTGGATATTTGTCGCTGTCTCCCACCAGACACGACTTGACGCAAGGTTTTTTTTGCTTAGATGTGGCACAAGGCCATATGAGAGGGGCACCCAATGAGACTCGAACTCACTCGTGTAGGTTTGCTAGTCGAGCTTGCTAACCATTACGCCACCACAGGCGGCCTTGCTTTGTTTGATTAGTTTACCCTTGTTAAGAAATACAACTACTTAATATTACAGTTTTTAACGTGAGGTACAATGTTGTATATTTTGCATACCTAAATCCTTATATTCTTCAGAGTATAGTCTTACAAAGCAGGTACTTGGAGAGAGGTACCTTATGATAGACTTTCTTTTTATTTCCATAATTTTAGATTGGAAAAAAATAATTCATGACCTGACAATAAAATGAATCAAATGAGTGTTTACATTTTCAAAAATCGAGAATGTGTCGACCATAATATATTTTTTATTAACTTTAATGATTCTGATTTAATTTTTAGAATAGAATTTAAAAAAAAAGATAAATAAAATCTGATCATTATTTTCTAATCTGAAAAATAAAAGCCTGAAAATATTGGAAACAAAACTGATATAACAAAGTTGACATTTCCATCCATGAAAAGTTATTTTCTAACTTCATGATTTTCCATCTTTAAATAATCCAGATGATTTCTTTAGATTTTAAATCTATTCTTTTATGAAATATAATTTTTAAGACAGAACTGATTATTTAAAAAAAACAAAAAACAATAGCTACAAGAATTTTTTTTTTTTTAATTAGGGAATGCTAAACATAATCTATATTGCATATCTATACATCATATATTTATTACATGGTGGAACGAGAAATTGTCGTCCTAAACAAAACAACGCTACAGCTTTATTTTAAAACTTTTATTGAAAAAATCAATTCAGGTAACTTGATTATATAGGAGAGCTGACATCTATTCAATGTACCCGCCTTCAGCCTCAGTCACCGCCTCGATACGGATCCGGAACTGGGAGCTTGCCTTTTTCACAAGCGCCAGCGGGAGCTTGGCGAATACTCGGCGGATGGCGGCGATCAGGCTGGCTTTGGTGTTGTGGGAGGTCATGTTGGGGATGTTCTCGGCGTATGACCAAACGAAGTAGTCCAGCGGGTTCAGGTCGGGAGAGGAGGGGGCCAGTGGGAGAAGGGTACAAAGTCGTAGCACTCCTTCTGAAGCCAAGCCTGGGTCTCTTTGGACTTGTGGGCCGGCACCGAGTCCTACTGTCACACCCAGGGTCTGCCACCAGCCACCTGATTGCACCAGGGGATCACCACACTCTTCAGCACATCCAGGTACACTTTGGTGTTGACTTTCGAGCCGATTTCGAAGATGTGAGGAGGCATGATGTGGCCCTTACTTGAAACCATACCAAAGACCATAACTGTAGCCGGAAACTTTGTTTTCATCCCACTGGGCACGTTGAACCGTCCGGATTTGCATTTTGAGGGTGCTGGCAATGGTTCTGTTGTTATAACTTGAATAGGTAGAGAGCATGTGTTGTACAGCGACGCATCTTCGATCTCTCTCGTTGAACATTGTGTCACTTTCAGGCATGATAGTAGGCTCCTATCGCTCTTGGGATTTGTACACAACTGTCCAACTAGTAGATGGTCTACAACAAGAAAAGAAAACCGGTTTTCATTAAACGGAAATGGAATCATGTCGTCTTTTCTAGGGCGACAATTTTTATCGTTCCATCCTGTACTAAAATTGTAAAAAAATTGTTAAAAAATTTTAAAAACATAAAACCATAAACATAAATTATAGCTTAATGTACTTTACATAAGATTTATAAATTCTGATTTTATTTTTAAATAATTTTCATTTTTAAAATATTAACATGGCTGAAACGATTTTAAACATGGATTCTATTGAGTTCATTTTTTTACTTGATTCAGACTAAAACTGGCTTGTTGATTTTAAAACAATACTCCATTCTTTCTCAATCTATTTGCGTAGCCATCTTGCTAACTTCCTGGAAAACCTTGATGACATCAGCAACGAACGAGATAAATGATTTCCAAAGATTTGAAGGTCATGGGGGAATGTTTTCAAGGTCGATGGGATGGAAATAGGATGGCTGACTATTTTTGGACCATGAATGGAAACTGTCTTCAGATTGAATTTTTATTTTAACTATTCGCGCACAATTTGACTTACTCTAACAATGTCCTTTGTACGAACAAAACAAATTTATACAAACACTCATTCAATGTGTTGTTATTTTCCATTGTATGTAAAGTTTTAAAACTTTCTACAAAATAAGCACAATTTTGTTACAGGCGATAGTTTTAAGCTTTTTGAGACGAAGAGAGTCTTTCGGAGCACAAAAAGCTGACGTAATAAAAAATAAAATAAAAAAACTGGGTTTACTTTTAGATTCAGACGCCCAAAGTTAGTTAAACTCTGGTATCAGATCTAACTCCACAAAAATTTTGTTGCCCAGTGTAATCGACTAAGGAATTTGAATGTTTAGAATATCCTTGAGTCGAGCTTTAAAGTCTTCCAGCAAATTCTCAACGTGGTTTATATAGATAAACAAATCGCTATCCAAATGACTTTCTTCTTTCTCAACAAAAGACAAATTTACAAAATACTGAAAGTTGCGTTGGTTCAAAATAGACTTCTATTCACCAACTTTAGCCAATATACAGGGTACGGAAGCAAAATTAGGAATGTTCTTGTATAATAATTAAAAAAAAGTAAATTTGGCGACTGTAGTCGAGGGCAACCAGAAGGTTCAATTTTCAATCGTTACAACACCGAGGTGCAGGGGAGTGCGCTACTCCTTTCCCTGGATTGCTCCATTTTATCCTTGATACCTAACTTATATTGCTGAGTGTTAAGCAAGAAGGTATCAAGTACTATTTTAAAAGTCTTTGGTATGACACGACCTAGGATTTAACCCAGGTCTCCCAGACCATTGGCGAATACTCTACCCACTTGACCAATGAGCCGAACATAATAATAAATGACTCTATTTTAAAATAAGATTTATTTAATTTAAAAAATAGGCCAAAAAAAGAATATAGACATAAAACAGTAAATTTACTCAATATAGCTGCCATTCTTTTTTAATTATTGTATCAATACAACTTCAAAATGATTTGCATTTCTTTAAAATAAATTCTTCAAACATTTTATTCGATTTCTTCTCAAAGCAGTCTTAAGCGAACCAATATCTTTATGAAAAGTTGTATTTGTTTAAGGAGTTAAGGTCTGGGCTTAAATCTTGCTTAATTGCTGTCCTCAAAGTTTTCTCGTGGACTTTCAACTCATTTGCGTGTTTTTTTATTGACCTTGCGGGGTCCTTCTTGATCGCCATTGCGAGAATAGTTAAAAAGCCTTTTTCATTTTTGGTTCAATCCTCCACTTCTCCTTTTCCTTAAAAGCTCTTTTTCTGTAAAAAGATTTTTTTTTTCAATAGTATACTGTAGACAAAGAAATTTTGGCTTGGTTTCGGTGTTAAGCGAATCATAGATTCTTTGTCGTTTTTTTTTCTTGCTCACTCATATTGGGCTGAATTTTAATCATAAAAAGTGCTTGAATAATAGAGCTGCTCATGAAAATTTGGATCTATCAGGGGTTTTTTTTCTTCAAAAATTGGATTAATCAAAATTTAAGGAATGTTTTGAAATTATTCTACATTTTACTTCCTCACCCTGTAAATAAAAGCATTTTAGTCAGATGAGTAGAATGTTCGCCACCGAGGTCCAATCCCAGGTCAAGTCATACCAAAGACTAAAAAAATGGTACTTAATGCCACCTTGCTTAACACTCAGCATTATAAGGTACGGATCAAGGGCTATCCAGGAAAGGGAGTAGCATCCTTCCCTACATCTCGGTGTAGTAGCTATCGAA
The DNA here is from genome assembly GCA_963585895.1 of Sepioteuthis lessoniana. NCBI lineage: Eukaryota > Metazoa > Mollusca > Cephalopoda > Myopsida > Loliginidae > Sepioteuthis > Sepioteuthis lessoniana. The sequence goes on from OY757913.1 coordinate 12,730,434, forward strand.
AAGGGAGCCTTTGGGTCACCAACTTTACTTTTATAAATGTAATTTATAAAATTCAACTCCTGCGGACTCCCTATGCTTTTATTCCCCACTGCCCAAAGTTTACTCACCTCTATGCAACTTATGGACTACTTTGAGAAGTCCTGCTCTAAACAACTGACCAGAGCATGTTTCCTTTATTTAATATGACTGCTCAACGAGAAAATTCATAACTAAAAAGAACGTCGCGTCAATATCAAAGAATAATCATAAATAAATAACGGATTTATTATTTTCATTCTTACTGGTTTATTTAATACCGAATTATTTGTTATGAATGTTTGGTAATTGATATCCCATAATTCCCTGCTATAAATTGAGGGCTAGAAACTGTTGGAGATAAATTAGACGGATTCTATGCCATGTTATTTTGATCAGATTAATTTTGATTGTAAGTAAATTTGGCGACTGTAGTCGAGGGTGACCCCCAAGTCTCCCTTTTCGAGATCTACTACACCAAGGTGTAGGGAAGGGGGCTAATCCTTTCCCTGGATTGCTCCACTTTACCCTTGATCCTTACCTTATAATGCTGACTGTTAAGCAAGGAGGCATCAAGTACCATTTTTTGAGTCTTTGGTATGACTCAACCTGGGATCGAACGCAGATCTCCCAGGCCATAGTCATAATCAAGAACAATTCTTGGTCTCGATTGGTTTGTTTGGTTTGTTGGGTTTTATGGCATATCAACCTTTGTAGGTTATTTACCGCAAAATCCATTTATATGTAAATAATCTGTTCTATTGAAAACAGTTCAGTTTAGCATAAGTACACAGTTTAATTGTCAAAAACATTTCCATTTCAAACTATTCAAGCAGTTATATGTAATAATTCAGTTAAGTGTAAATACAGTTTTAATGTCGAAAAACAGTTCTATTTAAAATAATTCAGTTAAGCATAAGCACGCAGTTCAAGTGTGAGTACGGTTTAATTGTCAAAAACGTTTCTATTTCAAGCTATTCAGTTTACTCAATTCATTTTAGCATAAGTATGCTGATAGTTCTATTTAACCCATAGATAGGGCCCTATCAGGTGCTACCACTCCGGGCCAGAGTGGACCTGGGAGCGATGGCAATGGAGGGGTACTCCGCATTCCCCAAAGCTCCAGCACTGCTGGAACCTCACCATCAGATTGTTTAGTGTCATATCCAGGACACTCGTTAGGGGGGGGTCTTACACCCCCAGCTGACTGGGAAATCTTGGTCTCGAGAAGAACTGTGAAAGCCAGAGCGTTGTCGACCAACAAACTATATCGTGGGATTATTTCTCTTTTCGATATATGTCTGTGTATAATGGCAACCTTTGTTTAGGAGAATAATGATTAAATGAATTAAAAAAAAACCAACTTTGAATGCATGTACTATTTTATGTCCAAACAGTATCCAAAGGCTAGCAAGTTAATATACTAAGGTTTCGATGGTATTTTGAAAGTTCTGTAAAAATTCCTTTCTAAGATTCTCCCCACCACCAAAACCTGACAGAGTTAATGGGGTTTGTAATTGTAGAAAATGGACGTTTCAACAATGTAATTTTATAAACACAATCCAGCTCAACGGGTCTGATGTTACTTGAAACGGAGTTAAGCAGAGACGAGCAGACCCCCATACCTCCCAGAGAAATACCATAAATAACTTGGTATTGGTACGACAAAAATCTTTCTAAAGCCATGAGATAATCTGACTTGATTGAAGGACTTTAAAAAGTTAGCAAACTTCTTTTGAACACTTAAGTAGTTGTGAAAAGTTTTACTGCTGTTGGGAAGTCTTCTCGATTTTTTTTTTTGTTCTATCATAGACACATGTGTTAGTAAATTCTTGAAAAGTTAATCTATTTCTTCGAGTTGAAGTGTTCAGTAACAATTAATATTCACATTCTTTTTTATATTTTAAATTTATTATGCGAAAGAAATAACGGTCGAATTCACTGCCGTTGGGAGCCGATCGGAGTCGGTAGGAGATAAATAATAGACAGATGGGAATCTTATTTGGGGCGGTGCGAGATATTTATCTGAGGTGATAACTATATTTGTCTATAAATTTTATCAACTCCATGTTTAAATAAAATTTTATCTATTGATATATTTTCATTTAGCATAGCTCCAAAGCACACACTGCGTATTATTAAAATTAAATTTACAATTGTCTATATAGGATGACGCAAAAGTCATTTACCTCTTAAAAAATTGAGAACATTAAAAAAACGGCATTATTTACCCACTTATCGTTTTAAGAATCTCTCATCCTAAATTTGTATATTATTTGCTGTTTACTGAGATATAACTTACGTCTACCGAAATGACTTACATGTTACCGAGATACTGGTACACTTGTAATTTTATTTTTAGACAGGCTGGTGTACATAGCCACGTTTGGTATGAGGCCATGTTCAAGACATATAAAATGTATGCAGGTTTTGAACAATACTGAAAAAATATCGAAAAGGAATAGTTTTAAGGATGCTGGCAAAATGATTTTTGACAACAAAATGAGGATTTTCCAGGATTATATATATATATATATATATATATACTCGGTAGCCGTTAAGCGGATATATGTAAACAATAACAACCGTGATTCATAACCGTTTAAATTTACTTCGCTGGCGCTGGCTTCCTCGTGGCTGAGTGGTAGAATCTTGGATTGGCATTTGAGTCAACGGGGTTTCGATCCCAGCTTCGGGAATCTAGCCTGTCTAGCCACACTGATGAGTTCTGATAGAACAAAAAAGATCTGTCTGTGGATGACAATATATATATGCTCCCCTAACCCTGTAGGGTTGAGCTCTCTAGCGAATGAAGTGATTGTGTTGCCATTAGCGTATATGCGAGGCTTTTCATATGAATCGAGCTCTCGGTAGCCATTAAGCGGATATATGTAAACAATAATAATTATGATTCATAACCGTTTAAATTTACATCGCTGGTGCTGGCTTCCTCGTGGCCGAGTGGTAGAATCTTGGATTGGCGTTTGAGTCAACGGGAGTTTCGATCCCAGCTTCGGTAATCTAGCCTGTCTAGCCACACTGATGAGTTCTGATAGAACGAAACAGACAATATATATATATATATATATATATATATGTGAATGTGTGTGGATATATATATACTGGGATCCATACCATTCTAAGGTTTAAGAGGTCAGTCTGCTCTACTATTTGCCTGTTGCTGGACGGAGAATAGTTGGATTCATACCTTTCCCAACGGGTATTAGCGCTATGTGAAAAGTAAACTATCTCGTCCAGGAATAGTAATCGGATCCATTTCTTATGACTATTAACATTACCCCACGATCAACGTCTCTCTCTCTCTCTCTCTCTCTCTCTCTGCCTCTCTCAGTCTGTCTTTGTCTCTCTATACATATACAGAGAATTTTTGTTCACTCCCAATTGGCCATATTAGAATTCAGCTCCTCCACAAATTTAAGATTTAAAATTACATCACAAGATACGTGTTTCTCAGTCGGCTGGGTCTGTAGAATACACCGACTGCTTCTCTGCAGAAGTCTAAGACCCCCACCCAACCAACGAGTGTTATATATATATACATGTTGTAAAACCTTAAAATCATGATTAGAATTATAAGAAGATAATTGTTTGAGGTGCCCATGGTGTAGTCGTTATCGTCGTAGGAAATGGACACGGCGACACGAGTTCAAATCCTGGACGAGACTCATTGCATTTCACATAGCACTAATACCCTTGGGAAAGGTATGAATCCAATTATTCTCCCTCCAGCTATGGGTAAATAGTAGGACAGACTGGGTTCTTCAGCCTTGGTTAGGCAACTAGTCTAGGAGAAGGAAAACTCTGAATTCAAACCTGTTAAACTCCGCTTAAAAATTGACCTTGTGTCATATCCTGCCCGAGCGGAGGGGTTGGTAAATAGTAAATCGTATAAGAGGATTTCATATCCAAATATTTTCTGAAAGAATCCCCATGGCGTAATGATCTGTGTTTCCCAGTAGAATACACCGACTGCTTCTCTGCAGAGGTGTAAGACCCTCCACACACACACAATCAACGAGTGTCCCGTATATGACACTAAACAATCTGATGGTGAGACATCAGTAATGCTGGAGCTTTGGAGAATGCGGAGTACCCCTTCATTGCCATCGCTCACTAGTTCACTCTGGCCCGGAATAGTAGCACCTGATAAGGTCCCATCTATGGGTTCAATAGAACTCGTTGACATTTAAACTGTGATAAGAAATGACATGATAAATTGAATTGTTTGAAATAGAGCTGATTATTAAGTCATTTAACTGTATGTAAACAAATGACTGATATTTAATTGAATTGTTTGTAATACATAGCAATACTTGAAATCATTTAACTTTTTTGACTTATGCTAAATTGAATTGTTAGAAATAGAACTGTTTCATCATTTAACTGTGTGTATCTAAAAATGTGTTTACAAATCCTATATTTAATATATATGTAAAAAGAGCATTTGGCATTAAAATAACAACAATGTTTGACATGCCATAAAACCAAACGACACCTAATTAAAAAGATCGAGGGGTTCTCCTCGTGGGGTAATCATTAAACCTTTGGACTGTGGAATTATTGTAAGCGAGTTCGAACTCCAGTCGTGCTATTACGTTCACTTGGGAAATATATGAACTCCAATATCCTCCTGGCTATGGGTTAAATAGTACCAGTGCTCGTTGTTCTAAAAAAAATGGCTTTGGCAATGAATAACCCGCGAAGGTTGATATGCCATTAAACAACAAAACAAACGGACTAAAAGATGCGTGCTGATGGATTTAAGCTAATTTTTGATTAGCCCACACAAACGTGGTAAAGTGTCTGATTTTAAAATCTTATTTCGAAATCTACCTTTGATGTTTTTTGTTTGTTTAATGGCATGTCAAATTTCAAAGGTTATTTGATACCAAAGCCGTCCTTGTCTATGAATTATAGTGGGCATATTTAACCTATGGCTGAGCAATGAGAAGGTTCATCCCTTTCTAAAAGGCATCAAACTGTGTGTGAAGTCAATTGAGTGAAGTCAATTGAGTGAAGTCAATTGAGTGAGGGCAATTGAGTTCGTACTCGCTTACTAAAATGTCGCAGTTATCCACTGCACCGCATTTACTCCCTCCACCTTAATTGGGGAGGTAGAAACAGTATTTATTTTTGTATTTTAATAACAATACACCAACCTTTCTACTAACGTTTATAATTCAAATCAAAACCTTTGCATCGTTATATATGACTTTCATTGAACGTATTAAATTTACTGATTCAACGTTGAGAACTTCAATATTGAATTTGCTGATTCAACATTGAGAACTTCAATATTCAATTTTCCGATTCAACATTGAGAACTTCAACGTTGAATTGACTGATTCAACATTGAGAACTTCAATATCTAATTTGCTGATTCAGCATTGAGAACTTCAATATTAAATTTGCTGATTCAAAAAAGAGAACTTCAATATTCAATTTGCTGATTCAACATTCTCAAACCAACATCAGAAAAATTGGGGCCATTTAGTTTATTTCTAGAATACAACGGTGAAAGAAATGGATGGCCTCAGTGCAATCGCTATTTTCGTAGGAGAGGGGCACAGTAACTTGAAGTCCATCCTGGACGAAGCTGCTTGTTTTTCAAATAGGGTTAATATCTTTGGGAAAGGTATGCATGCAAATATTCTTCCTCGAGATATGAGTAGATCGTCGGGAAGATTGGGCTCAATAGCAACCTGTCCCGGAATAGGAAAATTCTGAATTCAAGCCCGTTAAGAGTTGCTTGAAAATTGGCCTTGAGTCACATCGGCCTCGTGCTCAGGGGTTAGGTATATATATCCATATATCCCTGTATTATTCGTTTTTTCTAAAATCCAAAGCATTCACCCTGAAGACAACTTTTCGGCTTGCATGTTTAAGATATTTTCTATCATTATTTTATTCTTATTTTTATACGTAAAATAATCTTAAATCGAATATCTTGTAAGTAGGCAGAATTTTAGTCGAAACACGTGTCAGCAAATGAAATAAATTTTCATCCACAACAAAATATAAATCTTCAGTTTATCTTTTCAACATATCTGTATTTTTCTCTCACTTATACATACATACATACATATATACATTTCTAATCATGATTTTAAGGTTTTACAACATGTTATATATATATGTATATATACCATCATCATTATGTCGTGCTGGTAGCACGGATATCCCTGACCCTCTCTCGCCACTTTTCCCAATCGTTCATCGCCTCAGGCAGGTCTTCAGGACAACATCCCTTATCCTCACATAGTTGCTGAATGTATGTTTGTGCTGGTCGTGTTGCATACATATATATACTGGATAAATACTGACACAATGATAAACGACGCATCAAGGACGCAGGAAGGAAGACGCAAGAAGACTTTAGAAAAATATTCACATCTCATTTTATTGCAAGGGTTCGAAAGGGTTGTTCAAGGTTTGCATGTGAGAGGGTGCTGGAGACCGAACATAAACTTCATATTTTGACCCCACTGTTATGACCGTCACGTTGTGTCTTTCTTGTTCTCTTAGATGCTCAACCAAAGGTCTTGGGGTCCACTGCTGGATGCTGGCTTTCTTTACTGCATCTTATCAGCATCTTCTCTGGACCCCAGTTCATCAGGGCTTCAAAACCCATCGGCCTGGTGTGGCTTTCCTTACCACATCTCGTCTCTAACTCTCTGGAAGTCTGCTGGCAACTGCTTTGGCACCCAACTCAACTCAATTATATAATAATTCAACGCCCACACGATCACCCACTGGATCTTTGAAATCGAATGTTTAATCGTCATCAAGCGGAAATAACTATCATGCAGTTCAGAGGTTACTCTCTTCCGGTGCATCACTGTAGTGGCACAATGGGACCTTCACCTTGTCCCATATCATAAGCCTTAATCCGCCCACGCGATCTCTTTCGATTACTGGCCATTGGAATGTGTCACTTCCTTCTGATGTATCACCTTGGAATAGTATTTTTGGGTTGAGTCGAAGGTCAAAATATAACAGTCGTCCTGCTTTTGCACGGCCATGTGTGGGGGTCCATAAGAGTACATCACTTATGAGTTCGTCCCTGCTTCTCCAGCAGTGTCCTGCATGTCTGGTTCGTCTAACTTGAATAGTTTTCGTGATAGGAGGTAGGTGGCTGTACAGTTGGTGTCTTGTGGGGTGTTGCCGCCAGGACTTGTTCAAGATTGCACGCAGCATTCTTGTGTAATTGCCGTCTAGCTTCTTCTCCAGCCGTTTTGTTAGAGTCCATGTAGTGATAAGTAACATGTTGTAAAACCTTAAAATCATGATTAGAAATGTCAATGAAAAAAAAATTATAAGAGAATTCCATATCCAAATATTTCCAGAAAGAATCTCCGAACGTAAAAAAACATTTACTAATCGAAAATGCTCACTGTGCGTAAGTTACCAGCACTATTATGCTATTCTTTTACGAAGTCACGATCGAGAGTGATGCGCTTGCCTTATATGTGAATAAGTGCATAGACATTCTTCTTGAAGAACATGGCGTCAACTTGAGCCATCCATTCACCTATACAGGAACAGCGCCATCCACGTGTTAACGCTTCCGGGGTAAATAATTTTCAGCCATGGTTGCTAAACTGAAAATTAATAAATTATAATCAAGCATTACTTTCTAGACGCATCGATTATGAACACATTTTTTGACCAAAAAGAATATTTTCATGATATAATCTCACTCTCCAAAAATGAATCATTGTAACCATTTTCAGTTTTAAAGAAAGAGCAGACTTGGCTCTTTAACTTTGGTATGGTAACTAATCTAGGAGAAGGAAAACTCAGAATGTAAACAATACATAGAGAGGTATAGGCTCTGCTAGGCTATTCATGCACAAGACATCTGATATGAGTAAAGCTCCTATAACCCAAACAGATCACATTATAAATTTTTAGGCAGTAAAATAAAATCAAAACAAAGAGGATTCTGGTTGGTTGGTTGGTTTTACAGACCGTCAAATTTTAAGGTATTTAAAGCAGAAGTCTGTTTGGCACTTAACACTTCATGTTTGATTGCAATATCAAAGTTTTAAAAGCCAGTGTATTTATCTAATTCAAAACCATTTTAAACAATATAGGGTACGTAAGAAAAATTTTGAATATTTTAGAAGAATAATAAACGATTCTATTATAAAACAAGTTTAATTTTAATTAAAAAAACCCCCCAAAAAACAGCAAAATAAGAACATAGTCGCTAAACAGTAAATTCGCTTCATACGGCCGCCATTTTTTTTTAGAATTATTGTATCAATACACCTTCAAATTGATTTGCATGCCTTCAAAATAAATTCTTCAGACATTTTCTTCCATAGCAGTCTTAAGCAAACCAATGGATAAGAAGTTGCATTTGATTTGTTTTCTAAAACGTCCCATATAGAGTAATCAAAGGGGTTAAGGTCTGGGCTTAAATCTTGTTTAATTGCTGTCCTCACTGTTTTCTCGTGGACTTACAATTCATTAGCGTGCTTTCTTTTGACGTAGTGGTGTCCATCTGAATCACTATAGGGAGAGCAGTTAAAAAACCCTGTTTTCATTTTGTTCAATCCTTCACTCCCCCTTTCCCTTAAACAGCTCTTTTTCTGTTAAATTTTTTTTCTTTGCTTTGTATACAGTCGACAAAGAAACTTTGGTATGATTTCGGCGTTAAGCAAAACATAGATTCTTTGTCGTTTCTTTTCTTGCTCCCTAATATCGGGCTGAGTTTTAATAAAAAAAAAGTTATTTAATAATTGAGCTAATCATGAAAATTTCGATTTATCGCAATTTTTTAAAAGTTGAACAAATCAGACTAAAAGGTTATTAAAAATTATTCCATTTTTTGTTTCTGTACCCTGTATTTCTAACTGATAATTATAAATGGGACCCAAACACGTACTACCCCTCAGAGTCGACCTGGGAGTAATTTGCATGTCGGAAAACTCCACATTCTTCAGAGCATCAAAATTTTAATTTAGTATCATATCGAGCACCCCCATTTTTGGGAGTGTTTGGAAATATGCTGTCTGCATATTCTAAGCCTCTCCACACAAAAAATAACCCTGTTCTGTGGTCGTCACCTGAGATTTGTTGACATTATTCAACATGTTGTGACGAACCAACTGAAGTCAGTGTCAGTTGAAGACTTCCAGTATTGCTTCTTGAGTGGGAACGATGATTTTTGTCTTAGGAAACTCATTGGAATAAAATAAAGTTATTTTGTGTATAAATTGATGATAAAAAATATTTGGCATAGTAAATCTAATTACCTTATGGGCCAACCTTGTTAAAAGTAAAATATTTATTTTGTAAATGTATCAAAACATATATTTATCTCTAAGCACCGAGGAAAGTGATTGATTTTGACGGCATTTCATACCATTTCGAGTTATTCTATATTGGGTTCATAGTACGTTCATATTTTTGTTTCTTAATAGATTTCTTTATACATAGTCGAATCGAATACAAATAATTCCTAAACAGATCAATTTGACCCTATGATGAAAACCTTAATAGTACTATGACTTCGGGTCTGAGTGAACCTGGGAGTAATGTTCACCCAAGGCACCTTTTTTTTTCGTAAGGCACACAGTCAGCGTATTCTAAACCCGGTCAACCATACCGGATATATTTATCTGGGAAATTCTGGACCTTTAAGATCAACCCAAACTACACAGATGAACTGACACATGATTTTCGGCATATTCATTTCAGAAATATAATCCTTACAAAACCTCCTAAATTACTTGTATATAACTGAAAAACAATGAAGAAATATCTGAACTTTATAATGAAATAAGTACAAACAGAAAAATGATCATATAAAGTTTATTCCTATTTCTTGTCGAGGCTGGTATCAGATATTTTTTATACTTCTGTCTGATCATGTAAGGTTATTATAAGAAAATTATATCAATGATGATGGTATACAAGTGATGTTTAAGATATCTGGCAGCGAGACAAAGCGCAGGAAGAAGTGGATTTAAGCCTCTTTCGGTGATATTAGTACGATGGGAACAATGACAGTCAACGCTTTACCTATACGTATATTAACGTGATGAGATGCTGCTACCGAGGTATATGAACTGGTCAACTAATTTCAGAGAAGATGGTAAGATCTTTAATAAACACACAGAGAGTCTAAGTTATCTGAGTTCACGTAGAGACCAACGCTTATTACTGTCTGCTCTAAAACAGGAATTCTTCCAAGTTGTAGCCGTATAATTACAACTGTATGGCTACACCACCTAGACTCTAAAGGAACGCTCGGAGAAAAAAGCTTGATGAAAACTGCACTAAGAAGCAGCATGCTGTTTTGAACAAATCTTTGAAGTAGCTCCACAAAAACAGCAGCTGCATGGCCACTAACTTCCCATCTCGCAAACCCTTGAATGTGACAAAGAAATACTGGACACCGTTGAAAGAGCAAGGAAGAGTTCATAAGTGACGTTCTTTTGCGGACTATTACACATGGGCACACCAGTGTTGGTCGGCCATCAAAAAATTACATTCATTAGCTCTGTGTTAACACTGGGTGCCGTGTGGGGAACTAAACAAGCGTGATGGTCGATAGTGATCGATGGCCAGAAAGAGCGAAAGGAATATCTGCAGCCAGCATACCTCATGTTAATGATAATATTCCAAAGCAATTTACTGAAGAGCAATTGACCTGAGGCCACACACTTTGGGGAGCATCAATCTTGATGTTAATTAAGTAGAAAGTAGCCTAGTAGTGCTGGTAACATATACCTAATATTTTATTTATGCAGTAATGAATATGTTGGATTAGTAAATCAGCTCATCTATCAGACCTACCTGAGTGAATATCTATTTGCGTTTCAAACAAGTAATATAACATCTTTGTCTTCCTCATAGAGGTCAGATTATTAGATGATCACGTGACACTGTCTTAGATAATATGCAGATTTCAATGTAATCATTCGCAGTGAAAGGCACTACTACATCGACTTCTCGGCGGCAACGAGACATTAGATACCAATGGGTCGAATTTCAAATACAGTATGTCCGGTTCTGCTTCATCGCTGAGGTATTTGTGTCTTTCCCACCGGAAGCTATGTTTGAATGCGGCTTTTCAAGGCAAGCAGTCTCTCCTCTCTTGCACGATTAGTATTAGACAATCTTGCCGCTTTTTTAGGGTCCCATCTATGGGCCGAATATATATGTTTTAAAATTATCCGCATAAGATTCTGATTGATTGATTTTAACGGCAAGTCAATTTTATTTTATGCTTGAAAATTAAGGAATTGTATTTATTGTAAGTTTATATTTTAAGAATTTTTTTTTCGAATGGGACTATCGAATACGATTAATTTTTAAACAGTTCTATTTTGGCTCATGGGATGGGACACTAACAGATAATACCACTCCGAGTTTGGGTGCGTCTGGGAGTAATGAAAGAGTACACCCCACTCTTCAGATCTCTGGAATAGGAGCCTCACCCTAAAATGTAAGTTAGTTGGTTTGGTTTGTTTTTATTGTATATCAACCATTATTTAATGCAAAATCCTCTTTATACATATATATCAAATATATCTAATTTGTAAGCACATTTTGTTGATAAAACTTTTTAACGGGTCTGTGCACATTCTTTCTGTATACAGTTAAATGGTTTCAAGTATTGCTATCTAATACAAATAATTCTGTTTTTCGACAGATCATTTGTTTGCACACAGTTAAATGGTTCCGAGTATTGCTATGTATTACTAACAATTCAATTAAACATCAGTCAATGGTTAAACAGTTTCATTTTAAACAATTCAACTTAACACAAGTCATTTGTTTTGCACTCAGCTTAAATGTCAACCAGTTCTATTTGAGCCAGAGAGAGGACCCTATCAGGTGTTACCACTCCGGACCTGAGTGGACCTGGGAGCAATGGTAATGAATAAGTACTCCACATTCTTTAAAACTCCAGCATTACCGGAGCCTCACCATCTGATTGTTTAGTGTCATATCCAGGACACTAGTTTGGGAGGAGTCTTACCCATCTGCAGAGATGTTGTCGGACTGCATTATTAGTATTAGATAGGAATACTTGATACCATATGAACGCAGGAAAATTATTTGTACCTAGAATAGTTACTTGAAGTTGGAATGGTTTATTAAGAATTAGTCTGTCATTTAGAGTTTTTCACTGGAGTTTGAGTGACAGCAAGTCTTCTCAAGTCTCCAGGACTCTTCTCAATATACTGGCCGTTCTCAATAATGCTTTCGTTTGGATGGTCTCCACTCGTCCACCAACAGTATCCTTATTATTATTATTATTATTTACTCATTAGAGTCTTTCACTGGAGTTTGAGTGACAGCAAGTCTTCTCAAGTCTCCAGGACTCTTCTCAATATACTGGCCGTTCTCAATAATGCTTTCGTTTGGATGGTCTCCACTCGTCCACCAACAGTATCCTTATTATTATTATTATTATTATTTACTCATTAGAGTTTTTCATATCAGCGTTAGCTAATGGTCTTTCACTGGAGATTGAGAGACAGCAAGTCTCCTCAAGTCTCCAGGACTCTTCTCAGTATTCTGACCGTTTTCAATAATACTGTGGTTTGGATGGTCTCCATTCGGCCGCCAACTTCCGAATCCTCCAGGCCCGTTAATAATCCTTTAGTTATTGTGCCAAAAGCACTAATCACGATTGGTACCATCGTCCCTTTCATGTTCCAGAGCTTTTTCAATTCTCTAGCAAGGTCGAGGTACTTATCCTTCTTTTCACATTCTTTCTGTTTTATTCTGTGGTCAGCTGGGAAAGTAAAGTCGACAATTTTGCAAATTTTCTTTTTTTGTTAATTATTAGAAGGTCTGGTCTTCTGGCCCAGATTAGGTGATCTGTGTGTATGTCAAAGTCCCATAGGAGTTTATGTGTGTCATTATTATTATTATTATTATTATTATTATTATTTACTCGTTAGAGTTTTACACATCAGCGTCAGCCGATGGTCTTTGAATGGAGTATGAGTGACAGCAAGCCTCCTCAAATCCATAGGACTCTTCTCAGTATTCTGGCCGTTCTCAATAATGCTGTAATTTCGATGATCTCCACTCGTCCGCCAACTTCCAAGTCCTCCAGTCCCTTTAGTAATCCTTTAGTTACTGTTCCAAACGCACCAATTACAATTGGTATAATTGTCACCTGCATGTTCCATAGTTTTTTCAATTCCCTAGCAAGGTCGAGGTACTTATCCTTCTTTTCACATCCTTTCAGTTTTATTCTGTGGTCAGCCAGGACAGCAAAGTCGACAAATTTGCAATTTCTCTTTTTTTGTTGATTATTATTAAGTCTGGTCTTCTGGCCGAGATTAGGTGATCCGTTTGTATGTTAAAGTCCCATAGGATTTTATGCATGGCATTTTCTAGGACAGGTGCTGGGTTGTGCATATACCATTTGTTAGTGTGGTCGAATTTAAATTTCTTACACATTTCTCAGTGAATCACCTTACCGACCCAGTCGTGTCTTGCCTTATACTCCCTCTGTGCTAATTTGCAGCATTCGATTATTATTATTATTATTATTATTATTTACTCATTAGAGTTTTTCACATCAGCGTAAGCTGATGGTATTTCTCTGGAGATTGAGTGACGGCAAGTCTCCTCAAGTCTCCAGGACTCTTCTCAGTATTCTGTCCGTTTTCAATAATCCTGTTGTTTGGATGGTCTCCACTCATCCTCCAACTTCCAAATCCTCCAGGCCCTTTAATAATCTCTTAGTTACCGTGCCAAAAGTACCAATCCCAATTAGTATAATTGTCACCTTCATATTCCATAGTGTTTTCAATTCTCTAGCAAGGTCAAGATACTATCTCTCTTTTCACATACTTTTAGTTTTATTCTGTGGTCTGCCGGGACAGCAAAGTCGACATTTTTTCAGATTTTTTTTTTTTTGAAACTATATATTTGCTTGAAAATTATTGGTATTTGACAGGAATTTTTGAAACCATTTATTTGTGTTCAACTCAATGATTAGAGAAAAGGGCAATGAAAAAAATACAATGGAACATTGGAAATATAGTTAGGATTACAAACTTGAAACCATATAACTATGTGGAAACAAATAATTATTATTAAATAGAAATAATTACTTGAAACCATATAATCATTTGTATTAGATAGGAATACTTGAAACTAAACAACTGCGTGCGAATTATTTCTATCAGATCGGACTACTTATAGCTGTAAATTATTTATATCATGTACAGTTACTTGAAGTTTTAATTGTTTAATAAGAATCATCATTTATTACTTGAAATCATATAACTATGTGCCAACAAATGATTATTATTAGATAGAAATAATTGCTTAAAACCATATAATTACGTATAGATTTTTAGTGTTAGATAGGAACACTTGAAACTATACAATTGTATGCACATTATTTGTATTAGATAAGAATACATTTTATCTTATAGCAGAAGGGAAAAAATGATAATCGACAAATAAAAAAGTTAAATTTTAGAATAATTCAATGGAACATTGAAAATAGTTATAATCATAATAAAAAATTTAGAACTCAATCCAATTTCAGAATCCTAACCAAACTTACTGTTTCTTTTCCTTTTGTTTTCATAAATATTAAAAACTCGGCCTACAGTGATGATTGAAATAGTTGATAATTTGCCAGAATTACCTGGTAAATATTCGAATTCTGTTTCAGTAGTCATTTTGTAGATAAAAACTGAGCAGGTTTTTACAATCTATCCCCATTTCACAACGTGGAATACAACTTGAAATAGAATTGAATGAACTCTTTCCTACCATAACAAGATACTTGACATCGATTTTAACATTTTTCTCTCTTTATTTCGGTATATACCCAATCACCCCGCCACCGGCTGGATGAGACAAAAGGTCAAATTAAACTGAGGCACATCTGGTTTGAAATGAGAATTTTCCAACACCTAGACTAGTTGCTTTAACAAGGCTTAAGAACCCAGTTTGACAGAAGAACTTGGTCGTCTTAAGCAATTGAAAGTAAACAAATTCATTGAAAAAACGAATATTTATACTCTTCAGAGAATATTAATCATTTATCTATATTTGGATAATAAAGAAAATTTTGGATCTCCAAAAGATAAGACCATATGGGCTGGTAGTCGGTTCAAGTGAAAGAAACCTCTGGATTATTTCTGAAATTATCAGAAAGGGAACAGGTTGTTTGCATTTTAAAATATCCTGAGTGGAAAATCTGAGAGGAGAATGTTAATTGCTTATGATTTTCTGGATAAAGAAAACTAAAATTCAGAAAAATGACCAGACATACAGGAAAGGCCACAAAGGCTGTTTCTGAGATTATCAGAAAAGGCAAAATTGTTTTCGTTAGAAAAGTCACTGTGGTTGACCGGAAAGAAAAAATTCAGTTGTTTGATAAAATTAGAAATTTTCCGTCGCCTTGGAATTTTGAAAATCAGATTCATCACAAGAAGACAGTTGTGCCGGCATATGGAGGAGAACTAGTACGAAAAGTCAACTGATTTCTATGCTAAAGAAAGTCTCAATTTTTGAGCAAAAGAATCGCCCCGAGAAGCTGTAATTTTTTTGTCTGTATTTTTACATTTATATTTTTATGTCAGTATTTTTAGATTTATATTTTTACATTTATTTTTACATTGATTTACCAATCAGTGCCCATAAAATTTATTTGAGATCTTGATGATGACAACAGTTGACTTGGCACGAAAAATTTGAAGGATCTAAACCTCAAAAGTCTAAGAAATCTTTTCTCTCCTAGATTGTTTAAAACACATTTTTTAACTAATCGACTTTTTCATTTAATTTTGAGCCCACCTCAATTTCATAAATAAGCAATTAAATAAACACATCTTTAGTAGATTTATGAATTTATTCTGTTATTCTACTGAAAAGTTTTGGCTTCATTTCTTTCGAGTAACAATCTAACATTCTGTTCCTTCAAGTTTGCATTTAATTTCAACATCGCTTGGTTATTCTCAATTGAATGAAAATATATTTTACTTAGATTTATTCGTATTACCATTACAGTTTTCTCTTGCTGATGAAAAATAGTTTTATTTTCACCCTGTACATTTCAGTGCAAAAATATACTTTCACTCACACGTAGTGACACACTCACATGCAGATCTTTTACACACGCAAAATATATCAACTTGCTTTAGATAGCGCAAACTACTATACTGAAATGCAGAATTTTTTTCTTTCTCGTAATGTAAATATTTAGAAAATATTTACGTACTGACTAATAAAGTTTTTTCTTAACAGAAGAGACTTTGTAATTTGTATTTTTCAATAAACTTTCACTCGATTTAAAGAAATAAAATTCACCAGGTTGGATATAGAGTGAGTGGGAGGAATAAAGGAGATCTAAAACACATATGATACCAGGTATGGGTGAGAGATACAAATATAAATAGGTAGGAGTTAAGACAGGAGATCCAGCCAACTAACCAGTAAAAAGAGGTTGGGAAATTCCCAAATTTGGAAAAGCTGTTTTAAAGAAAATTGGGATTATGAAAAATTGACATTAAGGAAGAGTAAATGCTATAACCAGCCAACTCCCACTCCAGTTGAATACCGGTCTGAAAATAAGAATAAGTTTTGACATTTTGCTTTGGCTTTGTTTTATGGCACATCATTCAATACAGGTCATTTAATGCCAAACCCATTCTTATGCGTATAAAAAGTTCTATTTCAAACAATTTGGTTTAACATAAGTATACTGTTTAAATGTCAAAAACAGTTCTATTTCAAAAGAATCCAGTTTAGAATAATGTTGTAGCGGGATCACCTACTAATGGACTCAAACACTCTCCATAATACCGGAAGACGCAGCAATACGAAGTCAGTCTAGATCCGGAAGCTAACCTCACCCCCGCGCGGTTATGCGAACTATCTAACCGTCCTATGTTCTTGTAACCATCTTTTGTTCTTGTAAATATATACCTATACTATAACCGTAGTGTTCTGTTCTCTTTGTGACCCCTTCTAGGACCATAACAAATAAATACAGTTTTTGTTTGCACACATTTAAATGTAAAAACAATTCAAGTTCAAACAATTATTGGCCTTGGGGTTAGAGTGTTCGCCAATCGCCCGGGAGACCTGGGTTCAATCCCAGCTCGAGTCATACCAAAGACTCAAAAAATGGTACTTGATGCCTCCTTGCTTAACACTCAGCATTATAAGGTACGGATCAAGGGTAAAGTAGAGCAATCCAGGGAAGGAGTAGCGCCCTCCCCTACACCTTGGTGTAGTAGCTATCGAAAAGGGAGCCTTCGGGTTACCCTCGACTATGGTCGCCAACTTACTTTACAATTTCAATATCAAAAATAGTTTTATTTCAAACATAACAGTTTAGCATAAGTACGCAATTTAAGTGTCAAAACAGTCCTATTTTAAGTAATTCAGTTTTGCATAGATACACTGTTTAATTCTATTTCACGCATAGATAGGACCCTATCAGGTGCTACCACTCCTGGTCAGAGTGGACCTGGGAGCGATGGCAATGAAGAGACACCATGTATTTCCCTAAGCTCCAGCATTGCTGGAACCTCACCATCAGATTGTTTAGTTTCATATCCAGGACCCTCGTTGGAGGGTGTCTTATCTCTCTACAGAGATGCAGGCGGTGTATTCCACAGCCAAGCCGACTGCGCAATTTTTTTTTACAGAGAGTCTGAAAAAAAGTCAAAGTCGAGAAGGCAGCCGACTAAGTCGGTCTACTATCAATCTTGAACTGATTTCTTGCGCCAGACCTCGAATCCTAAAGACTTGAATAACTCCTAGACCGTTTACAACTAAACTACTGTTGCGTTCCGCTCTCTGGCCAAACAAACGACAACACAGAATATATATAACAATATATGTTTATTTTCTCGGCGGACGCTTGTGTGAAGTAGGAACAGTCAGGAGAGGAATTAGAATCGTTCGTCTATAAGGCTTGAACTCTTCGGTATAAGTAGACGATGGCCGAGACAACAGGGCAACGACGGGACCAGCTTTCATGAACAGCGGATTTTTTTCACTGTCTTCCGTTCAATTCGTCGGCCTTATATTACCTTCAAACTCCTACGCGGAGATATGGACACGCCTCCACGCCCCCGCAATTTCTTCCGATATCTGGCGATCGGGATGTGTCACTTCCGCCATCTTTGGAATGGCATGTGTGATCGTCATCGAGCGGAAATAACTGGTGCAGTTCACAGGTCACTCTCTTCCGGTGCATCACTTTGTACGGCACGGTGGGGCCTTCACCTTGTCCCATATTATCAGTCAAGCTCACCTATGCGATCTCTTCCGATTACTGGCCATTGGGATGTGTCACTTCCGCCATCTTTGGAATGGCATGTTTGATCGTCATCGAGCGGAAATAACTGTCATGCAGTTCACAGGTCACTCTCTTCCGGTGCATCACTTTGTGACGGCACAGTGAGATTTTTTACCTTGTCTCATATTGTCAGCCAAGCTGTATTTTACACTACATATATCAGTGAATTATCTAGATGTAATCGCTGGCTGTCGACCTGTTGACTGCCTCGGTGGATTCATCAAGCGACCTTCTCACCATCTGTGATGAAAATACAACGTAGGCAGAAGGGTAGACGATCGTAAAGAAAACCGACGCAGTTAAATCAAGCGGACCCGTGCCTAACAACACGATACCCCACCCGTTAAAAGGTTACATTGGCTAGCTGCTGTGACCCCAGTCATCGTCCCACGATTTAATGATAGCAGTTTAGAGGCTAGGTGGATTCATACCTTTCTTAAGAGAATAAGCACAAAGTGAAAGGCAGTTTCGTACTGGATTCGAACTCTGTTCGCCAGTGGAATTTCCTACAACGATGACAGTTAAACCAAAATCTTTTAAAAATGTTAATTCGTTTTTGGTTATAGAATTCTAATGACGCTGGCATCTTAATCTAATTTAGAGTAATAGTATCTGTTAGGGTCCCTTCTTGGAGTCCAAGGAGTCCCTTGAAGAATCATGCTTATTCGATATGACTGTGTCAACTCCTTCCAGCAAGAAATAATTCTGAAGAAACAATTATACAAAAAATGTAAATATAAACGTAATTCCCTTACTTTTAGGCACAACATAGCTCTAGACAGGTTGTCCTGCCATTAAAAATAATCAATTAATCATAATCTAATTGTCCAAACTCTGATTGTTTCGTTCTGTCGAATTACCGTCCAAATTTTACTCTCTTTTTTTCTATATATATATATATATATATATCTCACACACACACACACACACACACACACACACATATATATATATATATATATATATATATATATGAGAATAGAATAACTATATTTCGTCACTGAATTTCGAATAAAGATTCATGAATAATGAAAGAAGAAGAAGAAGAAGAAGAAGAAGAAGAAGAAGAAGAAGAAGAAGAAGAAGAAGAAGAAGAAGAAGAAGAAGAAGATTATTCCGTCGTTCACATATTACAAAATAGTTACTGTTTTTCAGGGAAATTCCTTATGAGATTGCGCTTTTTTTTAAATCTTTTTTTTTAAAGAAGAAAAAAATCGACGTGAATTCTCCGAATAACTGCAACCGATCAGCTCAAGTCCGAATATTTATTAAGATTAGAATGAATGTAAATAGAATTGTTGAAAATAGATTTCTATCTGGTTTTGATGCCGCTGGGGAAATTTTAGTTTGAGCGAACGGTAGAATTCTTGAATTTGTTTTTCAACTTTGAATTACTTGAGTCTTAAAGTAGATCTTTGAAACCTTGTATCTTTGGAAATACATTACCCGAAGTCATTCTTCAAAGATAGATACGATAAGTGTAAGAAAAAAATAGACCTGTTCATTTTTATCTTCCCTTTAAATATTCTGGCTCGGACGAGTTACCTGTTTGTTCCTTCCTTTCGATCTATCTATCTATCTATCTATCTGAAAGAAACAACAAATAAATAGTTTGGCGAACATAATAAAGATGTCTCACGTCGGGTTTTTGAGAAAGATCATTCTGTTTTCTTTAATGTTTTCGGTCGTAATCATAAAACATAAAAGCACATTCATTAGTCCCTAATCAACTACACGTACACACACATGAATATATATATCCTTTTTCATTTGTTTCACGATATCTACCTTAAATCTATATATATATATATATATATATATATATATATATATATATATATATATATATATATATTATACTTAAAAAGAGACCAATTTTAATCATTTTTAAAAAAGTGAATTTTACAACTAACACGATTAAGAAAGGACAAGGGGCAGGTACTGTGTAATGTAGAGGGAAAAATCAACTTCTATTTATACTGGAAACAAGAGTGAGTTCAAGTCTCATTGAGTACCCCATTAAAAAGGCCTTGTGCCACATATGTTCTCTGACGAAAGCAACAAGATGGAAACATACATATATATATCACGTATGTAAGAAAAAAAAAAAATTCTAAATTCTTGGATCATTCTATTTTAATATATATATATATATGGAGAGAGCGTGAGAGGTCAGAATGAATCTGACATCTTTGTGTAAAATGGTTCTACAGACACTTGTACTTACATCAAATTTGTATATATATTTTCAATTTTTTGCACACACACGCGCGCACACACACACACACACACACACACACATATGTATATGTATATTTAGGTTGCATTTCTTTATTAATTGACCGGGACATTGGCCCAGCGGTTAGAGTGTTCACCAATGGCCCGGGAGACCTGGGTTCAATCCCAGGTCGAGTCATACCAAAGACTTTAAAAATGGAACTTGATACCACCTTGCTTAACACTCAGCATTATAAGGTACGGTTCAAGGGTAAAGTGGAGCAATCCTGGGAATGGAGTAGCGCCCTCCCCTACACCTTGGTGTAGTAGCTATCGAAAAGGGAGCCTTCGGGTCGCTAACTTTACTTTACTTCTTTATTAATACAAATTTCGTTGAATATAATAGACATTTTCTGTCTACATATTTTCTTGTTGATCCTTTCATATTGCCGTATTAATTTTATTGTATTCGACGGGAATTAATTGCTATATTTTCCATAATTGCTTATTTCTCAGGTACTGATGATGGCCCAAAATCGGGCAGAAAGTACTGGGGAAATAAACAATTATTGAAAATATATCAATCAATTCCCGCCGAATACTATAAAATCAATACGCCAATTATATATATATATATATATATATATATATATATGCAAATTTTGTTGAATATAATAGATAATATATATATATATATATATATATATATATATATATATATATATATATATATATATATATAATTATTGCTCTTACATTGAGCTCTTTACCTGGAAAATTTAAAAATTCACTTTTGAATAGTTTTCTTGTCCTGATAGAATTACTCCCAACTCCGGTTTAACTGGACCAAATAATACTTTTATATATATATATATATATATATATATATATATATATATATATATATATGTGTGTGTGTGTGTGTGTGTGTGTGTGTGTGTGTGTGTACTGCATAAAGAATCTTTAACAACGTAATAATTTTCTATTTTGTTGAAAATAAAAACAAGTTGGAATTTGACAAATTTGTCACAGAATGATAGCAATAGAATTATGTATATACTGTGCAAAACCTGTAAAGTTTTTGCTAAAATTCACAGAAACTACTGTCATTTATCTAATTTAGTTTAATTATAACAGTTCCAAAATTATTTGTGAGTTAAAGCTAATACAAATAAGAAAATAATTCTTTAATTGCTTCAGGGGGTCAAGAAATTATACATCTAGTCGGGTGCGTGTAGCAGCTGTTCCGAACCAAATTAAATGATGGTCCTCACTGGAGTATGAGGCCTTGTATTGTCCTGGTGAAACCCAACAATAAACCATTGTTTGTTTGTTATTATTTAATGGTATATAAACCTTTATTATTTAATGCCAAATCCATCATTTTTAGAAGGACAGTAGGTTTTGGTTGGTTTGTTTGGTTTTATGGCATATTAACCTTTGTAGGTTATTTAACGCCAAATCCATTTTTATGTAAATGATCTGTTCTATTGAAAACAGTTCAGTTTAGCATAAGTACACAGTTTAATTGTCAAAAACATTTCCATTTCAAACTATTCAAGCAGTTATATGTAATAATTCAGTTAAGTGTGAATACAGTTTTAATGTCAAAAAACAGTTCTATTAGAAAAAATTCAGTTAAGCATAAGCACGCAGTGTAAGAACAGTTTAATTGTCAAAAACGTTTCTATTTTAAGCTATTCAGTTTACTCAATTCATTTTAGCATAAGTATGCTGTTAGTTCTATTTAACCCATAGATAGGGCCCTATCAGGTGCTACCACTCCGGGCCAGAGTGGGACCTGGGATCAATGGCAATGAAGGGGTACTCCACATTCCCCAAAGCTCCAGCACTACTGGAATCTCACCATCAGATTGTTTAGTGTCATATCCAGGACACTCGTTAGGGGGGTGTTACCCCTCTGCAGAGGTGCAGTCAGTGTATTCTACAGCCCCAGCTGACTGGACAATACACAGAGTTAAATGTCAGACAGTTTTATTTCAGATAATTCAGTTCAGCATAAGTACACAGTTTAGACATCAAAAACAGTTCTATTTCGAGCAATTCAGTTCAGCACTAGTGCGCAGTTCCAATGCCAAAACTGTTCTATTTTAAACAATTCAGTTTAGCATAAATACGCAGTTTAAATGCAAAAATCAGTATAGTGAAAGAAGCACGTAGTTCTATTTAACCCATAGATAGGACCCTTATCAGGTGCTACCACTCCGGGCCAGAGTGGAGCTGGGAGCGATGGCAATGAAGGGGTACTCCACATTCCCCAAAGCTCCAGCATTGTTGGAACCTCACCATCAGATTGTTTAGTGTCATATCTAGGACACTCGTTGGGGGGGGGTCTTACCCCTCTGCAGAGAAGCAGTCGGTGTATTCTACAGCCCCAGCCGACTGGGCAAAGAAGGACACTAGTGGTACTGCTTAACCCATAGATGGGAGGATAAGGGGGTTCATACCTTTGTAAGATAGCCATACATGAATATGTAAAACAGACATACAATGTTCATAACATATATACATAGATCATAAAAGTTGGCGACCATAGTCGAGGGTAACCCGAAGGCTCCCTTTTCGATAGCTACTACACCAAGGTGTAGGGGAGGGCGCTACTCCTTCCCTGGATTGCTCTACTTTACCCTTGATCCGTACCTTATAATGCTGAGTGTTAAGCAAGGAGGCATCAAGTACCATTTTTTGAGTCTTTGGTATGACTCGAGCTGGGATTGAACCCAGGTCTCCCGGGCAATTGGCGAACACTCTAACCCCTAAGCCAATGTCCGGTAACATAGATCATAGGAAGCCCAAAACACGAAAAACACTTACGACTTCTTAATTCAGGTACGAAACTTTTTATTACCTTTGAGTTTAAAGGTTTTTCGACATAAGGAGAGAGATACACCTGAATTTTCCATCTGCCCCCTCCCCAACACGTGTGGCACACGCCACAAGGCCGCGGCGAGCAAGCGAAAGTCACCCTTCTTCGGACAGCAAGACTCAACTGACTTTTCTCAAAAATCTCAGCCCACGCTTCCGGTGCGTGACATCACTCACATCCCTGGTCATATCCTCCGTCTGGGATTTTTATTGAGACATATCTGAATGACACGTCCGCTCCCGCACGTGCGTGAACACCTGCGCTCATGTTTGCACCTAACTAACCCATGCACTGAGCGAAAGGTTCTCAGCCTAACTAAACTGAAAGGCAAGATATATAAAACAAAATCCCACGGCCATTATATTACACCTTTCCCAAGGGTGTTTGTCCGAAAGTGAACGTAATTGGGCCAATGGACTTTAACCATTACCCCTGCTCAGATCACTGAATATTGAATAGAATTAATATTATTTGCAATACTTGAAACCATTAAGCTGTATGCAAACAAAGGATTTTATTCTAAATAGAATTATTAGTGTTTGATAACAATACTTGAAACCATTAAGCTGTATGCAAACAAAGGATTTTATTCTAAATAGAATTATTAGTGTTTGATAACAATACTTGAAACCATTAAGCTGTATGCAAACAAAGGATTTTATTCTAAATAGAATTATTAGTATTTGATAGCAATACTTGAAACTAGCTTTTTCCAAATAAAAGAGCCTTTACCTGTTTATTGCCCAGTCGGCTGGGGCTGTAAAATACACCGGCTGCACCTATGCAGAGGGGTAAGACCCCCCCCCATGAGTATCCTCGATATGACACAATCTGATAGTAAGGTCCCATTAATGCTGGGGCTTTGGGGAATGCGGAGCACCCCTTCATTGCTATTGCTCCCAGGTCCATTCTGTCCCAGCATGATAGCACCTGAGAGGACCCTATCTATGGGTTACATAGAACTGACGGCATACTTATCAAATTTACCAAGCCCATCGCACGGGCAGGATATGACTCGAGGTCACATTTTAAGCAGAGTTTAACAGGTTTGAATTCAGAGTTTTCCTTCTCCTAGGCTAGTTGCTTCACCAAGGCTTAAGAACTCAGTCTGTCCTTCTATCTACCCATAGCTGGAGGGAGAATAACTGGATTCATACCTTTCCCGAGGGTATTAGTGCTATGGGAAATGCAATTAGCCTGGTCCAGAATTTGAACTCATGTCACCGTGTCCATTTCCTACGACGATAATCATTACACCAAGGCACCTCCCAAAAACTAACGGCGTACTTATGCTAAACTGATCCTTGATTAAACTGAATAGCTTGAAATAGAAATGTTTTTGACAATTAAACTGAACTTCAATTTAAACTGCGTGCTTATTCTAAACTGAATTATTTGAAATGGAACTGTTTTTTGATATTGAAACTATACTTACACTAAACTTATTTGTTTAATATAGAACTGTTTGACATTTAACTGTGTGTAAACAAAATCTGTACTTACACTAAACTGAATTAGCCGAATTAGAACTGCTTGACTAAACAGAATAGCTTGAAATAGAAATGTTTTTCACAATTAAACTGTACTTACACTTAAACTGCGTACTAATCCTAAACTGAATTGTTTGAAATAAAACTATTTTCTTAAAAATGGATTTGGCATTAAATAACCTACGAAGATTGATATGCCATAAAATCCAAACAACCAACCAAATTTTACTTGTTTAAACATAATAATGGTTTAAAAATCACACACATATATATATATATATATATATATATATATATATATATATATATATGTGTGTGTGTGTGTGTGTGTGTGTGTGTATGTGTGTTTGAACAGAATTAGGCATTAAATAAACCACAAGCGATTGATATTGAAAAGGTTTATCAGTGTTAAATAGCAATGCTAAAAACAGTTTAAATGTGTGTAAACAAATAATTAATATTAAATAGAATTATTATTGTTTGATAGATATACTTGAAACCATTTAATTATAGCCAAATAAATGCATGATATCAAAAAGAATTTTGAATGTTAGGTAGCAATGCTTGTAACCGTTTAACTGTGTGTAGAAAATGCTTAATATGATTTGAAATTAAATAACCCAATAGCGTTGATATGCCTTAAAACACCAATTCGGATGTCTATTATTCATTACATTCCTCCGTTTTATCATATCCTCCATTTTGTTCTGTTTCGACCAGCGATAGCGAAATTAGCAAGGATAATATTGATTGAATTACATTTGCAAAGACCCCTTACGCATCATGAACTTTTGCATGTTGCATAAATCTAACTTTTCTGGTTTTGTATTATTCCCATGAGGGGGAGCTATCGAGATACGCCAAGAAGGAAATTATAATTCATAAAAATTTTACGAATGTCGATGTTGGCGCCAAGAGATACCGAGTCCCCCCGTAGGTCCTTAAGCATATATCTCACTTATAAGGACATTTGTATGCTCACCCCCTTCCTCATCAGGATTGAATCATGTAAGCCAAATGCCCTTTCGAAAGGATATTTTCGGACGTCTGCACAAACCTTGCTGAGATGACGTGACTCAAAAAGGAGATTACAGCTTTTATATGCAATGCTGAAATAGACAGACATTGTAAGGATGTATCAAATTTTATTCTATTCTTAATCATAGGAACGTACTCTTTGTAGCCATCTCAGTAATATTTTAATATAATAAATATTAAATATCTATGCATAAATACTACGGCTATGACTGCTCGTAATCATTTTTCTGTTGAGTGCGACTATTGTCGAAGCCCAAAAGCCATGTTTTGTGCAACTATATTTGAATATTTAACGCCGTGTCATGTGCAGATATGTCGAATTTCATACAACATTCTGCGTTTGTTGATCTTTATTGTCAATCCTCTGGGGGAGGGATTCTAGAATGCAGCTTTGATAGTGCATCATTGGGAACGAAAGTTTAATCGAATAATTTTTAGATTAACGCTCTTTAAAACAATTAGAAAATACAGTGTTGGAAAGAAGCGAAAATTGGGACATTTGGTTAAGAATAATCGAATAATAACAAAATGAAAAATACATTTCAATAAATAGGAGCAAAAATCCCGCCGAAAAATCTATGATGAAACATTAACAAAAAGAAATAACTGTAATTTTTTTTCTTTTCTGTATAGTTTAGTAAAATTTTGAAATTTAATCATGAAAGCCTAGAGTGATGGGAG
The DNA here is from genome assembly GCA_963585895.1 of Sepioteuthis lessoniana. Taxonomy (NCBI): domain Eukaryota; kingdom Metazoa; phylum Mollusca; class Cephalopoda; order Myopsida; family Loliginidae; genus Sepioteuthis; species Sepioteuthis lessoniana. Next base: position 12,757,096 of record OY757913.1, read on the forward strand.
GAGCTAACGTCCAAGCTATTCTATTCTCTAATCATTCATCCCCTATTTCAAAGCTTTTTAAATGTGTTCTGATTTAGTTCGTAAGTCTTCGTTTAGTTTTTAAATGATTATCATAATCTATTGCTTTAAAACGTAAATACTTGCACGCAGAGGGCGAATATTTTTGCTTGAAATAATAACGACAATAATGGAATGTACTTGGAAAGAAAACGTTTTAAGGAAAAAAATTAATTACAACGTTTTAAAAAAGGCCTGTGATTTTTAACAAAACATACTCCACACACACACACACACACACACACACACACACACACACGGGATGTACTCGTGGTGTAATGGTTAAGGCGATGGACTGCGGAATCGTAGTACGCGAGTTCGTAGTCCAGTCGCGCTATTACGTTCACTTTCGGGCAAATACCCTTGGGAAAGGTATGAACCCCCTTATCCTCCGCAACTAGTACCGCAACTAGTACCGCAACTGTTCTTCTAGGAGAATGGCATTCGCATTAAATAACCTACAAAGGTTGATATGCCATTAAACAAAGAAACCAAGAAACACACACACACATACACACACACACATATATATATATACATATATATATATATATATATATATATGCAACGTTAATGGAAAAAAACTCAACCACAATTATAGTGCCATTATAAATTTATTTTGACGACATTTTTTATTTCCCTCTTCTTTAGATGGATAACACACACACATACACACTCACACACATTTACACACACACACACATATATATATATATATATATAATATTTACCAACCCCTCCGCTCGGGCATATATATATATATATATATATATATATATATATACCACGGGCACATTATATATATATATATATATATATATATATATATTAAACGTTTAGAGATTCACATTACTTTTACCTGTTAACAAAATAACTAAAATATGCACATGATGCCCAAAACATTGCTTTTTTGAATATAATCTTCATCATCAAGTGACGCTGAAAGCATGGGCTTCTATGACTCTCCCTCACCATCCCTCCCTATCATCCATCTGTTTTTGCAGGTCTTTTTGCTCGCATTTTCTACCGCACCGAGTTTATATGAGTCTTTGTTGTTCGTCCAACATTTGCACTGGAGTCCATAAAAGAATGTTGCTTATGTCTTCATCATTGCTTCTCCAGCAGTGCTTAGCTTTTCTTCTTTGTCTTTCTTTAATGGTTTGTGAGATGGGAGGCAAGTGGCCATACAACTGCCGTTTTGTCGGATGTTGCTTTCAGGATTTGTTTAAGGCAACACATAGCATTCTTGTGTAGTTCTCATCAAGCTTTCTTCTTCTCACCCGATGCGTTTTTTTTTTGTTAGGCATATTTTGACGTTACTTTCAGTAGAAGAGATGCAGTTGTCGAGGTCAATTCGATTAAAATGCATATACTTTGTTTTATTTCCATTCACTATGAGGGTATTTCCTCTAGCTAGACACTCTAGATTGTGCAGTTGATAGTCTGCTTGGGCTGATGTAGTTGTGAGAAGTGCGAGACCATCTGCGTAGTCTTCATCTGTTGTAGTTTCTACAGAATATAGTCCGCTTCTTATCTTTTTTTAATGCGATACAATTTTCTTTCATTATGATATATTGACGTTCTAAGTACGTATTTTAGGCAGCGTAAAAACCAAATATGTTACTCAAGTATCTCCTTACAAGACTCCAGAGACTTTGTCAAAGAAGTCGGTGTCTCCAACAGGTAAGGGAACCATTGTTTTCATTCTTTTCTAAAGAATCATTATAGCTGTAACAGTTTCTTTGGGGAGACTACGTGCTAGTTGTATTTGCTCCATCCTTTCTCTGTGTATGGAATCAAATGCATTGAAGTTATTTACGAACAGTAGAGTTGTCCCAATGATTAAACAAGGTGTCAAAATCTGTGAGATAATGGAGCGATTTCTTCTTGATCTTTCCAAAGAATTTTGCGATCTTGAGTTGAATACGATTGATAAGCAGGGAATTCTAAACCTTAGCCGCTATGGTTTTAGAGTTATGTTTCAATTGTTCTTTGTTTGTTTGGGTTTTATGGCATATGAACCTTTGTAGGTTATTTAATGCCAACTCCATTTTTTATACAAATTCAACTTTTGATGAATTGAGTTACCATTACCAGAAAATCCGGTAGTTACTTGCAAGTGACATACGGAACCACTGGACAGCTGTTTCGATCTTATTAGGCCTCATCACCAGTGTATACCTTGATCTCCTCTCACGGAGATCGAACCAGCAACCACAGAATGCAGAGCCGAAACACTATCACTGAGCTTATGGTCCACATCGCACACAAGCGATGCCAAATTAACTAGTAATGGCAAATGCGCGGCCTATTAATCAAATGTATATTGTAAGTTACATTCGTACTCTTTACAGAGGACACGGTCACCTCTAGGGCCACGTCTTCCCAAGACGATTGGAGATACGCATCTGCGTAATCGTAACCTCATGGTCAAGGAAATAATTTATAATTTAAATCCTCTGCTTAAAAAAGAAAATGTACATATGACTTTTTACTTTGAATGTCTGACTTTTTTCGGCCGCAGCAACCCTGGAGACTTTCACTGACTATTCTGATGTTTGATTTCTGGGTTGTCCTCAAAAATCCATATTTCATCCCCGCTCAGAACTTTACAAAGCAAGATGTCCTGACACATCTGTAGGCGTATGCTCCTTCTGATCCTTATTCAGCAGACTTGGCACCATTTTACGCAGACAATCTGCATTGTTAGATATTCTTTGATAAACTTCCAAACGTTGTTCGCTTTCATTTCTTGTAGATTTGTGATCTTCATTCAACCAGACAAACAACGATCGCCACACACCACTTGCCTAACCCGCTTGACGTTGACCTCACTCTTGCTTGTTGAAGCCAGCTGGAGTCATTTTTCACCTCTTCGCCTTTCTCTCTCTCTCTCCTTCTGAACCTCATGCATCGCTCAAAAACAAGTGTCCACGACATGGTGCTATCACCATACAATTGCTGAATAATTTCAGGTCCTTGCGATGGTATTTTTACCAAAAGGACAAGAAATTTCAGGTTTATTGCTCGGTGTTCATCGTTGAACGACCTGAAAAAGGGGAAGGATAAACAAAAAATATAAAAAATACAATGGTTGCAGAAAACTCGGATTACTCCCAATATATCATATGAGATGATGATACAATTTCCCTCTTTCAACCATAGCTCCCGTAGCACACTAATTCTGCTATTTTCCAGACAAACCTCGTTGGTTATAAAAAAAGGTTGAGTAAAACGAAAAAAACAAAAAACAAAAAAAACAAAAAACAACAGATTAATAATGATAATTATAATAATCTCGGCCAGAAGACCAGACTTAATAATAATCAACAAAAAAAGAGAACTTGCAAAATTGTCGACTTTGGTGTCCCGGTTGACCACAGAATAAAACTGAAAGAATGTGAAAAGTACCTCGACCTTGCTAGAGATTGAAAAAACTGTGAAACATGCAGGTGACAATTATACCAATTGTAATTGGTGAGTTTGGACCAGTAGCTAAAGGAACTGGAGAACTTGGAAGTTGGCGGACGACAGCATTATTGAGAACGGCCAGAATACTGAGAAGAGTCCTGGAGACTTGAGGAGACTTGCTGTCACTCAGACTCCAGTGAAAAACCATCTGCTAACGCTAAAAAAAAAAAGAAAAAAGTGAACTTGTTGTATTGTGTACTTTGCCGTTCCGGCCTACCACAAAGTGAAAATCGAAAACAGAGACAAGTACAAAGAGTAGTACATAGTTTTAATGCACAAACAGTTCTATTTCAAACAATTCAGTTTAACATAAGTACACTGTTTAGTACTATTTGACTAATACATAGGACCCTATCAGGTGATACCACTCCGGGGCAGAGTGGACCTTGGAGTAATGGCAATAAAGGGGTACTCTGTATACCCCAAAGCATTACTAGAACCTCACCATCAGGTTGTTTAGGATCATTTTCAGGACACGCATTAGGGGAGTCTTAACTCTCTGCAGAGTTGTGGTGTCCTCGTGGTGTAATGGTTAAAGCGATGAACTGCGGAATCGTAGTACGCGAGTTCGTACTCCAGTCGCGCTATTACGTTCACTTTCGGGCAAATACCCTTGGGAAAAGTATGAACCCCCTTATTCTCCCTCCAGCTATGGGTAAATAGTAGGACGGACTAGGTTCTTCAGCCTTGGTTAGGCAACTAGTCTAGGAGAAGGAAAACTCTGAATTCAAAACCTGTTAAACTCCGCTTAAAAATTGACCTTGTGTCATATCCTGCCCGAGCGGAGGGGTTGGTAAATAGTAACTCTCTGCAGAGATGCAGTCGGTGTATTCTCCAACCTTAACCGACTGGACCTACGGTCTGCTGTAAAACCCAAATTTTTTCTTTGATTTAACCATTTTTTTTAAATATGCGAACATACACATGCATCCACTGTACTTGTCCCTTTACTCTACCATAAGTTAAATTCTATAAGTAGAGGTATCTCCTGTGGCATAGTGGTTAACGATATAAAGTCTGAGTTCGAACCCCAGCCGTGCGATTACATTCACTTTTGGACTAATACCTTTTGGGAAGATACTAACACCCCCTTATCACCCCATTGTTGTATTACTGCTGTTCTTTTACGAGGATAACTTTGACATTAAATAACCCATTAGGGTTCATATGTCATTAAACAAATAAACCAAACCAAACTATACAATGAACTTTCTAAATTAATATGTACATTTTTGTTGTTTTACAGTCAACATGTGTGAAAAAATAAATGGAAAAGAAGAAAAATCAATACACGGACAACGGATTCAAAAATGATATTTCGTCTTTATTTCAAAAAAGACTTTCTCAAAATGACCTTCTGAAATAAAGACGAAATATCATTTCTGTCGTTAGTGTTTTGATTTATCCACTTTTCACATCTTGTCGGATTTAGCAAATCTACCATATCTCCACTGGAACATATGTTCAGTATTGCCAATTTGTCTACAGGCAATCTTGCATATATATTATTGTGAATCATCTACACCTATCTCGTTAATAAATGAAAAGGCTTTAATTTGATTTTTCTATGCAGCCGTAACCGGACATTGGCCTAGCGGTTAGAGTATTCTCCAATGGCCCGGGAGACCTGGGTTCAATCCCAGGTCGAGTCATACCAAAGACTTTAAAAATGGAACTTGATGCCACATTGCTTAACACTCAGCATTATAAGGTACGGATCAAGGGTAAAGTGGAGCAATCCAGGGAAAGGAGTACCGCCCTCCCCTACACCTTGGTGTAGTAGCTATCGAAAAGGGAGCCTTCGGGTCACCCTCGACTATGGTCGCTAACTTTACTTACTTAACTTTTAACTTTATGCACCCATCTTCATCGCGAATTGAACCCAAGAAGACTGCAAGACGAATGTCTGGAAGTTAATTTACGAAACAATCATCTATCCTACAATCTTGGTTGTCAGTTAAAAACAAGAAAAGATAAATCAATGAATTAGAAAAAATATCAGGTTGAAACGAAAGTTTTTCGGATATTTTCCAGTGATTTTTGGCAACTTGTATCAACATGTTATATCATTTGATACAACTTGTCCAGTGGTCATATTACGTTCATCTTCAGACTAATACCCTTGGGAAACGTATAAAAATTCTTATACACCCTCCAAGCAACGGGTCTAATAATACCTATAGTCTTTTTCTCCAAGGATAGCTTTGGCTTTAAGCTACACACGAGGGTTTATATGCCATTAAACAAAGAAACAAAAAAAAAACTTGTTCAATCTTTTCTAAAATTTTCATTATATATATATATATATATATGTATACGTGGTTCATTCAATAAGTTTTCTGACTTTTTTACAGGCATTTAAAATTGTCGTAGACTCTTGAAAATTCATTATGTTATTGCTATACATCTTATGAGATGACTGACCAATTTTTATGATTTCAGCTTCAAATGAACAGCTACAGCAGCAATTGGAATACACCCTGCTAAAGCCTGATTGTCATAGCTGGTGAATTTCAAAAATGTAATCTGACACTTTAGAAGAACGATATGCAATAAAATTGTGTTTTAAACTTGGAAAAAATGCCAGAGAAACGTATGGAATGCTTCAGACTGCTTTTCGACAATCTTGCATGAATCGAGCATCAGGTTTTGAGAGGCATAAGAGATTCAAGGAAGGCAGGGAGTCTGTGAGGGATGATGAGAGGTGTGAGAGGAGTAAGGAAGTCAATACACCAAAGTTGACTGGCAAAACGGTTAGGGTTGGGGTTAGGGTTACTATGTTGTGGTTTTAAGGGAGTTCAGCCGGAGATTCGGTCGGAAGAGGCCAGCACTCTTCAAATCATGTCAGTAGCATATCCACCAGGGCAATGCACCAGTCCACAACTCCACCCTTGTCACAGACTATTTGACTAAGATGGCATCAAGTCAGTTCCTCACCCTCCCTATAGTCGAGAGCTTGCTCCCTGTGACTTTTGGTTATTCCCTAAGTTCAGAGTCGGTCGTTATGAGACAATTGAGGAGATAAAAGAGGCTGTGACGAAGGTCATTGACACACTTACACAAGAGGACTTCTATGGGGCCTTGCAGAAGTTGTTGGAACGGTACAAGTGCATTGCAACCGGTGGAGATTACTTCGAAAGGGACTATAGTTTCATGTGTGTACTATCAATAAAAGTGCCCCTACGAAAGAAATCTGGAAACTTATTTAATAAATCTCGTATATACCAACCCACCTCCGCACAAGCAGGATGCGACAGAAGGTCAATTCATGAGCGGAGTTTAACAGGTTTGAATTCAAAGTTTTCCTTCTTCTGGTCTGGTTGCCATATCAAGTTTAAAGAGTCCAGTTTGCTTTATTATTTACCCATTGCTGGAAAGAACTATTGGATTCATGCCTTTCCTAAATGTATTAACTTTGTCTGAAATACAAACAGCCTTGTCCACGATTTGAACTCTGGTCGCTGTGTTCATTTTATACAACGGTAAGCATTTCACCACAAGCGGTCCATCATAAAAATCGTTTTTTCTTTTCTTTTCACCACAAACATCATCTAAGTGTAAATAATAGGGCAGACTGGCTCTTTAACCTTAGTATAGCAACCAGTCTAGGAGAGGTACAACTCTGAATTCAAACTTGGTAATCTACACTTAAAAAATGACTTGTACCATATCCAGCTCTTGTTGGTACAGTTTTCAAAATGAGTGGTGTAAAACTTGCAATTAAAGCCATTTTACGTTACCTGTGGAAAAAAAGGACTGACGGAAAGAGCGGCAACAACAGGTTTTTACCGATTTGAAAAGACCCAGCGACTGTCTACAAACGTGTGACATCAAACTAGAAGGTAACACCAACCTCAAAGAAAAGCCATGGCCAGGGAAACTTTCCGTTGCGGAAAATGAAATTTTAACGCTTAGAGATCATACATACATATACAGTGGGGTGAAATAAATATTCGTACATATGAAATTAATACCATATATTTATACATATGAAAATGAATAAACGGAATTAATTTCTGTAAAATCAATTGTAACCTAAATTTATATACATATATTAGTAGATATATCCTTGTACAGTAAAAAAGAAATTGTTCAGGCTATGTTTGAATGATCAAAATAAAAATTTTCATACGTACGAATATTTATTATACCCCCACTATATATATATATATAGAGGGAGAGAGAGACAAAAACGAAGTGTCTGTCGTATTCAGTCATATATATATATATATATATATATATATATGCTCCCCCATGGGGGTTGAGCTCTCTGGTGAAGGAATTGCCGGCCGCCGTTAGCGTAATGCAAAGCTCTTCGAAAGAATTGAGCACTCTGGTAGCCGATAGGGTATAAAAAATGTAAACAAAGGCTGCTGCTGCTGCTGTTTCTAAAAATAAAAATACCTTAAAATTCCCTTAGCGAACGTGGTCCGCTTGGTGGACAAGTGATCTGAAACACAGTCTAACGTAAAGTTGAACGGGTTTCGATCCCGGCTTCGAGCGTCCTGCGTGTCTAGCCACACTGAAGAGTTCTGATAGAACGAAACAGTCTGTGTGTGGATGACTATATATATATATATATATAAGAAAAGGGAAAAGAAAGAAAAAGGAAGAAATACATACCGGAGTTAACAAATAGCCGAATAACGACGTCATTGCGGCCGAAAAACAAGAGTAAAGTGGCCTCCCGATTTTAAAGTAAAGATTTCGAGGTCATCAGTCGAGCTTAGCTCTGATTGGCTGTTTCAAAATTATATATAGACCCATTTCTGTGGTCAATTTTTCCTTGTGTGGATGCGCAGGTTAGCTGCCGGGATGGGAGTTGGAGTAAGATCAATGCCAACTGGGTCATTTAGGTGAGGGGGTCTGATGTTGCAAGACCCCAAACCCCCTATTAACCCAAAGGAAACATCAATGATGACCCATCCCGATGCATCAATGAAGATATATATATACATATATATATATATGTTCGGATAAATATGACAGACACTTCGTTTTTGCCTATACTATAGTTGATCCGTTCAAGTCTTGGTATAATTCACTTGATTTCTAAATGGAATGAATTCAAAAGGGTGACATGTTTTACCCAAGTGTTTCCGGTCCCAGCAGGAGCCATCATTGGCGGGGCGAACAGTGAAATAACCAACTCAATGAGGAATTGTATGCATTAGATAAAACATGAAGGTTGGTATGCCATTAAACTAAGAAACCAAACCAAATCAAAGGTCAGACAACTATTTAATCATAGACAAGCGTTAATATTTACCTAATCCCTTTGCTACGTGCATATTGTGACGCAAGAGCTATTTTTATCGGATTATAGCGAGTGTAAATTTAGGGTTTTCCTTCTCCTTGACTGGTTGCCGTATCAAGGCTAAAGAGAACGGGTTGATCTACTATTTATTCAAATCTGAGGGGAGAATAGATATATGTAAACATTAGAACGAAAGTGAAACGCAAATGACTTCATCCAAAATTTCATTTTAAGTCGCCATGTCCATTTTTTATAAGGACAATCGATGCACCACGTGTCGGTAGCCTTTTGTACGTAAGAATATCAGTAATATCAAATAATCTACAAAAAAGATTTCGAAAAAAAAAAAAGATTCCACTGTTAAGTATTTATCTTTGTTTCCTTGTGAGACAAGTCCGGTTTAGTTTGATTTGGTTTGATTTTATGGCATATCAACCATTGTAGGTTATTTAATGCCAAATTCTCTTTGTACATATATATTAAATATGTAGGATTTGGTTTGGTTGGATTTTATAGCATATCAACCATTGTAGGTTATTTAATGCCAAATCCTCTTTATACATATATATTAAATGCATAAGATTTGGTTTGGTTGGGTTTTATGGCATATCAACCCTTGTAGGTTATTTAATGCTAAATCCTCTTTATACATATACATTAAATATATAGGATTTAGTTTGGTTGGGTTTTATGGCATATCAACCCTTGTAGGTTATTTAATGCCAAATCCTCTCTATACATATATATTAAATATATATGATTTGGTTGGGTTGGGTTTTATGGCATATCAACCATTGTAAGTTATTTAATGCCAAATCCTGTTTATAAATATATATTAGATATATATGATTTGGTTGGGTTGGGTTTTATGGCATATCAACCATTGTAGGTTATTTAATGCCAAATCCTTTTTATAAATATAGATTAGATATATATGATTTGATTTTGTTGGGTTTATGGCATATCAACCATTGTAGGTTATTTAATACCAAATCCTTTTTATACATATATATTAAATATATATGATTAAGTTGGGTTGGGTTTTATGGCATATCAACCATTGTAGGTTATTTAATGCCAAATCCTGTTTATAAATATATATTGAATTTTCATAACATTTTAAAACGAGTCTGCGCTCATTTTGCACACAGTTAAATGGTTTCAATTCAGAATTTAACACCAGTCATTTGTTTGCACACATTTACATACGCATGACATGAAAGAGATTAGTTTGCCTGTAATTTTATTTTTAAATGAGTTAGAACTAATTTGTTTGCACACAAGTGATGCTACTGTTTTTACACAGTTAATTGGTTTCAAGTATTGCTATATAACACTGAAATTTTTATTCAATATTAGTCATTTGCTTGCACACAATGAAGTGCTTACAAACATTGCTACTTAACACTAATTATTCTTTTCAACATTACTCTTTCATTTGAATGGTTCTAAGTATTACTATGTAACACTAACAATTCAATTAAACTACTGTCTTTTTACAGAGTTAAAAAATTTAAACAGTTGTATTTGAAGCCATTCACTTTAGTATAAGTCATTCGTTTTTACTCAGTTTAAATAGGAAACAGTTCTATTTAACCCATAGAGAGGATCATATCAGAGTGGACCAGGGAGTAATGGCAACGAAGGAGTACTCCTCATTCTCATAAACTCCAGTATTACTGGAGCTTTCTCATCTTGTTGTTTAGTGTCTTACCCAGGACACACGTTGTGGGGGTACCCCTCTGCAGAGATGCAGTTGGTATATTCTGAAATTTCGGCCGACTGTGCTCGACAAGTCCGGATGAACAGGGCACTTAGTGAGATTTTAACTCACGAGCAATAATTTGCTAGTGTTGTTGGCTAAGCATTGCACTACCGCAGGCGCCCAAGACGTTCGGTGGTAAATATGTAAAATGCAATTCACTTTAATTCTTAAAACAATTGTCTCATAGAATTTCAACTACATCAGTTTGTTTTTTCATGTGTAAAAATCTAACAAAAAACAATCATTACTACCAATTTCGACGCGGGAATGGTTTTTATTTCGACGTTCTTCTGCTTTCTTTTTTTTTTATATATATTTCTTTTGTATTTTTAAAAAATGTTTTCGTACTTTGTATTTTTCATCTTTTTTTCTTTTAACTTCTTTTTTTTATTCGGTTATTTTTTTCTTCCTTTTTTTCTGTTTCCTTTCTCTCTCTCTCTCTCTCTCTCTCTCTCTCAATTGTCTCTTACGAATCCTAACGAGTTCATTGAAGTACTCTCGTACGAACAGAGACGATTAATGCATTCAAGTCGGATAAAAGCTACCACTTAAACGTTGTTCTCCCTCACACACCCACTTATTAGAAATAGCGCTGACAGAAAGATACTTCTCACCCAGCACCGGCAGCCATTCTTACAGGATCCACAACTGTCGTTTAAACACCTCAAAGGGCTTTTAGACTCGGTTGTGTGAAGCTAGTACTTAAGATCATAGGACTCACTTCTTCTTAATTAACAGTTGTCTTCTCACCGTTATCTTCGAGCCACAAGGTACTCACTCGCCTATCTAATTGACTCTTTGAATGCGATTTTCGTTTCTATTGACCGGGGAAACACTGTGTACTTTAGAATCAGAGTCTTGGTTAAGGCACGCATTGAAAATATTCTCAACAATTGACCGTTTTCATATCATATAAAATGAGGGCACGAGCTGGAGTCCATGAGGATATTGGTCCTTCTATTTAAGAAGAAGTGAAGGTTTCTAATTGGCATATCCAATTTATCTCTATTTTAGCCAGTATCTAGATGATTTAGAAAAATGATGTTCAGTTCGAACGTAGACCCCCCACCCACAAAATTATAATCCTGTCACAAACTGGATTTAAAATTACTTTATTCTAAAAGTATCTTAAATGTATTGCTTGAAAACAAGAGCCCCTAAGCCGGATGGTTCACGCACGAGCACACATATACAAACACATATAAAGATATAATGAATTTTTTTTTAGAAATATATAGAATGATAGTCCTGTAAAATATGAAGCTTGCTAAATAGAAACAGACTTTTAATTTTTACGATATTGATTTTAGAATCGGCTAAATCTTTAAGAAAGATATTACACAAAATTTTTCAGGAGAAATAAAAAAAATATTCAAAAATAGAATATCAGATTTAAATATTCCTGGCAAAGAGTTCAATATATATATTGGTTTGGTTTGTTTAATGGCATATCAACCTTTGTAGGTTATTTAATGCCAAAGCCATTCTCCTAGAAGAACAGCAGTGGTACTATTTAACCCATAGCTGGGAGGATAAGGGGGTTCATACCTTTCGCAAGGGTATTAATCCGAAAGTGGACGTAATAGCGCGACTGGAGTACGAACTCGCGTACTACGATTCTGCAGTCCATCGCTTTAACCATTACACCACAAGGACACCACCCAAATGAAATAAATTTATAATGCTAAAATAACCGGTTTTGGTTTTTCTTTTAAAGAAAGTATTGGTCTGTAAAATTAATTACATTGAGCTCTCTACCAGGAAAATTTAAATGTTCAGCTCTTGAATGATTTTTTTTTGTCCTGAAGGAATTACTCCCAACTCTGGTTTAACTGGACCGAATAATACTACTATATATATATATATATATATATATATATATATATATATATATATATATAAATTCATTATTATATTATATAATAGCTCTCTCACAGATGTTGATATATATACATATATATATATATATATATATATCATCATCATCATCTGTGAGGGAGCTATTATATAACATAATAATAAATTTATATTGGTTTATATATATATTTCATAGCATGGTGCCTTATCAGTGAGCAGTGGTTTCATGCCGTCTTTATATGACAATCTGTTGTATAAAGGCGGCATGAAACCAGTAGTCGCAGATAGGCTTCCATATATCAAATATATATAAAATAATATATATATATATATATATATATATATATATATATATATATATATATATATATATATCAGTGGCAGGATCGGAGGTAGGGCTTTTTCGTGTGAATACGAAGACCTATTTTCTTAAGTCTATCTATTTGAAAGCAAATAAAAAATTCTCAGGACCTTGACTTTTATTAAACTCAGCGTCCTTTGTTATTATTTCAATTAACAAGGTTTTATAGCTTTCTTTTAATTTGATGCCTTAAAATTTTCACTTAGATAAATTTTGTTGACAGTTTTCATTGTAATGTTGCACAAAGAAAAAAAAAAAAATTGGACTACTTATTTCGAGTTCGTGAAAATCACCCCAAAAGAACAAACAAAATCTTTCCTCTAATATGATTCTAACATATAAGTTTTTCGCTGAAATGATAAATATAATCTTTAAAAATCTCAAACGTCTTTTGCTCACCGTCCTTTTAAAGATATTTTTGTTTCAACTTAACAACTAATTTTGGACTATAAAAATTTTTTCTATTTTTCAGGATATTATATGTAAGAAATTTGATAATATATCATCGGGCCCCAAATATTCTGACCCTATCTAAATACAGTGTGTGTGTGTGTGTGTCTGTGTGAGTTTTTGTGATCTGTTTTGCAGATCCAAACATTAAGCAGTTAAAATCAAAATCTCTAGTGGCGACTGAAATATCTTATGTAATGAACGGCCTTTGTTTATAAGGTGAAAAATTGGTATCAAAAAGTCGTTCATTATATATATATATATATATATATATATATATATATGTATATATATATCAACATCATCATCATCATGTTGTGCCGCTAGCACGGATATCCCTGTCCCTCTCTCGCCACTTCTCCCTATTATTCATCGCCTCTGGCAGGTCTTCAGGGCTATATCCCGTCTCCTCACGTAGCTGCTGTATGTATGTTCGAGCTGGTCGTCCTGCTTTTGCTTGGCCATATGCGGGGGTCCATAGGAGTACATCACTTATGAGCTCGACCTTGCTTCTCCAGCAGTCTCCTGCGTGTCTGGTTATATATATATATGTGTGTGTGTGTGTGTGTGAATATCTTGCAAGTATGTACAAAATAAGAATATTGCTTTTAGTAGCGTACTCATGATTAAGATATTATAAAAAATATTTAAGATATTAAAAAATACTTTAAAAGGGACCCTTTAAAAGGTTACGCTTGATCCAAAAATTTCGTCCATAAATTTATCCGTGTGTGGTGAATGGTGACAGTGTAATCTATGTCAAAGACATTTATTTGGAAAAATATAACACATTGTGAGAAAAAATGTCCCTGTTTACTGAATGACCCTTATATATATTATATATATATATATATATATATATATATATATATATAGTACAATTAATGGAGACTCAAACTCAGTTCAGTCGTCATAATAAATTTATTTCGCCGGAGAATATCATTACTATACTCTCCGTCTCGTCAGGTGACTATTTACATGTTTCTCTCTCGTCGCAGAGTAGCGAACGTGGAGTTACAGTCATAGTTAAAATGTAAAAGTGTTTTATGTACAAAGACAGAGTTTCTCTAAGAACTAAAATATGAAAGTATCAACTCACAATTCTTCAAACTAATTTCTAAAGCAATTTATTCATTCTAATTATGTTGGTCCTGAGAAAGAATAAAAGAAAAATAAAAGAAATGAAAGGAAAATAAAGAGTGTATATATATATATATATATATATGAGACGTATGGGGAAAAGTTAGGTAGGAACTACAGAAAAATACAACATGCTATTTTAAAGTAATCTGGAAGCAGAACCTCATAAATCAGCAGCTGCGCACCCTCTTATCTCACAAGCTATCGAACAAGACATGCTGGACTCTGCCGGGAAGTTTGAAGGAATTCATAAACAATTATTTCCATACATCAGTTGCACGGACACAAGATGCCGTCTAGAGCACTTGTGAATAGCGATGAACGTTTGAGAAATATGATAAGAGTCAGGGAAATATGATAAGAGTCAGGGAACTCCATACTATCTCCATGATATATATATATATATATATATATACATATTTCTGGTGTAATGGTGTTATCGATGAGGGAAATAGACACAGCAACCCGAGTTCAAATCCTGAACGAGGTTGTTTGCATTTGTTGTATATTGACCTACCACCCGGCCGGGCTGTCCAAATAGGAAATGCACCTATCTAAATAACAGGTGCATCCGCTCAAGGAATATCAGAATATAATCATGACCGTGACGGGTTGAATGAGTGCGATTGTGACGTCCACAAGAAGGTGGACGGTGAACTATTATATAACTCGGTGAGGACAGGAAGTCAGTTAGTTTGGAGACCAGACCAGTTGGAGAAAGGATGCGGTAGAGAAAGCCAGCACCCAGCAGAGTGGGCCCTCAGGCCCCCGATTGAGCAGTTGCTGTTTTGGAAATCAGACCTGTTGTGGATCAGATGAGTTGGAGAGAAGATGCTGGATTGAGGAACATGTCCCAGAGAGGCTGGGCCCCCAGGCCTCCGGTTGAGCAGCCCAGGAGAACGGGAAAGAAACGCGGTTATGGCCAATAGAGTGGGGGTCAATATTTTGCAGTTCTGTTCGGTCTCTAACTCCCTCTCACACACAACCCTTTCAAATAAAGTGAGAGGTATATTTTTCTAAGAACTGTGTCACTCGTTATTATTGTGTTGTCGTTTGTTTGGCCAGAGCGAAATACAACACCTTTGTATGAATCCAATAATCCTCAACCGGAGGAGGTTACTTCGAAGGGGACTAGAGTTTCCTGTGTGTACTGTCAATAAAAGTGCCCATACGAAAAAAAGTCTGGAAACTTATTGAATGATCCTCGTATATATATATATATATATATATATAGTAAGTAAAAGTTGGCGACCATAGTCGAGGGTAACCCGAAGGCTCCCTTTTCGATAGCTACTACACCAAGGTGTAGGGGAGGGCGCTACTCCTTCCCTGGATTGCTCTACTTTACCCTTGATCCGTACCTTATAATGCTGAGTGTTAAGCAAGGAGGCATCAAGTACCATTTTTTGAGTCTTTGGTATGACTCGACCTGGGATTGAACCCAGGTCTCCCGGGCCATTGGCGAACACTCTAACCGCTAGGCCAATGTCCGGTACTATATATATATATATAACTCACTAATAATTATATTCTGAAGAACATTAATGACAGTAAAGAAAACATACCTTTTTGCGAGAAAGTCCTTTATTTGGCTTAGGTTAATTTGACACAATGCATGGTGTAAGAAACGATCGTACTAGCACCACCGTGTTTGACATGCATGCTGAACATTCTATCCGGAAACAGTTTATTTGCATCAATTATATTTTTGGAACAGTGCTTAAAAGAAATTAAATAATTTAGATTTGATAGATTAAAAAAAAGAAATTCTGATAAAAAATATCAACTGTTGTTTAACTCTTTTTCGCTTCAAGTTCAAGGTCATTACCAGTTTCTGGGCGGAAAGTGACTCAGCGATTTGATAACAAAAGCTATCAACAAAAACAATCTCTTATCAATTAAGGTAACAAAAAACATCATTGATAATGAATAACAAAACTTTAGTAGTTATCAAAATTTCAATTATGAAGCAGAATGTAAAAATTAGATTCGATTGTTATTTTCATACCAAATATTTTACGTAATGCACACACATACACACACACACACACACACACACACACACACACACACACACACACACACACACACACACACACACACATACATATATATATAGTGATGAAACCTACACTCTCCTTCAGAATATCGAACATTGTACCCCCCATATTACAAATGCCCCCACAAGACGGCTTTTCTGTGCTAGCGACTGACATTAGTCATTGTTCACGGCAACGTAGCTGCCAGCCCCATGGCCTGGTTGGCAGAGATCGCAAAAAATCGATAGGAAAAATGTATGTGTTCATAGGATGTATTTATCGAGTTATTTTAAAGAAAAAAAATCATTATTCATTAATCAAATTGATAATTGCCCAGTCGGCTGGGGCTGTAGAATACACCGACTGCTTCTCTGCTGAGGGGTAAGACCCCCCCTGACGATTGTCCTGGATATGACACTAAACAATCTCATGGCGAGGTTCCAGCAATGCTGGAGCTTTAGGAAATGCGGAGTACCCCTTCATTACCATCGCTCCCAGGTCCACTCTAGCCCGGAGTGGTAGCACCTGATAGGGCCCTATCTATGGGTTGAATAGAACTAACAGCATTCTTATGCTAAACTGAATTGTTTGAGTAAACTGAATAGCTTAAAATAGAAATGTTTTAACAATCAAATCGTACTTACATTTAAACTGTGTGCTTATGCTTAACTGAATTATTTCAAATAGAACTGTTTTTCGACATTAAAATTGTATTTACACTTAACTGAATTGTTACACATAACTTCTTGAATAGTTTGAAATAAATGTTTTTGACAATTAAACTGTGCTTATGCTAAACTGAATTGTTTTAAAAAGAACCGATTATTTACATAAAAATGGATTTGGCGTTAAATAACCAACAAAGGTTGATATGCCAAAAAAACCCAACAAACCAAACCAAATCAAATTGATAACAAGGTAATCCAAGTGGAAGGAGAGATTTATTGAGAAGTCGACACTATAGCGTTTCGGTTCTACTGAACCATCATCAGGACCATGAAGGGTGATATTAGCGATATTAAGTCAACGATGGATGTTTAAAAACCGAACCGAAACGTTATCGTGTCGACTTCTGAATAATTCTCTCCTTCCACTTGGATTACCTTGTTATCAATTTTTCTACATATTGTCGGATGACAATCCTTTATTTACTTTTATTAATCAAAGTATTTCCCTTTCTTTCAATGACCTTAAGTGACCTTTCATTTGAATTGTGTATTACGTTATTTTATCGGAAAGGAACGATTTAATAATGGTAGTTAGCTTCCTTGGAACTTTCCCCTAAGGCGGAGAAAAGAGACTGGGGAAACTGAATAACAGAGGAAGGATTAAGATCATCTAGACCACAGCTCTGTCAAATTCAGCTAGGATACTTAGAAGAGTCGCAGAAATCTGAGGAGGCTTGCTGTCACCAGTGAAAAAAAAAACAGAATTTGAGTGAAAAACTCGAAACAAGTAAATTCATGATAATAATTATAAATTCTCTGGAATTTTGAGATACAAACGGATCCCCGAATCCTGGTTAGAAGACCAGACCTTGTGTTAATTCTCAAACAAATAAGAACCTACCGACTAGCGGACAAGTGAAAGTCAAAGAAAACGAAAAGAGAGACAAGTATTTAGAATAGAACATGACGGTTTCAGTTTTTCCAATTGTAATTGGAGCGCTCAGAACGTTCCTAACGGGTTTGGTAAGGAAACAGGATGGTTTCGGGTATACCAATTGTAATTAGAGTGCCACGAATGTTCCCAAAGGGTTTGATAAGGGAACAGGAGGTTTTCGGGTGTACCAATTGTAATTGGAGCGTTCGGAGCGTTCCCAAAGGGGTTGGTAAGGGAACAGGATGGTTTCGGGTGTACCAATTGTAATTAGAGTGCCCCGAATATCCCAAAGGGTTTGGTAAGGGAACAGGACGGTTTCGCATGTACCAATTGTAATTGGAGCGCTCGAAGCGATCCCAATGGTGTTGGTAAGGGAAGAGGAGGGTTTCGGGTGTACCAATTGTAATTAGAGCACTCAGAGCGTTCCCAAAGGGTTTGGTAAGGGGACTGGAAAAGCTGGAAATCGACAGACGAGTGGAGACTATCTAGCCTACCGCATTATTTTGATCGGCCAGAATACCGAGAAGAGTCCTACCGATCCGAGGAGACTTGCTGTCACTCCGTAAAAGACTGTCAGCGTTAGCTGATTTGAGAAACACACAAGAAGAAGAAGAAGAAGAAGAAGAAGAAGAAGAAGAAGAAGAAGAAGAAGAAGAAGAAGAAACGGCAACTGCAATATTGAATTCATTGGTTCCCATCCCCACGGAACCAGTCTCAATCAAACCATCAAGAAGGCCCTAGCACGAACTTATTGATCATCCTTAAACCTCTGGACTTGATCGATAAAATACCAAGAAAGGTATTTCCTC
Organism: Sepioteuthis lessoniana; assembly: GCA_963585895.1. NCBI lineage: Eukaryota > Metazoa > Mollusca > Cephalopoda > Myopsida > Loliginidae > Sepioteuthis > Sepioteuthis lessoniana. Next base: position 12,775,904 of record OY757913.1, read on the forward strand.
GACTGAAAGGCAACAAATGTACGAAATACGCCCATCTCTTAGATTGTACCTTTTTTTTAAACCTGTGTACTTTGAGACAGCCACCTTTGGTGACAAAGCGGATATTCTCATTCGGGAAATCTGCGACACTTTTAACACTTGGGAGACGATTTTCTTATGCCAGCTATTGTCGCTCGATCCAGTTCAGAATAAACGCAGTTGATATATCAAAAGCGGAGAAAATTCTTTAAAATTGCAGCAGCATGGCTTCCCTTTCATTATATTTATTGTTATTGAGATGAGCCTTACATTCTTTATAAGAAACAATTTTCCAAAGATTAGAACTGTCCACCTGGCTGAATAGGTATGCATACATTATTTGATTGCTCTACATCAAACTGACTGAGTCCCCGTGGGGTAGTGGCAAACATATTGGACTGTACGTGTTGCCTTCAATAAATTTCCAGACTTTTTTGTACAGGCATTTAAAATTGTCGTAGACTTTTGACAATTCAGTATGTTATTGCTATACATCTTATGAGATGACTGACCAATTTTTATGACTTCAGCTTCAAATGAACTGCTACAGCAGGAATTCAAATACACCCTACTAAAGCCTGATTGTCACAGCTGGTGAATTTCAAAAATGCAATCTGGACATAAGGAAGAACGATATGCAATAAAATTGTGTTTTAAACTTGGAGAAAATGCCACAGAAACATATGGAATGCTTCAAACTGCTTTTCGACCATCTTGCATGAATCGAGCATCAGTTTTTGAGTGGCATAAGAGATTCAAGGAAGCCAGGGAATCTGTGAGGGATGATGAGAGGTGTTGGAGGAGTAAGGAAGTCAATACACCAGAGTTGATTGACCAAAGGGTTTAGGTTAGGGTTACTATGCTGAGGTTTCAAGGGAGTTCAAGAAGAGATTCCGTCGGAAGAGGCCAGCACTCTTCAAATCGGGTCAGTGGTATTTCCACTAGGACAATGCACCAGTCCACAACTCCATCCTTGTCACAGACTATTTGACCAAGATGGGCAGCAAGACAGTTCCTCACCGTCCCTATAGTCCAGACGTTGCTCCCTGTGACTTTTGGTTATTCCCAAAGCTCAGAGGCTGTCGTTATGAGACAATTGAGGAGATTTAAGAGGCTGTGACGAAGGTCATTGACACGCTCACACAAGAGGACTTCCATGGGTCCTTTCAGAAGTTGTTGGAACGGTACAACAAGTGCATTGCAGCCGGAGGAGATTACATCGAAGGGGACTAGAGTTTCATGTGTGTACTATCGATAAAAGTGCCCACATGAAAAAAGTATGGAAACGTATCTAATGATCCTCGTATGATCGTCGTAAATGAGTTCGGACTCCAGTCGAGCAATTGCGTTCACTTCCGTACTAATAGCCTTGAGAAAGGCATGAAATCTCTTACCCTTAAGCTATGGGTTAAATTTAATCACTTCTGTTCATCTGCTAGGATGGTTTTAGCTTTAAATATTCCACGAAGCTTGATATGACATTATAGCAAAGAAACCAAAAGCAAACGTACATGAAACTGTTTAGTCATCTATAGGGGACATACAAAACCATCTCGCTTATTGTCCCGTTGTTTTTGTGGATGCTAAAATACAGATATAGACATTGTTAAATTCTTTGTCTACTTTGGGAGGGGAGGAGTAGAATACACTAAGACCCCCCCCCACCAACAAGTGTCTTGAATATTACACTAAACAATCTGATGGTGAGGCTCGAGTAATACTGGAGCCTTGAGGAACGCTGAGCACCCCTTCATTGCCGTCACTCCCAGGTCCACTCTTGCCTGGAGTGGTAGTACCAGATAGGTTCCTATCTATGGGTTAAATAGAACGAAACTGCATACTTTATGCTATACTGAATTGTTTGAATTAGAACTGCTTGACTAAACTGAATTGCTTGAATTAGAAATGTTTTGATAATTAGACTGTGCACTTACATTTGAACTGCGTGCTTATGATTTGTTTGAAATTGAACTATTTTTGACATTGAACTATCTACGCTCAACTGAATTGTTTAAAATAGAACTGTTTTGACATTTAACTGTCTGTAAACAAAATCTATACAAATACTAAATTGAATTGTTTGAATTAGAACTGCTTGACTAAACTGATTTGCTTGAAATAGAAATGTTTTTGACAATTAAACTGTGTACTTATGCTAAACTGAATTGTCTGAAATAGAACTGCTTAATTGTATAAAAATCATTTGGCATTAAATAAACTATAAAGGTTGATATGCCATAAAACCCAACCAACTAGCCAGCTACAGATGTAATTTCTTTAAAATGTGTTTTAGTTTTCCATCTTTCAGGACTTACATTAAGGAGACGCGTTTAGCGTGTCGACATTTATCGTTGGAAATGAAATCAATGACACGAATTCAAATCCTATTCGTGGCCGTTAACGTTTCATTTTGCGCTAATACCCTAAGAAAAGGATCTCTCCAATAAATTGGTAAAATAGTTTTGCAGACTTGGTTCTTTAACTTTGGTTAGGCAACTTGTCTAGAAGAAGGAAAACACTGAATTCTAAAACCAGTCTAAAAAATTGATCTTATATTACACCCAGCCTGTAACGGGTAAATATACTTGAATTAGTTGTCTCAATATACATGGAACCCATGTGACTGTTGATAACTCTACTAATAATAATCTTCTTTTTTTTATTTCAGATTTGAAAATAGTATATTATAACAACAATTAATCCTCCATCACAATGCCTTGGACAAAAGAGGAAAATATTTTGCATCTTTACTTATTTAGAGATAATCATTCAAAATAGATGCAATCCATTAATATGATAATAGTTTATTACTCAGATAAGAAACTGAAAAAAAGGTTGCATGTCCTGGAAGCTACTATAATAACAATTAAAAAAAAACATTGATTTGATGGCTAAAGCTCAAATGATGCATTTTTTACAGGACGTGTTCCAAATGACCGCCATTGCACTTGTCTAAGTAATAAATCATTATCATATTAATGGGTTGCATCTATTTTGAGACCATCTGTAAAGGAAAATGAATTTTTAAAAGAATCAACCAAAAATACATTACAAAACAATTTCGAAGAATTCATTTTTAAACTAAAGTCAGTAATGATATTTGATATCTGCATCTGTTTGAAAAACGAGACATTTTCGTGTAAACTTTTCGAGGATATGATACCCACATCGATGAGTTCGGGGGTGAACGTAAAATTACTTTTGGATACTGGGAGCCAAATTACAGATACCTTTTAGAGATTCTAAATAGTAAAATTTTCCGATCTAACATGCACCATAACAACTAACTCTCGTTTTTCATCCTTTCGATATCAAATAAATACCAAAACAAGTAAGCAGTATATCAACATTGCATTGTTAAAAGAATGAAATAGAACACAAAGTGTTTTATAGTCATATGCTACAACTATACATATATACATATATATGCTGGATACATACAGACGCAATGAATAACAGACGAGCGAATACTTCTTTAGAAAAATATGCACCTCTCATTTTATTGTAAGGGTTCGAAAAGGGTTACTCAGGGTTTTACTGTGAGAGGGAGTTAGAGACTGAACAAAGACTGCAATATATTGTCCGCAACTCTTATGGCCGTCAGCGTTGTGTCTTTCTCGTTCTCCAGGCTGCTCAACCGGAGGCCCAAGGGCCCAGCTCTCTGCTGGATGATGGCTTTCTTTACTGCATCTTATCACCAACTTGTCTCCAAAACTCCATCGGGGGTCCCGAGGGCCCCTTCAGCCGGGTGTGGTTTTCCCTACCACATCTTGTCTCTAACTCGTCTGATCTCCAACACACTGGAGGTCCCGAGGGCCCCTTCTGCTGGGTAGTGGCTGTCACTACCACATCTTGTCTCTAACTCATCTTATCTCCAATTCTCTCGGGAGCCCCTTGGGCTCCCTCAGCCGGACGGTGGCTTTCTCTACCACCACTTGTCTCCGACTTCTCTGGCCCCCAACTCACTGACTTCCTGTCTTGACCGAGTTATATAATAGTTCAATCGCCCACTCAATCGCCCACTTAATCTTTGGAATGGCATGTTTGAAGTGGAAATAACTGTCATGCAGTTCAGAGGTCACTCTCTTCAGCTGCATCAGTCTATGAGTGTATCATGGGCTTTTACCTTGTCCCATTTCGTCAGCCAAATCCGCCTACGCGATTTCTTTCGATTACTGGCCATTGGAATGTGTCACTTCCTTCCGGTGCATCACTTTGGAATAGCATATTTGGCCGGGTCGAAGGTCAAAATGCAACAAAAGAATTAAAAAACATTTTCTTACATTATTTGTTTATTTATGATTTATTAATTTGCGGAAAATGATTTAAAACAAGGATACTAATTAATATTCCCGTTTTTCTGATTTTATCTTGGATCCTGTTCAGTTTCGTTGTTTAATAGCATATCAACCTTTGTATATTAGTTAATGCCAAAATCACCCTTCTAGAAGAACAGTAGTGGTACTATTTAACCCATAGTTGAGAGGATAAGGGGTTCATACCTTTCCCAAGGGTACGATTTTATCTTCCTTTTACAAAAATTAGACGAATTAAAGACATTCTTTAGACTGCAAACAATAAAAAAAAACTTGTTTGTATTCTATTTTCTTAAAAATCCAATAATCATTTACTGTTTCTGGATAATAAGTGTTTTAAGTTCTTCTCGCACCCCAGTCACCAAAAGAAAAAAAGACACCGAATCGTGAAATCCATGAAACATAAATATTGGGGTTCACTGAACACTTCGCTTCCACTTCTTGCAAATACTCCTGCTCAAGCTTAATCTCTGCTGCACAGCCTGGAACAAGGAGCCGAAAGCATTGGTCTCTGCGTGTATTAAATAAAACAAAGTTCATGCGTTTTAATCAAGATGGTTCCACCTCCTCATTAAATAGCAAGCCACTGAAATTAGTAAACCAGTTCACATGCCTCGGTAGCAATATCTCATCTACTGAAAGCAATGCCAGCATATGCGTCGGTAAAGTATTGACAGGTTAACGACCCTATGGAAATCTGACCTCTGAAATCAGTAGACCAGTTCATATACCTTGGTAGTAATATCTCATCTACTGAAAATGATGAACATACGCAAAGGAAATACATGGACTTCTATCGACAAATTTACGACCATATTGAAATTTGATCTCTCGGGTAAAATAAGATAGGAATTCGTCCAAGGTGTAGCTGCGTCAGTACTATTGTATTGTTGCACCATTTAGACTCTCATGAAATGCTTGGAAAAATATCTGGCAACATCTCATCTAGTGAAAGTGATGTCAGCTTATGCCTAGCAAATGCGTAGAACGTTACTGACAGGTTATCTATTGTACATAATTTTGAGGTATATGATAAAAAATAAAACGGTATTTCTTCCCCGCTGTAACTGTGTCCCTACTACTGTGTGGATGCACCAACTGGACAGTAGCAAAGAGAAAAAGCCAGGTGGGAACTACATAAGGATGCTGCGTACTGTTTTTAACAAATGTACGGCCACTTGCTTCCCATCGCACAACCCATCGAAGTTAGACGAGCAATAGATGACCGGAGCTGCTTAAAAAATATGCAAAACCTTGCATTCACTTGTGTGGACACTGGATACCGTCTAGAGGACATATCGATAGCGATTGCCGATAGGCAGGAACGGCTAGAGAGAGAGAGAGAGAGAGAGAGAGAGAGAGAGAGAGTGTGTGTGTGTGTGTGTGTGTGTGTGTGTGAGAGAGAGAGAGAGAGAGAGAGAGTGTGTGTGTGTGTGTGTGAGAGAGAGAGAGAGAGAGAGAGAGAGAGAGAGAGAGAGAGTTAAATGAATTCTTCCTAGCGGCACGCTTCAGTGATGTTGGTTGATGTTCAGTTTTGCAGAATAAACGCTTTTGTTTGATTTTGTTAAAACAGGTTTTCTCAAATTTTTTTACTTGATTCACCACTTCACCACGAAATATAAAATTCTATCCCCCCCAATAAATTAATTGGATATAAAATTTTAAAACAATTAATTTTCTAGTGTTTAATAAAATTTACATATGAAAAGAATCAGTAAATTATAAATGCAGACATGCCTTTAATTTTTGAGTTACTTCAAATATGAAGGGGCACCTCTGGTGGTGTAATAGTTTACTAAACTAGCTAACCTTCACTAGTGACTTTTAGTCTCATCGGGTGCCCCATTTATATGGCCTTGTGCCACATCTGAGCTAATTACTTAGGAAATTACTTCTTTGAATGTGAAGGAACACATTTGGCGGTGTAATGGTTAACCAGACAAGTAAACCTTCACGAGTGACTTTTAGTCTCATTGGGTGCCCCATTAATATGGCCTTGTGCCACATCTGAGCAAATCACTTAGGATATTACTCCTTTGAATGTGTCGGGACACCTCTGGCAGTGTAATGGTTTACCAGATTAACAAATTTTCATGAGTTATTTCGAGTCGCATTGAATGCCCCATTCATATGGCCTTGTGCCACATCTGATGGAAGCTATTAGTAAATTACAACTTTGAATGTGAAAAGACACCTCCAGTGGTGTTGTAGTTAGCTATCAAACCTTCACGAGTGAATTCGAGTCTCATTGGGTACCCCATTCGTTCGGCCTTGTGCCATACAAGGCATGAAACTTTGTAAATTACTATTTTGAATGTGAACAGACACCTCTAGTGGTCTAGTAGTAAGCTAGACTAGCAAACCTTCACGAGTGAGTTCGAGTCTCATTGTGTGCTTCATTCATTTGGCTTTGTACCATTCTAAGCAAGAAATTCAGTAAATTACTACTTTAAATGTGAAGGACGGTTTTTTTAGGTAACAAATATGAAACTTGGTAATTCCAACTGTAAATCACCACAATCTCTATTTGCTTAGAAAATGATACATATGGCTAAACCCAGATTCCACCCTATACAAAATTGGAAAAGCTTGTAAAATAGGTTCAACAATAGGTTGCATATTTCGCCACAGTTTTTTTTACTTCATCCATAAATATCCAATTTCTTTAAATGTATACTTAGACTTGGGTTCAAAATTTAAAAAAATAACTTTTTCTTTAAAAAAGGGGTCTAAATTTGCCCTTTTTACTTTAACATAGAAGGAAGAAATAATACATTCATTAATTTCCATCTTTAGAAGATCCTTAAATTGAATTTTAAGATCTCACAAATTCTAACTGTTGTTTATATAGACAAGTCGTTATTTATAAAAACAAGCCTGTAAACACACCCTCCCGCCCGAGGCTCCCTGTGTTTTAATTTACCCTGCTTAAATTCTCTTTAACCCCAATTATCTATGTGGACACTTTTAAGATGGCATGAGTTAAAGTATCCACAACCGAAATAACATTGGTTTCTATTTTACTAATTGATGTAACCCTTCTTACTTTGATACAAGACAAGAAGTGAACAACACCCTGTGAGAATCGAATTCACTTGTAATAGTCTGTAAATTTAACTGTCTATTATACCATATAACGAAACTTATGATATAGTAATGGTAAAAAAGCTTCTGACCCAGAATCATATGTACAACCTGAAAACTTTTTACATGCCATTAGTTTTTATTTTCACAAAAGCAAAACAATTTAGGGAACTCTTCCCTTTTTTTTTTGGTGAAAAGTTTAAGTTAACGATTATCGTTCTCACTCAAGATTGTTATGTTAAGTAATATGGCAGTTTTGGAAACAATTGTGGTTTGGTGGGGGCGGATGAAGTCATTGTCATGAGTGGCAATGGCTAACATTATGGGAAACTTAATTCTTTTATCTTCCAGAAAAAAAAAAAACCAACAACTAACAATCTGAAATTTGAAAAAGATCTATGTTGACGTCTAAATTAAATGCCCAACCCCGGAAGTTCTTGGGGAACGTTTCTTCATAATATTTGGGTGTTTTTTTCTTTGTTTTCTTACCAGGCTGAAGCATAAAGCTATCAGAAAAGATCTTGTCGGGAAAGAGATGCAAGATGCCCTTGGGAATAACAAGGATCCATTTCTTTTCCTCTCATCTTTGGATAAAGGGCAGGGCATCCGATCCAGGAGTCGGGAAGCTGAATTCACACCAGCTGTCTTCCGCTTAAAAAAAAACAATGGATCTTGCGTGATGAAGGGGTTGGGTAAACATTATCATCGTCAGTATCAACTCACGCTGGCAGCACTGTGTTCATTAACTCTCTCTCACCATCCGTCCCTATCATCCATCGGGTAGCCCAGTCAGTTGAGGCTGTAGAATACACCGACTGCATTTCTCCAGAGGGGTAAGACTCCATCAACAAGTATCCGGGATATGACACTAAAAATCTGATGGTGAGGTTCAAGTAATGCAGGATCTTTGGGGAATGCGGTCTACCCCATTATTGCAATCGCTCCCAGGTCTACTCTGGCCCGGAGTGGTAACAACTAATAAGGTCCTATCTATGGGCCAATTAGAACTAAACTGTGTGTTTATGCTAAACTGAATTGTTTGAAATAGAACTATTTTTACATTTAACTGTCACTTTATGACTTACAAAGCTGACATTACTGCTAATTATTATCCCAGGAGGGGAGTGTATATATTGTCATTTACAGACAGACTGTTGCAATATATATATATTTACTAATCTAATATCTACCAGCATTCACGGTACCAGAAAAAAAAAAACGAAAAAAAAAAACCCGCCAGGAACAAGAGATGAAAGTATCTCGAATCACCACCTGGGGAAAAAAAATTATAGGTCAAAAAGAAAGAAAAGGCCAACCTCGTTTGACCCCTTGAAAAAAATCAAGGGATACGCAGTCAGTTGGTCAAAAGAAAACTAAAAACCTTCCGCGAATCCTGCAATGCTACAATTACAAAAGTGCTCAACACAAGTGGAGCCAGGCTTCCTAATGATCCAGTAAGGTGAAATTTTAGTTGAAGATTTCCGACTCACGATTTAAGTTAATTATATATATATATATATATATATGTGTGTGTAATTTTAAATAATTCTATTTAATATTTATCATTTGCTTGCAAAGAGTTAAATGGTTTCAAGTATAGTAAATGATTGAATTGTTGAATTTGTCCCATGGATGGGACCCAAATAGATACTACTGTTCTGAGCCTGAGAGGCAATAAAGAGGTACTCCATATTCCCCAAATTCCAAGTCTGGTGCTTTACCATCAGACGCAGTTTAACGTTATAACCAGATTATTTCAAGTATTTCTATCTAACACTATTAATTCTTTTCAACATTATTCATTTGGACACATTCAAATCCTTTCAAATAATATCGAAATAGATACTTCCATCCTCAAGCATCACGAATGGCCACTTACGGCCAACCAATAGCCTCGATTGTAGTGCAGCCTACGTATTCTACTACCCAAATCGATTAAGCAAAAAGAAGCAAACAAAAAGTAGATGAATATGAATGGGTTCTCACATATATGGAGCCTTGTGCCAGACAAAGATGATCGCAGTTAGACCGCAACACCACTTTCTTTCATCGGAAGACTTTGCAAATCTCGAAGTGTATGCCAGCTTTGTAAGTCGTAAAGCGACAGTTTTGAGGTTAAAGTTGCTGTACGCCCTACATAATGAATTCACCCTCCTCCATAAATACACGTTAACGGAGAGTTCACTGGAGTGTTATCTAAACCCACGTGACACAATCACGGGTAATACCACTTGCGTAATGGATGAATAGTCGCTACCCGACAGGACTCTCAGCTTCCTATTAACTAACTACTGTCTAACCCAGTTCACTTGTATCTTTCTGTTACTTGAATATATATGTTTTTCTATCTACCTTTAAGTGTTCCCAGTGTCTTTCTTTCGCCAGCATCACAACAAAAGTCCTGGGCTGGGGCCATAAAGTAAGTGAGTTCGAACCTTAGTCACGCTATTACATTCACTTTTGCATTAGTACCCTTTAGAAAAGTATTAAACCCACTTATCCCTCCCCACGGCTATAATTAGCAGCAATGTCAGCTTTGTAAGTCATAAAGTGACAGTTTAATGACCTTGAAGAAGGCGACTATTGTATCGGTCCTCAGGGAGGAGGTATGATTTTGGGAGCCATAAAAAGAAAATGTTTCGAATAGTGTAAACGTTGTATCAGGATTAAATAAATTCATATCAAATCACTAAGTTTATTATTGTTGCATAACCGTATAATACATATACAACCATACACATATACACGCGGAAAAATAGTCAACACAATAATAACGAACGAAACACAGTTCTTTCGAAAAATATACCTCTCACTTTATTCGAAAGGGTTGCAAAAGGGTTATGTGTGAGAGGTGAGTTGGAGACAGAACAAAGGCTGCAACAATTTGACCCCCAGTTCCTCCGTCTTTAGCAGCACTTCTTTCTCGTTCTGTTGGGCTGCTCAACAGGAGGCCCTGAGGGCCCAGCTCTCTGCTGGATCTGGTTCTCACTGCCTCGAACTGCAACAACTGACTCCAAACTCCAAATTGACTCGAACTTCCTGTGGCACCGGGTTATATAATTGTTAGTCGTCCACCTGTTTCAGTGAGCATCGCATCTGCACCCAATTCAACCCGTCCACAGTCAAGGTTATCCCCTGATATCTTCGACCGGATGCACCAGTTATTTATACAGGTGCATTTGTTATTTGACAGCTCGGCCGGGTCGGAGGTCAATATGTTACATTATGTCACCGTTGTGACTCGCAACAACGTTCTTTGTTCATCATGAGAATTTCTCTGGAAGATAGTATCATGGATGCCAGACTGTCCGCTGAACAGTCAGCAAAAAAACAAAACAAAACATGCAGAATACCCCTTTGTTGCCATAACTCCCGGGTTCACTCTAGCTTGGAGTGGTAGTACCTGTCTGGGTCTTATCTACGGGTTAGCTGTTTGATATTTAAAATGTGTGCAAACAAAAGACTAATGCTAAAATGAACGGTAAGAAATAGAACTGTTTGATCATTTAATGTCTGTAAAAATAAATGATGTTTAAGTGGATTGCTAGTCATCATCTTCATCATGTCGCACTGCCAGCACGGATCTCCCTGACCCTCTCCTGACACCCATCAGTATCGTCTATCGCCCCAGATAAGTCTTCAAGGCTACATCCTGTATCGGCACAGAGCTATTGTATATAGGTTCTAGCTGGTCGTCCTGCTTTTGCCTGTCTATGTGAAGGCTTCTCTGGCCGTGTCCCGTATTTCTGGTTTGTCTAACTTGGATAGTTTTCGTGATGGGTGGTCAGTGGCCGTATAGCTGCAGCTTTGTGGAGTGCTGCCTCCAGGACTTGTTCAACATTGCTCGCAGCAATCTTGTGTAATTGCCGTCGAACTTTTTCTCCATACGTTTAGTTAGTTTTCATGTCGTGCATCCACACAACAGTAATGATACACCGCTGCTTGGAAAAAACTGCGTTTTATTTTATCAGTAAGAGGTGACTTCCTTATGACCGATAGCCTATCGATAGCTGCTCATGCCTTTGATAGTCGTGTGTTGATGCATGTCGATTGTTAGTGATACATAGCAATACTTGAAACCATTTAACTGAGAGTAAAGGAATGAGCATAGGCTCGTTTAAAAACATTTTGAACAAAATGTGTTTACAAATCTTATATATTCAGTATCTATGAATAAAGATTTGGCATTAAATAACATACAATGGTTGATATGTCATAAAACCCAAACAAACCAAATCATATGGATTTAATATATATGTATTAAGAGGATTCGGCATTAGATAACCTACAATGGTTGATATGCCATAAAACCAAATCATATATATTTAATGTATATGTATAAAGAAGATTTGGCATAAAATAACCTACAAGGGTTGATATGCCATAAAACCCAACCAAACCAAATCTTATATATTTAATATATATGTATAAAGAAGATTTGGCATTAAATAACCTACAATGGTTGATATGCCATAAAACCCAACCAAACTATATATGTATAAAGAGGGTTTAGCATTAAATTACCTACAATGGTTGATATGCCATAAAATCCAACCAAATCATAGATATTTAATATATATGTATAAAGAGGATTTGGCATTAAATAACTTACAATGGTCGATATGCCATAAAACCCAACCCAACCAAATCATGTACATTTAATATATATATATGTATAAAGAAGATTTGGTATTAAATAACCTACAATGGTTGATATGCCATAAAACAAAACAAAACCAAACATCATTTTCACTATTTGACAATCAAACTTTTTTTGTATTTACAGCGTTCCATAGCAAATCTTTTTAATCAAAACCTTTTTATTTTACTATAATAATCATTCGTGGGCATGCAGTTATTTGGTTTCAAGTATTCCTATCTAACACTAATAGTTTCCAAACACTTATATTATTTCGGGTGACTAATAATAATAATTCTTTGTAAACAGGTAACAATTCTTATACAAATAATTTGCTTACAGTTAAATGGTTGCAGGTATTTCTGTCAAACACTAATAATTTTAATCATAAATAATAATTTGTTTTCTCATAGTCCAATCCAATACTAATTTTCTCTGTTCTATTTGGCCCATAGATGTGTCCTTAACAGGTACTACGATTCCCGGTCAGAGTGGACCTTGGAGTAATGGCAATGAAGCGTCCCTAGAAGTGGAGCATCGTCATTGGACGAATTTTAGAGTAATACCGAGAACCCTCCGCTTTTTTGGCGGGGGAGTCTTACTCTTCTACAAGAGATACACTCAGCCTATTCTAACTCCTACCAATAAGGCGTCTCTAAAAAAAGTTATTTTCTCCTCAGAGAGAGAGAAATTTTAGAGAAATCTTAGGAGTGTATTAGAAGTTTCTTTAACCCAGTATATACGTGATACAAATTCAATCTAGAACGTTGTTTACAAGTGTCAACGAGAGTTCAGAATCTAAGAATGTGGGGAGTACATTAACTTTCAGAAAGAAATATCTTTCAGTATTTGAACACCATCAAAGAAAATATCATTTTAATTAGTGGGAATAAAAGATTCCTAAACATAGAAAATTGAAGATTAATCCCAGACAGCATTCAACAACTCAAAACTAAATTGAATCTATATAGAAATTCTTACTTTTTAAAAATATTCGGAAATTTATTTTCAGATTTGTTAGATCTTCAAAATAAACTGATAAAACAATTCAGTCTAATTCAATCATGTGAGATTGCTAAGCAGTGATCTTAAAATTGTAAAATAGTATATAAGGGCTAGTCGGCAAGGCTTTAGAATATGCCGACTCTATCGTCTATTGTCAGGTAAAATCCTGCCCACCCCGCAAACGAATACCTTGGGTATGACATTAAACTGAATCTAATTGTGAGGCTTTAATTATTGAGCACAAGGGAGTGAGGAGTACCCCTTCATTACCATTATTCTCAACGCCACTCTGACTCGGAGTGGCCCATTCGACTATGTCTGCAGAATATATCGACTGCATTTCTGCAGGGGTAAGATCCACACCCTTAACGAGTGTCCTGATATGACACCAAACAATCTGATGGTGGGGCTTCATTAATGCTTGAGCTTTGGGGAATGAGGGGCACCTCTTCATTACCATCACTCCCAGGTCCACTCTAGTTCAGGGCAATAGCACCTATTTATGGATCATTTAAACTGGGTACGTATGTGAAATGAATTGTGTGAAATAAACAATTTTTTACATTTAACTGTATGTAAACAAAAAAAAAATCGTGTATACTCGTACTAAACTGAATTGCTTGAAATAGAACTGTTTGACCATTCAACTGTGTAAACAAATGACAGATGTTTAATTTTATTGTTAGTGATACATAGGGATACTTGAAACCGTTTAATTTTGTTGACATGCTAAACTGAATTGTTAGAAATAGAACTGTTTGATCATTTGAATGTGTGTAAAACCATTTAACACATGTGAAAAAAATGATCACAGGTTTGTTTTAAAATATTATCTACAAAATATGTTTAGAAATCATATATTTAATGATGTATATAAGAAGGATTGGGTATTGGATGACCTATAATGTTTGATATGCCTTAAAACCAAACCAAACCAAACCAAACTAACCTTGAGTGGTAGGTAGTGCCTGTTAGCGTACCATCTACGAGACAAACAGACCTATTCAAGAATTATTATGATGGGAGAGGAACACGAGAAACCATATAATTGTGCAAATTATTATCATTTAGCACATCAATAGGTTATTCAATACCAAATCCATTTTATACATAAAACAGTTCTATTTCAAACAATTCACTTTAGCATACAAAAGCAGTTCTATTTTGAACAATTCAGTTAAGGATAAGTACACAGTTTCAATATCAAATACAGTTCTATTTCAAGCAATTTAATTTTGTATAAGTACACAGTTTAGTTCTATTTGACCCATAGTGGACCTGGGAGTGATGGCGATGAAGGGGTACTCCGCATTTCTTAAAGCTCCATCATTACGGGAGCCTCACCATCAAATTGTTTAGAGTCGTGGGGAGGTAGGTCTTACCCCTGTGCAGAGATGCAGTCGGTGTATTGTACAGCCCCAGCCGATTGGGCAACACAAGTCTGAGTACCTGTTAGAGTCACATCTATGGATGAAGTAGGTCTCTTTGAAAAGTATTAATATTGAATTAGAATACTTGAAACTCTGTTCAAATTTATTAGTATTGATTGTATTAAGAATACCTACGTGAAGCTATAATTGTTTTTATCATATTTACCAACCCCTAGGCTCGGGTAGGATATGACACAAGTTCAATTTTTAAGCGGAGTTTAACAGGTTTGAATTCAGAGTTTTCCTTCTCCTAGACTAGTTGCCTCACCAAGGCTGAAGAAAACAGTCTGTCTACTATTTACCCATAGCTGGCGGGAGAATAATTGGATTCATACCTTTCCCAAGTGTATTAGTGCTATGTGAAATGCAATCAGTGTCGTCCAGGATTTGAACTCGTGTCGCCGTGTTCATTTCCATCAACGATAACCATTACACCACAGGCACCTTCTTTTTTTTGCAATCCCTCCACTCGGGCAAGATATGACACAAGGTCAATTTTTAAGCGGAGTTTAACAGGTTTGAATTCAGAGGATTCCTTCTCCTAGACTAGTTGCCTCACCAAGACTGAAGAACCAGCCTGTCCTACTATTTACCCATAGCTGGAGGGAGAATAATTGGATTCATACCTTTCCTAAGAGTATTAGTGCTATGTGAAATGCAATCAATCTCGTCCAGGATTTGAATTGTTTTTATACTGACACCTTGTGGTGACATGTATCTCTTTAATCTGCCTAGACTACGTACTTAGAAAATCGATATATCAAGGAAAAGAAAATGGTTTTACACTAAAAAAAAAAAAAAAAAATAGAGAAGCAGACGATATCTCGCCAAAACTATTACACATACAGACTATGCAAATGACCTAGCGCTTCTTGCAAATACACCTACCCAAGCCGAATTCTTTCTGCATAGTCTGGAGCAGGCAGCAGGAGGCATTGAATGCTATCAAGAGGCTATCGATCATATGGAAATCTGATCTATCCGATAAAATAAAATGAGACTTCTTTCAGGCAGAGGTTGTGTCAGTACTACTGTACTGCTGCATCAGATGGATGCAGACAAAATATATATTGAAAAAGCTAGACCGGAACTGCTGAACAACCCACGAAACAACAGCTATACAGTCACTAACCTACTATTTCTAAAACCATCCAAGTTAGACGGACAAAACTTGCTGGACACGGCTGAAAAGGCAAGGACGTTCTCTTATGCGCCCCGATACGTGGTCGTGCCAGTGTTGGCCGACCAGCAAGAACTAATCTACAACAACTTAGTGAGAAAGTAGGATGTAGTTAGAAGGAGGTGCTGGGAGCGATTGATGATAGGGACTGAAGGTAAGAGAAAGTCAGGGAAATCCGTGCTAGTTACACGATTTGATGATGATGATGATGATGTGATCACATCCGGGTATTAACAAATTAATGAAGTGTATCCAAGTTAGACGAACCAGACATGCAGGACACTGCTAAAGAAGCAGGGACGAGCTCATAAGTGATGTACTCTTATGGACCCCCACATATGGCCGAGCAAAAGCAGGATGACCGGCTCGAACATACATACAGCAGCTATGTGAGGATACGGGATGTAGCCTTGAAGACCAGCCAGAGGCGATGAACGATAGGGAGAAGTGGCGAGAGAGGGTCAAGGATACCCGTGCTAGCGGTACGACATGATGATGATGATGAATTAAAAAAATGACTGCAATGAAAAGCTGAAATATAAATAGATAAGATTATAATCAAATATTTACAAATAAATCAAATGTCGGTACGAAATAACCCATAATGGTTTGATATACCGTTAAAAAATTACACATTGCACGAAAAATGGCATTTTTTTTCTTCGCAAGAGAAATCGAACAGCAATTTTGTTTGAGGACAATACAACCCATACGACGAAGAATACGGTCACAAAACCGGAATAAGAAATTTTTCCAAAAGTAGCGTTTCCTGGATATGACACTAAACTATCTGATGGTGGGGTTCCAGCAATGCTGGAGCTTTGGGAAATGCGGAGTACCCCTTCTTTGCCATCGCTCCCTGGTTCACTCTGGCTAGGAGTGGTAGCACCTGATAGGGCCCTATTTATGGGTTAAATAGAACTAACTGCATACTTATGCTAAATTGAATTGTTTGACTAAACTGAATAGCTTGAAATAGAAATGTTTTTGACAAATAAACCGTACTTACATTCAAACTGCGTGCTTATGCTAAATTGGATTATTTGAAATAGAACTGTTTTTTGACATTGGAACTGTATTTACACTAAACTGAATTGTTTAACATAAAACTGTTTTGACATGTAACTGTGTGTAAAGAAAATATGTACTTATACATAACGGAGTTAGCTGAATTAGAATCGCTTGACTAAACGGAATTCATTGGAAAAGAACTGATTATTCATATAAAAATGGATTTGGCATTAAATAACCTACAAGGGTTGATATGCCATAAAATTCAACCAACCAACCAACCAACCAAAAGTGGCGTATTCAATAAACGTGACAATTTCAAATCGTTCTTTTATGATTGCATACACAGTTCAGCTGAAAAGTGGTGTTAGGACATATATCACTGGACATATGTTTGTGACTAGATAATGATGTTATGAATTTAAATAAACAAAATATTTTAGTAAAGGGAAGTAAATAAACTTTTATATTGACTTAATCAATAGATGATATAATATAAAATAAAGCTGATATGTAAAATGTGTGAGACATGTGCTTAAAGTAACATGCAAAAACATTTTTTGCATTTACAGGAAATAATATTGGTTAATGATTAAAAAATACCTTAAATAAGAAAAAAAATTGCTTCATATAAGGAATAATTTTGTAACTAAATAAGGGTGTGTCCTCGTGGTGTAATGGTTAAAGCGATGGACTACGGAATTATAGTAAGCGAGTTCGTACTCCCGTCGGGCTATTACGTTTACTTTCCGGCAAATACCCCAGGGAAAGATATAAACCCCCTTATCCTCCCAGCTATGGGTTAAATAGAACCACTAGTGTTTTTCGAGGAGAATGGCTTTGGTATTAAATAACCAACAAAGATTGATATGCCATCAAACAAAAAACCAAACCTTTGTAACTAAATAACGATGTTATAAATTTAATTGAAGAAATTATTTTTGTCAAGGAAATCAAAATAAACTTTTATATTGACATCGCCAATGGTCCAGGAGACTGGAGTTCAATCCCAGGTCGAGTCAGACGAAAGCCTCAAAAAATGGTACTTGATGCCGCCTTGCTTAACACTCAGCATTATAAGATACGGATCAAGGGTAAAGTGGAGCCATCCAGGGAAAGGAGTAACGCCCTCCCCTACACCTCGGTTTAGTAGCTATTGAAAAGGGAACCTTAGAGTCACCCTCGACTAAGGTCGCCAACTTTTCTTACTTATGGGGCATAGGAGAATTTTCTGGTGTTATTTGTTTCGCTTGATTGGTATTAGTCGGTTTTGGATGAAGGTATCTGAATCCATTGGTTTTCCTTTCTGTGATACACCCATCGGCCGCCCCGAATACATCAACTTCTAAAAACCAATACTATTCGTGGCCCGTGATTCATCCAGTGGGTTCAAACAGGAGCATCACACATTTCTTTACGGCCACAAGAAATTCAACCGAGGGAGTGGGAGAAAAAGAACAAAGGAACAATATGGACTTACGTCAGCTCCAAGTGTAAGAAGGCTAGTTTTGTGACACTTTTTTGTACAGCTTTTCGTGCATCTTGTAGACTATCGCTGGGTGTGTATTTTTCGCAAAACTCCCACTGAAGCCACTAGGAATGCCAACTCATCTTTGACCATCATCCTCACTGCCTCCTTCTGCTGACTGTTGTCCACTCTTGAATGCTAACTCATCTTGACTCGTCCCTTCTGCTGTCCGTTCTCGACTGCCTCTCTGCGTCTCTCTTCGCCAACTGACCCTCTTTGGGTTCCTTTGTCAACTGGTCTTTTCTCTCCCACTTCCGGACTTGTCAGAGATCTCGAGCTCAGGCCTTTGTTTGGTTTCGCGCCAAAACAGACAAAGGCATTGTCTGCCTGGCGTACCACCCACATAGTGTCATATCTCTATCCCATTTAATTCGTTGGCTTCTTCTTTGTTTGCAGAAGGCGTCAAAAGAATTACTTAAGGAAGGTAAAAAGAAGACTTTTAGGTTTCAACTGCTTGACTAAATTGAAGAGCTTGAAATAGAAATGTTTTTTCACAATTAAACTGTACTTATATTTAAACTGCGTGCTTATGCTAAACTGAATTATTTGAAATTGAACCGTTTTTGACATTGAAACTGTACTTACACTAAAATTGTTATATATAACTGCTTGAATAGTTTGAAATAGAAATGTTTTTGACAAATTGTGTACTCATACTAAACTGAATTGTTTGAAATAGAACTGATAATTTACATAAAAATGGATTTGGCGTTAAATAACCTACAAGGGTTGATATGCCATAAAACCCAACAAACCAAAGAAACCAATTAATTTTTTTTATCACAACGATATAATATAGAGTTGGAGTGGAAAACTTTTGACGCATGTACCCAAAGGAACATGCAAAACCCTTTATTGATAGGCTGGAAATAACATTGGTTGATGATTTAAAAAAAGAAGTGCCTTAAATAATTTTTGTTGTATACTCGCTTACTATAAGCAGTCTCATTTAAAATGTACATTTCATTTGAAAATTTCTAAACAATCTTTGTGTATAACTTTTAATTTAACTGCCGGCGGAAGACTGGATCGGTTTAAAGATGTTGTGATAAAAATGACAAGAAAAAAAAAAAATAGAAAAAAAGAGGAGCTAATCCAAATTAATGAAATATATGCAACATCGTAAATAATCATCCTTAGGATTGAAAAAAAAAAGACTTAATTCTGAACTATTTATCCCAAATGCCAGCAGTTTAATTTAAGAGGGTTAACAATAAAAAAAAAAAAAAGGCAAGTAAACAGACCCCAACCACACAAAAAAAAAAACCCACCAAAAACAAACTAAATTTGTAATAATCACTAACGCCGTCATTATTTATGGCTGTCATTCATTGGGTAATATGACCAGAGGAGTGTTTGAGACGGACCAATCATAAACCGGCAATGCATGGCCGAGAAAGAACGATTTGCTTCCAATCAGCCATAAGTATTCATCAACACGTTATTGTTAATCAGTCCCTTGCTATCTTCTTTTTTGCGTGTTGAATAAATGACACAAAGTCTTTTACACAGAGAAAAATATTAAAAAAAGGAGAAGAAAATTCCTTTCGGGGACAGTAAATTACATACTGTTTTGTTTTAGGTAGGAATGCATTGTTTTTTTTTGTGTGTGTGTTTTTGTTGTTTTTTTTTTTTTTTATTTAGGTTGGTTTCTTAGCAAACGTTCCGATTACCCAAGTTACAAGGAACGGGTCCGTTCGTCTTTTCACTGAATATGGAATTAAATATTGCTTCATGGCCCGAATCGGTAGACAAGAGAAGGCAGAATAATTACATATAAGCGAATAACGAAAAAAGAATGCCGACAAAGATTAAAATAACACAAAATGCAAAGAAATACAAAAAGAAAAAAATTAACATCTATCTATCTATCTACGTCTCTTCATATCTATCTATCTATCTATCTATCTATCTAAGTGCATATCTATCAATCTATCTAAAGATTATATATTTCATGGTGGTGTGATCTTATGAGACGAGTACAGAAAGCCCATGAACTTATTGATGAATGTGTTCAACCTCCAAGAATTTCTGTGGAGCAGTTTGTACACACACACACACACACACACACACACGCACACACACAAGTATATGCATATGTAACAGCTTTTTATTTTAAAAGATGGTGGCTGCTGGTTTGTGTCGAAACTGAAGAAAAGAAAGAAAACCTAGTCGATAATTATAAGTTCGCATAGTAATATGGACAGCGGATGAAAATTGGCCGCTGTTCATTGTCTAGCTGTTGCTTCGCCAGAGATTTGTACCGAATATGCCTACCGAATATATAGGGCATTGATTTCCGGAGGAAAAAAACGCTTTTTCAGCTTCGGTCACTGAAGTAATAAAGGTATTAAAAAAAGACTTTTGTCTGCTGATCTCTGATGATACATGCAACAAAGACTTTGGTTTATAACAGATACTAAAAATAATCTGTTTATTTCCATTTCATTTTGATAGAAATCATTTTTCGGTTTTACTCAGTGTCTTTAAGAATTTTCAGACTATCTTACTTGTTTAGTTCCCCTTAATATTATTCATCGTATACAGCTATATACAAGCACATGCACATGTATTCTTACTTTGTTGGTTGGTTGTTGGTTGGATTTTATGGCATATCAACCTTTGTAGGTTATTTAACGCCAAATCCATTTTTATGAAAATAGTTCTATGTCAAACAATTCAGTTTAGCGTAAGTACGCAGTTTAAATGTAAGTACAGTTTGATTGTGAAAAATATTTCTATTTCAAGCTATTCAGTTTAGTCAAGCACTTCTAATTCAGCTAATTCAGTTTAGAATAAGTACAGATTTTGTTTACACACAGTTAAATGTCAAAAGAGTTCTATATTAAGCAATTCAGTTTAGTGTCAGTACAGTTTCAATGTCAAAAAACAGTTCCATTTCAAATAATTCAGTTTAGCATAAGCCCGCAGTTTAAATGCAAGTACGGTTTAATTGTCAAAAGCATTTCTATTTCAAGCGATTCAGTTTAATCAAACAGTTCAGTTAAGCATAAGTATACCGTTAGTTCTATTTGACTCATAGATATGGCCCTATCAGGTGCTAACACGCCGGGCCAGAGTGGACCTAAAAGAGCGATGGCAATGAAGGGGTGCTCCGCATTTCCCAACCCCCCAGCATCACTGTAAACCTCACAATCAGATTGTTTTAGTGTTATATCAGGACACTCATTAGGGGGTCTTACCCCTCTCCAGAGGTGCAGTCGGTGTATTCTACAGCCCCAGCCAACTGGGCAACATGCATTCTTATAGGTAACTCATATGCACATATATATGTGCATGTATATTAATATACATATCCGTAAAGACACACCTGTTAATACATGTGCATCAATTCAACTAAATATTTGCACCGTGGCACAAAAGAGCTGAAATTGTCACAAATTAATTCGTCAGATGAAACGCAGTTTCTTCCAGGCAGTGGTTGTGTCGATACTGCTATATGGATGCACCACATGGACGCTTACGAAGCGGCTGGAGAGGAGGCTTGACGGAAATTACACAAGAATGTTGAGAGCAGTATTAAACAAGTCCTGGCGACAACACCCCACGAGACTCCAACTATACGGACACTTGCCCCCCATCACGAAAACTATACAAGTTCGACGAACCAGACACGCAGGACACTGCTGGAGAAGCAAGGACGAGCTCATAAGCGATGTACTCCTGTGGACCCCCACATATGGATGTGCAAGAGTGGGACGACCAGCACGAACCTACATACAGCAACTATGTGAGGACACAGGATGTAACCCTGAAGACCTGCCGGAGGCGATGAATGATAGGGAGAAATGGCGAGAGAGGGTCAGGGATATCCGCGCTGGCGGCGCGACATGATGATGATGATAAATATAGTTACTTAATGTTGGAAAAATGCGTAGATTCTACCATTAAAAAAATCTATGAGCAAAATTTATTCTAAGCTGAGACATTGCTTTAAACTTGATAGTTGAAAACCACAATCCTTTTCCTCATATATGAATAATATGAAATAAGTTAATACCTATATGAATACACGAGTTCAAATCCTGGACGAGATTGATTGCATTTCATATAGCACTAATACCCTTGGGAAAGGTATGAATCCAATTATTCTCCCTCCAGCTATGGGTAAATAGTAGGGCAGACTGGGTTCTTCAGCCTTGGTGAGGCAACTAGTCTAGGAGAAAGAATACTCTGAATTCAAACCTGTTAAACTCCGCTTAAAAATTGAATGAAAATGAAATAAAAACATTCCAAGATTTAATCTGAACTGAACATGTATGAAAGATGTCTATTCCACAAAATCTCTTGAAGTGATACACAATAAACACAGCTAAATTATCGCAAATCCAGGAATGTGTTTGGATCAAGGCCATTTGTATTAATTGGCCGGGAAATTAGGCAGTTACCCTCTTTGACTGGAGGTAGGCTTTAATCATATTTCTTATTTAAAGCGATTTCCATTTTGAAATTGTTTTAAGTTTATTAAAGAAAATATAGAAGTAAGTATATTTATTTTCAATTCTTATTCCATTGTCCACTGTTTTATGTTTACAGAAACAAAATAAAAACAATCATAAAAAACAGTTATTCTTTCTTTTGATTTTGATATTTTGATGATAAAATTTTATAATCTTTCGTGTTAAGATTTGTGCTTTTGTTTTAAGACTTTTTGCTTTTTGCTTTTGGCTTTTTCTTGTGTTTTAGGGCTTTTTCTTTTGTTTTTTCTTTTTCTTTTGTTTTGAGGATTTTTGTTTTTCTCTTTAGTGTTTTTTTTATTTTTTGCCTTTTTCTTTTGTTTTGAGACTTTTTGCTTTTGTTTTTTGTTGTTTTTTTTTTGGTGGGGGGGGGCTTTTTCTTGTGTTTTAGGGCTTTTTCTTTTCTTTTGTTTTTTCTTTTTCTTTTTCTTTTGTTTTGAGGATTTTTGTTTTTCTCTTTAGTGTTTTTTTTATTTTTTACCTTTTTCTTTTGTTTTGAGACTTTTTGCTTTTTGCTTTTGGCTTTTTCTTTTGTTTTAGGGCTTTTTCTTTCTTTTGTTTTTTCTTTTTCTTTTCCTTTTGTTTTGAGGATTTTTGTTTTTTTTCTCTTTAGTGTTTCTTTATTTTGTACTTTTTTCTTTTGTTTTGAGGCTTTTTGCTTTTGTTTTTTGTTGGTTTTTTGGGGAGGGTGCTTTTCTTGTGCTTTGGGGCTTTTCTTTTCTTTTGTTTTTTCTTTTTCTTTTTCTTTTGTTTTGAGGATTTTTGTTTTTTTTCTCTTTAGTGTTTTTTTATTTGTTGCTTTTTTCTTTTCTTTTGAGGCTTTTTGCTTTTGTTTTTTGTTTTGTTTCTTCTTTTTTTTGCTTTTTCTTTTGTTTTAAGTCTTTTAGTTTTTTCTTTTGTTTTTTGTTTTTTCTTTTGTTGTTTTTTTTTTGCTTTTTCTTTTGTTTTGAGGTTTTTGTTTTTTGTTTTTTTCTTTTGTTTTTTGTCTTTCTGTTTTTTTTGTTGCTTTTTCTTTTGCTTTGAGGCGTTTTGCTTTTGTTCTTTGATTTTACTTTTGTTCTTTTGTTTTTGTTTTTTTTTCTTTTTCATCTTTTTCTTTTGTTTTGAGACTTTTTGCTTTTTTTATTTTGGGGCTTTTTGCTTTTGTGTTTTACTTTTTCTTTTGTTCTTTTATTTTTTTTTCCTTTTCTTTTGTTTGAGGCTTTTTGCTTTTTTTATTTTGGGTCTTTTTGCTTTATTTATTTTGGGTCTTTTTGCTTTTGTTTTTTGCTTTTTCTTTTGATCTTTTTTTTTCTTTTCTTTTCTTTTGTTTGAGGCTTTTTGCTTTTTTTATTTTGGGTCTTTTTGCTTTATTTATTTTGGGGCTTTTTGCTTTTGTTTTTTGATTTTTCTTTCCTTCTTTTTTTGGGGGGGGTGCAGGTCTTTTTCTTTTGTCTTGAGGCTTTAGCTTTTTCGTCAGCGAAATTTTTGCATAATAATTTGAGTTAATATTCAAGCAAATTGCTTAAAAATCTATCACAGCATGTTTAATAAACATTAAAGACAAAACCAAGAAATTTTGCCGTATCTATGTCAATACAATTTTTTATCATTTGAATAAATAAATATCACACAGAAAAATTGTATCTTAAGGGGAACTTTGACAGAAAGATAATTTATGGCAATTGTCACCAGAAACAAGTAAACGCCAGCAGGTTGTGGGATACGTTGGACATAATTAAAATTATATGTAAATAAAATCACAACCCCCCCCCAAAAAAAAACAAAAAAATTTAAATAAATAAATAAAAAGTCGCCTGTTTTTTCGGCTTATTATTCACGAAGATATCAATATTCCATATAACTATCATTCATTCTGTTAATCTTCGAAGAAATAATACGTCATTTCCCTGGAGTGTATATGCAAATTCTGAAAACGTTTCAAAAGAGATCCTCGCTCGCACTTTACGGCCACGGAAGAGTGTCAATACCGATTCGCTGAAAATTTTCCCTAATCGTCCCTTCTATGGGATTGACCATTGTTATTCACGAAAGCTGAACGTGAAGCCTGTAGGTAGACGTCAAATGAATCATAACGGGTCTTTCAATGAACTGCTTCTGGTATCTTTTCTTACTGACCATGTCTTGCAATAAGTTCAATTTTGTAACCAGACGAGCCGCTATACTTGATCATAATTGATTCATTACAAGATGGAACCCCTGTTATATAACTGCAGAAGGATTTTTTTATATGATCAATTTTCGTTTTGTATATCTTATCTTTCTGTTTAGTTAGGCTGAGAACCTTTCGGCTTAGTGCATAGGTTAGTTAGGTGCACACATTGAGTGCAGGTGTTCACGCGCCTGCGGATGTGACAATCATAGATATCACAATATAAACCCCAGATAGGAAATATTACCGGGGATGTGAATAACGTCATGTCCGAAAGCGACGATTTGGGAATTTGAAAAAAACAGTTAGTTGAGATTCGACGCTAGCGTAAGGTAGACGATTTTCGGAGCTCGTCGAAGCGAGACCAGTTGGGGTCTACGAAATGTGCTGCGCGTTGGTTGAGTCAGTGAGTCGGGAGCAGACGATGTACGAACAGTCAGCATAGTCAGAAATTGTGTCTCTCTCTCCTCGTGTCGGAAAACCTTAAACTCAAAAAGGTAATAAAAAGTTTCGTAGCTGAACCAATTTCGTGTTTTTCGGATTCCTATGCATAATGAACGTTTTCGTATGTTCTACATATCTGTATGCCTCTGTCTATTTCACATATTCATATCTTGGTCGTATTTTTGGACCTTGATATGTTACACCCCTTCCTGGATATTTAATTGTTTATATTTACTTCCTCTAGCACGCTATATTTGAATTCTGTTATCAAGCAGTACAAATTGACTCTTGTCAGACCAGTACAGAGTTCAAGTAAATGAAAAAAGGATACAGGATAATATCTATTCTAATGCAACCTTCGTGATGAAAGCAATTTATAGCACCGTATATACTGTGCATAATTAAAATGATCAAAAATAAAAACATTGCCAGATATCCTTGACAACAAATATATAATGGTCAGTTGAAGAAACTTGGATAAAAAAAAATAATTTTTATTCGACAAATGGATATGCTTCGTCACTAATGATCTTTTCGTCACTTCCCTGATGACTTAAGGTTGAAATTAGTTTGTTATACACAAAGATGTCAATATTTATAATAGCGGTCACTTTCACGAATGAAACTTTTCAAATGCATCCTGGGGGTGTTCTCGTGGTGTAATGGTTAAAGCAATGGACTGCGGAATCGTAGTACGCGAGTTCGTACTCCAGTTGCGCTATTACGTTCACTTTCAAGCAAATACCCTTGGGAAATTTATGAACCTCCTTATCCTCCCAGCTATGGGTTAAATAGTACCACTACTGTTCTTCTAGAAGGATGGATTTGGCATTAAATTACCAACAAAGGTTGATATGCATTCAAACAATGAAACCTAACCAAACCAAACCAAATCCATCCTCATTGCTACTGATTAATCTTCTAATATGCACCAGAGGAATAATGGGTGTCCTCGTGGTGTAATGGTTAAAGCGATGAACTGCGGAATCGTAGTATGCGAGTTCGTACTCCAGTCGCGCTATTACGTTCACTTTCGGGCAAATACCCTTGGGAAAGGTATGAACCCCCTTATTCTCCCTCCAGCTATGGGTAAATAGTAGGACGGACTAGGTTCTTCAGCCTTGGTGAGGCAACTAGTCTAGGAGAAGGAAAACTCTGAATTCAAACCTGTTAAACTCCGCTTAAAAAAAACTGACCTTGTGTCATATCCTGCCCGAGCGGAGGGGTTGGTAAATAGTACCAGAGGAATATTGCACTATTTTTTCCTGGAGTGTTTGTGCAAGAGAGGATACTAGCTCAGACTTTGTCCTTAAATGTCCCATGATTGATCTGTAAGGTAAACATCCGACCTTCTTATAGACCACAGATGCCATTATGCTGCTGATATTCTTTAACTGTGTATACTCTATGGGTCAGGTATTGTCATCCATGAAAGTAGGTGATCATCAAAATGATGTTCAGTAACTTTTTAAAGGACTTGATCCTGGTACATTTAACCAATATGTAATTTAACCAACTTGTAATATGACAAGACAAGCTGCTACCCTAGATCATTTCCTGAATGTCATCCATGAAAGTAGGTGATCATCAAAATGAGGTACAGTAACTTTTTAAAGGATTTGATCCTGTTACTTTTAACCAATAAGGTTGACTTGTAATATCACAAGACAAGCTGCTACCTCAGATCATTTCCTGAATGTTTAATTGATTATATTTGGCTCCTCTCGCATACCATCTTCAAACTTTGCTATCAATCACATTCAATAGAAATGAGCTCTTATCAGATCAGTGCAATCTCTTTCAACGGTGGATGCTCCTACAGCTTCTGCTATTGCACCACTGTAAATGTTCTTGCATATATCTTGGAATGAGAACAGGTCATTAGATAGAATGTCATGAAGCAAGACCACGAGCTTTCTTTTAACATTGCTGAAATATATTCTGGATTTGAAATGCCAGTGGAAGCGACTTGTTGAATAGGTTTCTTTACTGGCAAGTCATGTCGTGCCACTAGCACGGATATCCCTGACCCTCTCTCGCCACTTTCCCCGATCATTCATCGCCTCAGGCAGGTCTTCAGGGCTACATTCCGTATCCTCACATAGCTGCCGAATGTATGTTCGTGCTGGTCGTCCTGCTTTTGTCTGGCCATATGTGGGGGTCCATAAGAGTACATCACTTTTCACAAACATTAGTTTTTCTTGGTATTCCAGTTCTCAGCCTATCCTCTTTTAAGAGCGAATATTCCAACCAATTCTGCCATTGCAAATCTATAAACGTTCATGCATGTGTCTTGCGGGAATGAGCGCTCGTCGGATTAGATATAGGCCTTCTTTTAACGATGTTTCAGATTAGTCCAAAATTGATATACAATTATCTCAGAAGAAAATGAATCATTGAACTGGGCTCTTTTCTATCAAGTTTCATAAGTAACTAATCCCTAGGAACATTAGTTTATCTTAGCTTTATCCCAGGCCAACGATTTCCATCGCCTGTTATGTACTCTTTATTTTTTTTTACCAAATAACCGATTCCTGCCGGGCTTAAAACTTCCAATTCTTTTGTTGTAGAACCAAATTCTACACAAACCATTAATCTGCCAATATTCATCATCGCTAATTCTTTCCTTCTGTGTTCGTCTTTGTTTGAGTTTAGAGTAGAAAACTGTAATTTGTCAAGGCAATGTCGGCCTAAAGAATGCTTTCTTTGGACAGAGTCAAACACCGAGTCAGCCATTCATGGTGATACTGTCTATTAGCACCTCTCATAGTGCATGTACATAGTATAGAAGTACAATTCCGACAATTTGAGATATTGCATTGCAAACAACACTATATTTCATTGGAATTGTTGTTTTTTAGCAGAATTATTAGATAATAAATTTGGTAGAGCTTAAGTGAGCGCTTATATATATATATGTGTGTGTGTGTGTGTTTTATCCAACGCCAAAGCCGCCGATGGTGAAAATGCTTCTATTCTCGGATTTTCTATGTAATTCAAAATCCAAAAGAAAGCTCAATGTAAAATAATAATAATAAATTAAATTACGGAGCAAGTAATTTCATATTTAAAAAAAAAAACTTTAAAAATTACTCATTTTTTTTGTAAAAATACTGCTGCCAAAATCTACAATCCCCAACTACGAAACCGCATAGAACCCAAAATCGACAACATCCTTAGGAAAAACCAAAATGGCTTCCGAAGAAATAGATCTACGACCTCACAAATATTGACCATCCGTAGAATCCTTGAAGGTGTACAAGAAAAAAAAACCTACAAGCGACATTACTCTTTGTCGACTTTACCAAGGCCTTCGATTCTATTCACAGAGGGATGATGGAACAAATCCTTCTAGTATACGGCCAACCTAAAGAAACCGTAGCAGCAAAGTGAAACATACGTTCACCAGATGGAGACACAGAATACTTCGACATTGTAGCAGGAGTACTACAAGGAGACACGCTAGCTCTATACTTATTTATCATCTGTCAAGACTACGTGCTTAGAACATCGATTGATAAAATCAGAGAAAACGGCTTCGAGCGGACAAAAGAAAAAGAAGCAGAAGATACCCCGCAAAAACAATTACCGAAGCCGACTACGCCAATGGCATAGCGATACTGGCAAATACACCCAACCAAGCTGAAACACTACTGGATAGTTTGGAACGAACAGCCGCAGGCATATGCCTCCATGTCAATGCACACAAAACAGAATATATGTGCTATAATCAAACAGATGACATCTCCTCACTAGACGGAACCCCATCTTAAACTAGTAGACAAATTCACTTACCTAGGAAGAAGCAGCGTCTCATCAACTGAAAAGGACATCGACACGCGGTTAACGAAAGCATGGACGGCCATCAATAGGTTATCGATCATATGGAAATCAGACCTAACCGATGAAATGAAACGCAGTTTCTTCCAAGCAGCTGTCGTATCGATACTGATGTATGGATGCACTACATGGACGCTAACAAAACGGCTGGAGAAGAAGCTAAACGGCAATTACACAAGAATGCTGCGAGCAATCTTGAACAAGTCCTGGCGGCAACACCCCACAAGACATCAACTATACGGCTACCTGCCTCCCATCACGAAAACTATCCAAGTTAGACGAACCAGACATGCAGGTCACTGCTGGAGAAGCAGGGACGAGCTCATAAGTGATGTACTTCTATGGACCCCCACATATGGCCGTGCAAAAGCAGGACGACCAGCACGAACATACATACAACAGATCTGTGAGGATACGGTATGTTGTCCAGAAGACCTGCCTGAGGCGATGAACGATAAGAAGAAGTGGCGAGAGAGGTTCAGGGATATCCGTGCTAGCGGCATGACATGATGATGATGATGATTTATTTCAGCCGACCCTATATTTAAAAAAGAAATCATTTCTTTGTCTGAAGATGGAGATTTAACTTTTTTTTTAAATATAGGATTTGATGAAATAAATATCATTACAAAAATATGAGTAATTTTAAAGGTTTTTCTTTCATATATATGTATATTAAAAAGTAAAAATCTACAAAAAAAAATAACTCATAGTTCTGAGCTTCCCGATTCCGACTATCAGTTGGCAACTAAATTTATTGTACTTTCCTGTTGAATACAAATGTAGTAATCACATTCATTTCTAGCAAAATTTACTGCGATTTTAATTTTTACCGGACGATATGTATTCTAATCCTACTTTAAATATATATATATATATATATATATATATAGTCGAGATTTATGGTTCTCACTAGCTCACTATATTTGATGGATGCGTAAAGCATAAAAACGTGGGCCACAGACACTACCATGAAATTTATATATATATATGAGAGAGAGAGAGCGAGAGAGAGAGAGAGAGAGAGTGTGTGTGTGTGTGTGTGTGTGTGTGAGGGAGAGAGAGAGAGAGAGAGAGAGAGAGATGATTTGGCTAAGATAGATTGAAAACGACTGAAAGATAGTGACGCTCAAACTTGATTGGACTGAAATACGATTTAATAATTTACCAATTAAAGGACCGAACAAGAAATACTCTTTAATTATTTTTAGTCAGACAAGTAAAAAAAGTAAAGTTGGTGACTGTAGTCGAGGGCTACCCGAATGCTCCCTTTTCAATAGCATTCAGAGGGCATTACTCCTTTCCCTAGATTGCTCCACTTTACCCTCGATACGTACCTTATATTGCTGAGTGTTAAGCAAGGAGTACCATTTTTAAAATCTTTGAAATGACTCAACCTGCGATTGAACTCAAGTCTCCCGGCCCATTGGCGAATACTCTACAAGGATGTTATTCAGAAGATCCTCAAGTGTTTATTGATAAAAAAAAACAACAAGAAGCGGATGTTTTTCCATTCGTTTTTGATGGACACATCATAACTCATTTTCTATTTGACATAGAAAAGTAGACTAAAATCCCCCACCCAAATAAAACAAAACAAAAAAGTAAACATCAAATTACTTTTCCTATAAATTGTTTTAATCAGTCATAATAAATGACAATGAATATTCATTTTTAACTGGCTTCTATTCTACATCAATGTAACCTTTGCTGTTATAGTGACAATATCTTAGTTAATGTGATCCGTCTTTCGCTTTCTCTACTGGCGTCGAGGTTATGACGTTTATTGGTTGATACAGGAATTAAAACCCGAACATCTTGCTGACGAGATTCTCGTAACGAGTGCTTTTATCTACGAAGTCATTTTTTTTTTTTAGATTGTGAACTTCTGATTTCTTAAGTTTAAATAGGTCTTTGTTTTTTCTGATCAAAAACACTCAGTATAATGCTAATTTATATGTTTTGCCAGTTAAAGAGATTATTACAGCAGGGTTAGGGTTAGTGACTCTTCAAGTCTTATTATTTTTCAATGCAGCTCTCTGTTATTTTCTCTTTATTTTACACGCAAAGTATTTCGCTTTTTAAATTATGAAAATATAATATCACTTCCAAATAAGTTCACCAACAAAAATTTGCGATTTTTATCATTAAGGGTGTTTAGATTATTGTCTTCATCTTTAATGTTATTTCCACAACGTTTCGGCCGATATACCCTCCGTCCTTCTTCAGGTGTTTGTCGAACTCGGAACTTCGGACTACGTCCTTTATTGAATCCACGGGGGTCGCCTGTTCTGATTCCGTTAGCCATAACCGGGTAAAGTGTTAAGAATTCCTGTATTGTTACTCGCCTGCAGTGAAGACTGAACCTGCAACCTTCAGATGATTGTCTCCTTAGAAGCTTAAGGAATCAACGCCTATAACCGTTACGCTATGTGTCCTGCTGGACAAATTAGTGATTTTTTAAATGAGCAATGGTATCTTCTCATAGTTCCAAACTCTTAAATTTTTTTCAATTGAGATGGTTCTTTTAATTTATTTATTATCCTTTTTTCATTGTTTGTTCTTTTCGATGTTTCTTTGTAGGAATTTGTTCTTGTGTTTGCATTTTGAAATAAGTTCCTTTCTTTTGTTCGACAGTTCGTTTTTGCTTTTACATTCAGTTGTAAAAAGATTTTCTTATGCTCATAGATTAGAATTTTTCCTTCTGTGTTTGGTAATTTTTCTTTTATTATCACTCGCTATTCTATAATGGTGTTTTCTTGTCTTTTTTTTTTCATTCGCCAAAGTCGAACCAGACATGCAGGACACTGCTGGAGAAGCCGGTACGAACTCATAAGAGATGTACTCTTAAGGACCCCCACACATGGCCGTGCAAAAGCAGGACGACCAGCACGAACATACATTCAGCAGCTATGTGAGGATACGGGATGTTGTCCTGAAGACCTACCTAGGGCGATGAACGATAGGGAGGAGTGGCGAGAGAGGGTCAGGGATATCCGTGGAGGTTGCAGGTTCAATCCTGACTGCAGGCAAGTAACAATACAGGAATACTTAATACTTATGGCTAACGGAATCAGAACAATGGATTCAATAAAGGACGTATTTCGAAGTTCTGTGAAGGTTCCCGAGTTCGACAAACACCTGAAGAAGGCCGGAGGGCATATCGGCCGAAACGTTGTCGAAATAACAATGAAGACAAAAGTCCAAAAACCCGTAAGTTTCATTTCTTATATATATATATATATATATATATATATATTATATATGTGGGGAGAGATAGAGAGATAGATTGGGTAACTCACTAGCACAGAGGTTTGACTTACTCCCCAGAATTAACCCCACACTTCCACGGTCACAGCAATCAACCAAAGACATCACGAGGTCTCCCACTGAGGGAAGAGAAATAAGGTATTTCATACCAAGATAAAAGAGCCCAGTCTGCCCTAGTATTTACCCATAGCTAGAGAAAGAATAATTGGATTCATACATTTCCCAAAGATATTAGCACTATGTGACTTACTAACAACCGCATTCAGGATTTGAACTCTAGTCACCGTGTCTGTTTTCTACGAAAATAACTTTTACCCCATAAGCATCTCCAAAGGGTAAATAGCAGGGCAGTATGGGCTCTTTAACTTAGGTATGGCAACCACTTTAGGAGAAGGAAAACACTAAATTTAAACCTTTTCAATTACGCTTAAAATCTTACCTGAGTCGCATCCTGCTCCTGCAGTGGGGGTTGATAAATATATACAAATAATTATGTATTATTCTTTATTGTGCAACTTTCAAACTGAGAGGTGAAAAACTTGCAATTAGAACCATTTTACATGCATAAAAAGGACTGTGTGCAAGGGCAGCAATTAATGATTTGAAAAGTCCGCCAGTTGTCAACAATTGTGCGACATCAAACTGGAAGGTAACATCAGCTTCAAAGACAAACAAAGGCGAGGGAGACCTTCTGTTGTGGAAGATGTGAACTTAGTAGAAATCGTTGAAGATCAGCCAAGTACAAGTATTCTTTTATGGTCGGCAGAACTTACCTCTTCACTAAGCACTGTCAGTTGTCAACAACCATGCGACATCAAACTGGAAGGTAACATCAACTTCAAAGACAAATAAAGGCCAAGGAGATCTTCTTTTGTGGAAGGTGTGAACTTACTAGAAATCGTTGAAGATCAGCCAAGTAAAAGTATTCTTATATGGTCGGCAGAACTTAGCCCTTCACTAAGCACCGTCAGTTGTCAACAACCATGCGACATCAAACTGGAAGGTAACATCAACTTCAAAGACAAATAAAGGCCAAGGAGAGCTTCTTTTGTGGAAGGTGTGAACTTACTAGAAATCGTTGAAGATCAGCCAAGTAAAAGTATTCTTATATGGTCGGCAGAACTTAGCCCTTCACTAAGCACCGTCAGTTGTCAACAACCATGCGACATCAAACTGGAAGGTAACATCAACTTCAAAGACAAATAAAGGCCAAGGAGAGCTTCTTTTGTGGAAGGTGTGAACTTACTAGAAATCGTTGAAGATCAGCCAAGTAAAAGTATTCTTATATGGTCGGCAGAACTTAGCCCTTCACTAAGCACCGTCAGTTGTCAACAACCATGCGACATCAAACTGGAAGGTAACATCAACTTCAAAGACAAATAAAGGCCAAGGAGATCTTCTGTTGTGGAAGGTGTGAACTTACTAGAAATCGTTGAAGATCAGCCAAGTAAAAGTATTCTTATATGGTCGGCAGAACTTAGCCCTTCACTAAACACCGTCAGTTGTCAACAACCATGCGACATCAAACTGGAAGGTAACATCAACTTCAAAGACAAATAAAGGCCAAGGAGAGCTTCTTTTGTGGAAGGTGTGAACTTACTAGAAATCGTTGAAGATCAGCCAAGTAAAAGTATTCTTATATGGTCGGCAGAACTTAGCCCTTCACTAAGCACCGTCAGTTGTCAACAACCATGCGACATCAAACTGGAAGGTAACATCAACTTCAAAGACAAATAAAGGCCAAGGAGAGCTTCTTTTGTGGAAGGTGTGAACTTACTAGAAATCGTTGAAGATCAGCCAAGTAAAAGTATTCTTATATGGTCGGCAGAACTTAGCCCTTCACTAAGCACCGTCAGTTGTCAACAACCATGCGACATCAAACTGGAAGGTAACATCAACTTCAAAGACAAATAAAGGCCAAGGAGATCTTTTTTTGTGGAAGATGTGAACTTACTAGAAATCGTTGAAGAATTGCCAAGTACACGTATTCTTATATGGTCGGCAAAACTTAGCCCTTGACTAACCACCATCGTTTGTCACTTCAGTAAGCTAGGCCTTGAGAAGAGACATTGAAATATTTGAAATAGGAAAAAAATAAACTTTTGACTCAACCTGGTAAATAATTGGATATAACTAAGTCAGTTTATCAAAGAAAAGTGATGTTCACATATTCAAAAAGATTAATGTCAATTTTGCGTATTTTAGTGAATGCTGTTATTTTAAGGAGTATCTAAACTGACGCTTTTAGTAAAGAAATAAAAATATGCAGTGTATTAAATTACTGGTTTTTAAACTGGGAGAAAAATGTCAAGATCTGTTTTGAAGTCGTGAAAAGGACTTGTGGTTCTGGGATACTAATAGATTATTCAGCTTAAATTAATCAAAGAAATGCTGCAGACAGGATCTTTACAATTGTTTGAAAATAAACAGTTGGCGCTTTTGAAAGCTGATTCCATTTCTCGTCGACATATGTAAACGACACCAACATTTTTTCGCTCTTTTTTATCATCTCGAGTAAATCTCAACCAATGCCTGAGAAAATATAATTTTTAAAAAATTGTGGTTTTTCACAGGGGTCTGAGTGAGAGCAAGTCTCTTTAATTCTCCAGGACTCTTCTAAGTATCATAGCAGTCGTGTGGATTTGATGGTCTCGATTCATCCTTTGATCTCGGGTTCACTCAGTCTCTTTTCCAGGTTTTTAGGTTATGTTCCAAGTGCTCCAATTATTATTGGTATAACAATCACTTTCATGTTCCGTAGTTTTTTTCAACTCTCTTGCAAGATCCTGATATTTGTCCGGTTTTTCCCATTTAAAAAAATTGTCCTGTAGTTTGCTGGAGGAAGAAAATCCATCATATGAACAAGTTTTTTTTTTCTTGTTAATTATTATTCGGTATGTTATTTGGGCCTGAACAAGGTGATCAGTTTGTATCTGAAAGTCTCAGAAAACTTTATCAATTTCATTTTCTAGGATAGATTCTGATGTGTGCATATAGCCCTTGTCAGTATTGCTAACTTTTAGTCTCTTGAACAATTCCAAGTTGATCACACTTTGTCATGCATATTCTTATATTCCATTTGTGCTAGTTTATTGCATATGAATAAATAATTTCGTATCATTTTTCTTCTTTCGAGTTTTTCATACCTGCATTGGCTTGTGGTCTTTCACTGAAGTCTAAGTGACAAGCCTACTGAGGTCTCTAGGACTCTCCTCTGTACTCTGGCCGATCCCAACGATATCGTAGTTTGGATGGTCTCGATTTGTCCAAAGATTTCCAACTCTTCCTGCCCCCTTTCCAAGCTGTTGGGGATCGTTCCAAGCGTTCCAATTATTATAATTATTATCATTATTGATTAGAGTTTTTCACATCAGCGTTAGCTGATGGTATTCCACTGGAGTTTGAGAGACAGCAAGTCTCCTCAAATCTCCAGGACTCTTCTCAGTATTCTGGCCGTTCTCAATAATGTAGTAGTTTGGATGGTCTGCACTCCTCTGCCAATTTCCAAGTCCTCAAGTCCCTTTAATAATCCTTTAGTTACTGTTCCAAACGCACCAATTACAATTGGTATAATTGTCACCTTCATGTTCCATAGTTTTTTCAATTCCCCAGTAAGGTCCAGATACTTATCCTTCTTTTTGCATTCTTTCAGTTTTATTCAGTGGTCAGCTGGGACAGCAAAGTCGACAATTTTGCATATTCTCTTTTTTGTTGTTGATTATTATTAGGTCTGGTCTTCTGGCCGATATTAGGTGATCCGTCTGTATGTCAAAATCCCAAAGGGATTTATGTGTGTCATTTTCTAGGACAGGTGCTGGGTTATGCATATACCATTTGTTAGTGTGGTATTATCATTTACATCATTTTTAGTAGATCTACCTGTCTAATTGGGCTTCTAGGGAGAATCTAATCCATTATGTTAACGATTAGGTTCTTAAAGGAGTTGATTTTGACCGATATTTTCTCTATGCTAGCCCTGGTGGCTGGGACTGAAGAATAATCAGACTGCATCTCTACGGAGGTGTAAGACCCACTATGTGACAATACACCGCCGGATGACCCCCACTATCTCAACCAACCAAACTACTCATGGCCATTAGAATCGTCTCATGTTTTTTCTCATCTCTGGCCAGGGGTATTTCCTTTACCAACACACAATATACACAACCGAGAGGGTGGAAGAAAAGAAGAACAAACAATCACGGATTTGGGTTAGCTCCAAGCGCAGGAAGTCTATGACAATTTTGTTCATTCTGTGGACTCACGCGAGCGTGTACTCGAGCGAGACTCCCACAAAGCCATTAGGAATGCTGGCTCATTTTCTCGCGTTGGTCAACCCGGCATCTTCAAAGGTCTTTCTCGACCGTCAGCTTCCCTCGACTTCTGTCTACTGGTCTGATGTCTCGACTGGTCTGTACTGCCCCTCCTCTTGACTGCTCTCGCCTGTCGACTGTCTCTGGGACCTTCCTTACCTCATCCTCTTCCGGTCTCGTGGGATATCTCACGCACAAGCCCTTTGTGTGGGTTTCGCGCTAAAACAGACAAAGGGCTCTCTGACTGGCAGAAACGAAAGCTACCCATCGTGTCACACCACCCACAACGAGTTTCCTGGACATAAAACTTAACAATCTGAAGGCAAAGCTGCAGTCATCGGAGCGCTAAGAAATATGGAGTGCCCCTTCATTGGCATTGTTCCCAGGTCCATCTTTGGCCCAGAGTGGTAGCATCTGATATGGTCCTATCTATGAGTCAAATAGATCTGTTTGACATTTAAACTGTATGCAAACAAATGACTTACGTTAAACCGAATTGTCAGAAATAGAACGGTTAGATCCTTTAACTCTGTGTAGACAAATGACTGTGTAACTAAATTGTTAGTAATACATAGCAATACTTGAAACTCTTTATGTGAGCCTAAATAGAAACTGTGCAAATCAATGAATGTAATATAATGGCCGAGGGATTTCGTTTTATATATCTTGCCTTTGGGTTTAGTTAGGCTGAGAACCTTTCGGCTCAGCTCATGGGTTAGTTAGGTGCAAACATGAGCGCAGGTGTTCACGAGCGTTCGGAGCGAACGTGTCATTCAGAGATGTCACAATAAAAATCCCTGATAGAGGATATGACCAGAAGATTTGAGAAGAGTCAGTTAGTTGGGTCCCTGCCTCGGAAGAAGAAGGTTGACTTTCGCTTGCTCACCGGGGCCATGCGGCAGATGTTGCACGTGGTGGTGGTGGTGGTGGGGGAGCAGATGGAAAAGTCAGCATAGAAAGATTGTGCCTCTCTCCTTATGTCGAAAAAACCTTTTAACTCAAAAGTAATAAAAAGTTTCGTACCCGAACTAAGAAATCGTGTTTTTTGTGTTTCGGGATTCCTATGTTCTATATATGTGAGTTATGAACATTCTATGTACATTTCACATATCCGTATCATGGGTATATAACATGAATAGTGTTGAATAGAATAATTAGTGTTTAAATAGCAATGCTGATAAACACTTCACTATGTGCAAACAAATGATTAATATCGAATAGAATTATTAGTGTTAGATAACACTAATTGAAACCATTCAACGGTTTAGAAACAATTGCAATGCTACGATGCAAAGAACTTAATTAAAAATAAAATTACCTTCTAACAATTCACATACAAATTATGTATATATTTGAATGTGTGCAATCAAATGATTGATGTTACTACTGTCGCATCACAATATTTGAAACTATTTTGACAAAAATTTGCTCAGGCTTGTTTAAAAAAAGTTATCTACAAAATGTGTTTACTAATCATTTATTTAATATATATGTGTAAATAGGATCTGGCATTAAATAACCTACAATAGTTGATATGCCATAAACCATAACTAAATCCAAACCATATATATATATATATATATATAAAGAGGATTTAGCATTAAATAACCTACAATGGTCGATCCTATTTACCAACCCCTCCGCTCAGGCAGGATATGACAAAAGGTCAATTTTTAAGCAGAGTTTAACAGGTTTGAATTCAGAGTTTTCCTTCTCTTAGACTAGTTGTCTCATCTAGGCTGAAGAACCCAGTTTGCCCTACCATTTACCCATAGCTGGAGGGAGAATAATTGGATTCATACCTTTCCCAAGGGTATTAGTGCTATGTGAAAATGCAATTATTCTCGTCCAGGATTTGATCTCGTGTCACCGTGACCATTTTCTACGACGATAACCATTACACTACGGACACCTACAATGGTTGATATGCTATAAAACAAAACCAAACCAGATCATATATATCTAATATATATATATGTAAATAGGATTCGGCATTAAATAAGAAAGAAGGAGAGAGAGAGAGAGAGAGAGAGAGAGAGAGAAACACACACACATACACGCACACACATATAGATACACACACACACACATATATATATATATATATATATATATATATATATATATATATATATATGTGTGTGTGTGTGTGTATATATATATATCATCATAATGTTATGCTGCTTGCACTGACTCTCTCTCGTCTCGATCGTCTATCACTCCCGGCAGTTCTTCCATGCTCCGGAGCTGTTGAAGATAGGTTCTAGCTAGTCGTCCAACCTTTTCTTGTCCACAGGTGTACATCGCTTATGAGTTCGTCTTTTCTTCTCCAGCATGTCTGGTTTATCTAATTTGGATGGTTTTTGAGATGGGTAGTCGGTAACCGTACAACTGCTATTTTGGGGGGTGCCTCTAGAACTTGTTCAGTAATGCTCGCAGCATTCTTGTGTAATTGCCGTCAAGCTTTTTCTCAATACACTTAGTTAGAGTCCATGTGGTGCATCCATATAGCAGTATTGATACGACAGCTGCTCGGAAAAAAATGCGTTTTATTTTATCGGACGGGTCTGACTTTCATATATCGATAGCTGACCATGCCTTTGCAAGTTGCGTGAGGGACAAGAAGTAAGAATAGGAAATTAGTTTTTTTCCCAAGATATACCTTGAAAGCCATGAGAAGCAGCGTGGTGGACGTAAAGGCGGACGAACCCAACGACGGGTCAGTGGAACGCCTAACCAGGAATTGGGCTTAAGAACCCCACAGGTCAGAGTCAAATAATTCAATCGTGGGCCTACTGCTACTCATCTTTCAGGCCAGTCTTAGAAGATCTTATTGAATCCACTCATTATCAGATGGGTATAACTAAGAAATGTACCCGAAGGATTGCCAAATTGAATCAAAGTATATATGTATATATATATATGTATATATATATATATATATCACAAAAAAAAAAAAAATATATATATATATATATCACAAAAATAGTACTTGATGCCCCCTTGCTTAACACTAAGCATTTTAAGGTATGGATCAAGGGTAAAGTGGTGCTATCCAGGGAAAGGAGTGGCGCCTTTCCGTACACCTTGGTGTTATAGCTATATATATATATATATATATGCATGCACATACAGGCGCACACACACACATATATATATATATATATATATATATAAACGTACATATATATCGGTATATATGTATATATATATACGTACATATATGCATACATATATGTACATACATTGATATTCATACAAATGTATATATATATATATATATATATGTTGAAAAAGGAAACGAACGAAAAATATATATTGGTGTAGTTTTGATGATTTGTTTATTGTTTGTTTGTTTTGGTCTTTTTTCTGCCAACACATCTCGACTTCAAAATTTTTTAATACAAGAATATTCCATTAATTTTATCTTAAGCATGAGAAATAAAATAATCATTACCGATAAATCTTTATATCAGTCGGAAGTGATCGTCAGTGCAAAAAACGAAATTACACAGGGTAATAAGTTAGAAATTGATATATATATATATACATATATATATATATATATATATTATCATCACCATTTTGTTACGCTGACAGTACTGAATACTCTGACTCTCTCTCTCTCTCTCTCTTTCTCTCTCTCTCTCTCTCACAAACACACACACCAACCAGACCTATTATCTATCGCTCCAAGTAAGTCCTCTTAAATGTATCTAGTGTCCGCTCAGAGCTGGTGTATGTGAGTCTTTGCTGGTCGGCCAACACTGGCGGGTCTCTGTGTTGGAATCTATGAGAGAACGTCAATTATGGGTTCATCCTTACTTCTCCTGCAGTTCCCTGCATGTATTGTTTGTCTAACTTGGATGGTTTGTGAGATTTGTGGTAAGTGGCCAAACAGCCGCTGTTTTGTGGGGTGTCACTTCGAGAATTTCTTCAAGACAATGCGTAGCGTTCTTGTATAGTTACCATCTAGCTTTGTATCTGAATTTTGTTTGCGTCCATGTGGTGCTTCCATAGGCTAGTAACGTCGCTGTTACTGCTTGGAAGAAATCTCGTTTTATTTTATCGGATAGATCAGATTACCATATGATTGATAATCTATCAATACCATTCATCTCTTTTGCTAGGCGCATGTCCACATCGCTTTCTGTAGATGAGATATTGCTGCTGAGGTATGTGAACAAGTCTACTAAGTTTAGAGGTTATTACATAGAATCGATATTGCTCCCTCTTTATCCCTGCTGCTGGTTTCTCTTGGCTATGCGGTTGAGATTCTGTTTGGATTGGTGTATCTATGAGAAGCGCTAGATGATATGCATAGTCTGCGTCTGTCATAGTTTCAGTAGCATATATTCTGCTTCTTGCCTTTCAAAGTTCGTTATTTTGGCTGATCATTAACTTACATTGTGTTAATGTATCTCTTTGCAAAATTCCTGCGGTAATGTTGAAGAATTCGGTGTCTCCATCATTTGAGAGAACCATTGCGTTTGTGATTTTGTAAAGCATCACAATAGCTGTAACAGTTTCTTTTGAAGACCCTCTGTCAGTAGTATTTTTCCATCTTTGCTCTGTGCATGGTTTTAATGCTTTGAGAAAATCTATCAATAGCTAGGGCTGCAGAATTCACTGATTGTATCTCTGCAGAGAGGTAAGACTACTCCAACGAGTGTCCTGCATTTGACATTAAACAATCTGAGGTTCCAGTTATGCTAGAGCTTTGGGGAATGTGGAGGACCCTTTCATTACCATCACTCCCGGGTCCATTCTGGCCCGGAGTGGTAGCACATGATAGGGCCCTATCTATAAGTTAAATAGAAGTAAACTGCGTACTTTTGCTAACCAGACATTGGCACAATGGTTAGAGTGTTCGCCAATGGTCCGGGAGACCTGGGTTCAATCCCAGGTCGAATCATACCAAAGACTTTAAAAATGGTACTTGATACCTCCTTGCTTAACACTCAGCAATATAAGGTACGTATCAACACTTACTTCTATAGCTGTTAAGATTCATCATACCTTGTTTCTATAACGATATCAAGAATATTCTTTTAAAAAAATCAGAACGGCAATCCAGGGAAAGGAGTAGTATCCTCCCCTACAACTTGGTTTTGTAACAATCGAAAAAAGAGCCTTATGGTCCCCCTCAACTAAGATCGCCAACTTTATTTTTTATAAGTATTAAAAAAAACAACAAAAACGGCTCATTGTTCTAATGGGTAGAGTGTTCGCCAGTAGATCGGGAGACCTGGGTTCAATCCCAGGTCGCGTCATACCAAAGACTTTAAAAATGGTACTTGATACCTCCTTGTTCAGCAATATAATGTACGTATCAAGGGTAAAGTGGAGCAATCCTGGGAAAGAACTAGCGCCTTCCCCTACACCTCAGTTTAGTAGCTATTGAAAAGGGAGCCTTCTATTCGCCCTCGACTATGATCACCATCTTTACTCACTTTTTACTTTATAAGTATAAAAATGGATCTAGCATTAAATTACATACAATAGTTGATATGCATAAAACCAAACCAAACCAAACCAAACCAAACGTACTGTAGTGTTGCCTCAAAATTTATGCTCGTACTCCTTCGATGATTCAACGGATTGTCAGAATCTGAGAGGTTGTGGAGTAATTTCCTCAAAAGCCATTCTTCACATGGACGAGCAAAGGCAGGGTGACCAGCTCGAACCTACATTACAGCAGCTCTGTGTAGATACGGGATGTAGCCCTGAGGAAATGCTGGAAACGATGTACGATAGGGAGGGGTGGTGAGAGAGTGTCAGGGATATCCATGCTGATGGCGTGACATGATAATGACGATAATAAGAATTTAGGCATAAAACAATATTCTCAAATGAAAAAAAACTTATAGATATTTGCCTTATAGAATATTTGGTATATATATATATATATATATATATGTGTGTGTGTGTGTGTATAAGAATTATTTTGTTGTTGTTGGTCCAGATAGAGAAAAATGTAAATCTTTAAAAATGAATAGGTCTGCTAAGAGATTTATATTTCTTATAGAATTATTTATTTCGTTCTTACATACGTGTATGTTTCCAGCTTGTTGCTTTCGTCTGAGAACATATGTGGCACAGAGCCATATGAATGGGGCACCAGTGAGACTCAAACTCACTCGTGTAGGTTTGTTGATGGCCTTGTTCTCTGAAGAAAGCAACAGCTGGAAACATACACGAATGTAAGAACGTAACAAATCATTTAAAAAAAAACAAATTTCTCATTGGACCTATTCATTTATATATATATATACACACACACACACATATATTTACAAATGTATGCACACACACATATATATATATATATATATATAGATAGATAGATAGATACATATCTACATATGCATATATATACATATGCATGCATACACATCTATATATACATATATGCACACAAACTTATACACACTTGCACACAAATATATATACATACATACAAAACAAACATATTTTCATACAAACGTATACATATATATGTATACATGCACACGTAAACATATACACATACTTAAACATGCACACGAACACACACACACACACACACACACACACACACACACACACACACACATATATATATATATATATATATATATTTGCCTCCGTGTGTTTTTGTATAACTTTCAATATATGTAATCGATAATCGACTGCGTACAAATGAAAAATATTTATAATCATTTTAAAATAAATTTATTTTGTTTAAATATTCGTCTATAAGTTTTATTAATTTTGAATCTTATTTTTATTAAAGTTTTTTAATTTAATTCTCGTCAAAATTAATTTTCAATATTTAAAACTAGTTTGTAAGAATCTGTGTAAAATAGAAAAACATTTTTTTAAATATTTCTATAAAATAATTTTTAACAAGGAATAATTTTACTCAGAGAGATCTTTCACAGCTTCTTTGTAATTAACCCATAAATCTATAAGAATTAAAAAAAACAACTATATATAGGCTTTTAAATTAGTATTAATGACAAAAAAATATCAAACCATCTTTTTTAAAGCGGAAAACTTAGACGAGGTAGAGTCTTTCGACTAGGATAGCAAGCGTACGTTTATTGAAACGGAAAAAGAAAAAAAAAAAGATAAAAAGGGCCCTTTCTAAAAAAAAAAAAAACAAAAAAAAACAACAATAAACCGAATCGGCTGAGTGCCAATTTTGACTGAGGCAGCTTATGTTCAGTTAGTGCTAAGAATTTTGAGAAAAGCATGACCCTCTCTCCTTGCGATCTGACCCGTCAGAAGATATCTTAAAAAAACAAAACAAAATCTATTTGGCTAGTTGGCAGAAAAGAAAGCGACTGAAAGAGCAATTAAATAAACAATTTTTCCCATAACTGATTTACAGCATTTTCCATAAATGTATACACACATAAATATTTTTAAATTCAGTTAATCTGTTGGGAATAAATAAATAAAAATAAAATTAAATTGAATTAAAATAATTATTAAAATATGTAGAAACTCCCAGATGCCTCTGACAGGAATAGGGGTGACGCATGCGCAAAGAAAAGCGACTGTCTCGACAAAAAGAGGAATCTCATTCTCTTTCAGGAGCAACCAACGGAGTGCCAACATCTAGATCGTTCTTGCTAACTGGTGGGGGACGCCATGCGCCCGTCTTTAGACGGCGCATTGGCTAACCCTTTCATTGGTAGTAGTCGTCTCTTTCACAACCAACCCATGACTAAAAAACCGGATTTAGACGAACTCCCAAAAGTGATTAACAATTTGCTAAAGCTTTACATACGGAACACGTTGTTAAGTTTTTAAGTACCAAATAAGGAGACCCAAGAAATGACCAGCGCATTTTTAACACCTTGACTTGGGGTTTTAACCATTTCAATTGTATTCAGGTAGTATTTCCACACCCACTGAATGGTTGTTGAATAAAGAAATAAAGGAAAAATATAAAAGATGTCTTCGTCTCCTATCTGTTACTATCTTCTTTCATATTTTACGGCCTTCATATTTTACGGCCTTCTCATTCAAGAAGTTAAACCAACAAAACAAAAGGGGGATAAGGGTTGTTTATAACCCAGAGTGGAGTCAGATAGCAAACGGCAGCACTGCTTGCCCTGGGACCTCCACAAATCATCTTTTAAGCGAAAGATAGCAGTATTTTATTATTTCAAAGGGAAAAAACAATCAAACTGATATTTTCCTTTTTGCAAGTTTCTCAAAGGAGGCTAAATAACAGTAAGTCTCCTTTGGTCTCCAGGTCATTACTGAGTAACCTAGTCGATTTC
This sequence comes from Sepioteuthis lessoniana, assembly GCA_963585895.1. NCBI lineage: Eukaryota > Metazoa > Mollusca > Cephalopoda > Myopsida > Loliginidae > Sepioteuthis > Sepioteuthis lessoniana. The sequence continues at coordinate 12,820,888 of OY757913.1, forward strand.
CAAACTGCTGTGGTATGGATGGATACGATTTTTTCTCTGATCTCTGATCTCCAGATGAGAGTTTTTCACACCAGCGTTAGCTGATGGTTTCTCACTGGAGTTTGAGTGACAACAAGTCTCCTTAAGTCTCCAGGTACTATTATTATTATTATTATTATTATTATTATTATTCATGTTTACCAACCCCTCCGCTCGGGCAGGATATGACACAAGGTCAATTTTGAAGCGGAGTCTAACAGGTTTGAATTCAGAGTTTTCCTTCTCCTAGACTAGTTGTCTCACCAAAGCTGAAGAACCCAGTTTGCCCTACTATTTACCCATAGCTGGAGGTAGAATAATTGGATCCATACCTTTCCCAAGGGTATTAGTGCTAGGATTTGAACTCGTGTCGTCGTGTCCATTTCCTACGACGATAACCATTACTCCACGGGCACCTCCTATTAGTGTTATTATTATTATGACTCCTCGTGAGTTTTTTACACCATCATCAGCTGATAGTCTTTCCATATAGTCTGAATGACCACAAGTCACCTCAAGTCTCCAGGACTCTTCTCAGTATTCAAGCTAATCTTAACAATGCTGCTGTTTCGATGGTCTCAGCTCGTTCTCTGATATCCAACTCCTCTAGTCATTTTACTAAGCCTTTGGGAATCGTTCCAAGTGCACCTATTATAACTGGTATCACCGGTATCTTCATATAAGAGGTGCATATGATAAGTTTCCAGAATTTTTCGTATGGGCACTTTTATTGATAGTACACACATGAAACTCTAGTCCCTTCGAAGTAATCTCCCCCAACTGCAAAGCACTTGTTGTACCGTTCCAACAACTTCTCGAAGGCCACATGGCAGTCGTCTTGTGTGAGTGTGTCAATGACCTTCGTCACAGGGAGCAAGGTCTGGACTATAGAGACGCAGAGGAACTGTCTTGATAGCCATCTTGGTCAAATAGTCTGAGACAAGGATGGAGTTTTGGACTAGTCCATTGCCCTGGTGGAAATGCCACTGACCCAATTTGAATAGTGCTGGCCTCTTCCCAAGGAATCTCTGCCTGATCTTCCTTAAAACCTCAACATAGTATCCCTAACCCTAACCCCTTGACCAATCAACTCTGGTGTATTGATTTCTTTACTCCTCCCACACCTCTCATCATCCCTCATAGACTCCCTGCCTTCCTTGAATCTCTTATGCCACTCAAAAACTGATGCTCGATTCATACAAGATGTTACAAAAGCAGTCTGAAGCATTCTGTATGGTTCTGTGCATTTTTTCCAAGTTTAAAACACAATTGGCAGCAACACCCCACAAGACACCAACTGTACGGCCACCTGCCCCCTATCACGAAAACTATTCAAGTTAGACGAACCAGACATGCAGGACACTGCTGGAGAAGCAGAGATGAACTCATAAGAGATGTACTCTCATGGATCCCCACACATGGCCGCGCAAAAGCAGGACGACCAGCTCGAACGTACATTCAGCAGCTATGTGAGGATACAGGTTGTTGTCCTGAAGACCTACCTAGGGCGATGAACGATAGGGAGGAGTGGCGAGAGAGGGTCAGGGATATCCGTGCTGCCAGCACGATATGATGATGATGATTATTGCATATCGTTCTTCTAAAGTGTCTGATTGCATTTTTGAAATTCACCAGCTGTGACAATCAGACTGTAGTAGGGTGTATTCTAATTGCTGGTCAGTCATCTCATAAGATATATAGCAATAACATGGTGAATTTTCAATTCAATTTTTCATTGCCTACGATAATTTTAAATGTCCATACAAAAAAGTCTGGAAACTTATCGTATGCCCCACGTACAATAGCTTTTTTAGTTTTCCGGCAAGGTTTAAGAACTTGTCTCTCTTTTCGATTTCTTCGATTTTCTCTCAATGGCCCGCCGGGACGGCAAAGTCCACAATTCGACAAGTTCTCTTTTGTTGTTGTTATTGTTGTTGATTATCTCAAGGTCTGCACTCATGGCTAGGATGGGATCTGTTTGTATCTCAAAATCCCCGAGAATTTTATGCATCTGATTCTCTCGAACAAATTTTGGGTTTTGCTAATGCCATTGGGTAATATGGTCAGATTTCAATTTCTTGCACAATTACTAGTGGATCATCACTTGTGTTTAATCTTGTACTTCTTTTGTGCTAGTTTGCTGCATTCGTTTATTATGTGATTATTTTATTCTTTTGAGAGTTTTTTTCACAAACGTCAGCTGATGGTTTTTTACTGGAGTCTGAGTGACATCAAGTCTTCTCAAGTCTCCAAGATTCTTGTTAGTATTCTGGCCAATCTCAACAATGGAGTAGTTTGGATGGTCTTACTCGTCCTCTTATTTCCAAGTCCCCTAGCCCTTCTGCCAATCCTTTGATGGCAGTACCGACAGCGCCAATTGCAATTAGTATTACTGTCACTTTTAAGTCCCACAGTTTTTTTCAGTTCTCTAGCAAGGTCTACGTATTTATATCTCTTTTTGCTTTCTTTCAGTTTTACTCTGTGGTCAGCTAAAACAACAAAGACATCTGTTTGGCGGGTTCTCTTTTTTTTATTGACTATCACTCGGTCTGATCGTCTGGCCGCGATTACATCATCCGTTTGTAGTTCAAAATCCCAGAGAAGTTTGTGCGCCTCATTTTCCAGGACGGATTCTGGGTTGTGCATATACCATTTGTTCGTATGGTTCGATTTAAACTTCTTGCACAATTCCTAATGGATCGCCTTCCCCACCCAGTCATGTCTAGTCTTTTACTCTCTTTGTGCTAATTTACTGCATTCGCTTATTATCTGATTGATCGTTTCGTTTCAGTCACCTCACAACCTACATCTGCTATTTTGTTGTGTCTTGTCAATTCTTGCTTTCATATAGTTAGTCCTTATGGCATTGTATCAGAAGAGATTCGGTTTATCGCTTAATCTTTCCCTTTCTTAGCCATTGTTATATAATTGCGGAGGGATTTTTTTTTTATTATCATTTTTCGTTTTATATATCTTACCTTTCGGTTTAGTTTGAGTGAGAATCTTTCGGTTTATTGCATGGCTTAGTTAGGTGCACACATTGAGTGCAGGTGTTCACGCGCGCGCGCAGGGCTGATTTGACAATCAGAGATGTCACAATAAAACCCTCAGATAAGAAATAAGTCCAGGGACGTGAATGACGTCTTGCCCGGAAGCGATGAGCAGAAGATTTTAGAATTTGAAAAAAAAAAAACAGTTAGTTGAGATTTGGGTTTGGACGAAGCATGTCGATTTTCGGAGCTCGCCGAGGCGAGACCAGTTGGGTTCTACGAAATGTGCCACACGTGGTGGGGTCAGATGGAAAAGTCAGCATAGAAAGAAATTGTGTCTCTCTCTCCTCATGTGGAAAAACCTTAAACTCGAAAAGGTAATAAAAAGTTTCGTACCTGAACCAATTTCGTGTTTTTTCGGATTCCTATATGTTTATGAACATTTGTGAACGTTTTCCATATCCGTATGAATATGACTATATCACGTGTTCGTATCTTGGTCGTATTTTTGGACCAGTATATATTACACCATGTCCAAGTCTTCTCATCTGATTTTTCGCTTGTTTGTCGCTTGAAATTTCCATACAGTTGTTTTCCTTCCTATTCTTATTTTCTGGTTATTTTTCTTTTGATGCTTGTGTTGTCTGTTTGGTTTCCGGTGGCTCTAATTAGTCTTCCTCCGGGCTTCTTTTGGCATGATGGTTAGAGTGTTCGCCAATGGCCCGGGAGGCCTGGGTTCAATCCCAGGTTGAGTCATATTAAAGATTCAAAAAATGGTACTTGATGCCTCCTTGCTTAACACGCAGCATTACAGGGTGCGGATGAATGGTAAAGTGGGACAATCCAGGGAGATGAGTAGCGCTCTTCCCTACACCTCGGTGTTGTAGCTATCGAAAAGAGAGCCCTCGGGCCACCCTCGACTACGGTCGCCAACTTTACTTTTACTTATCGATGCTATCTTGAATGCTGGCAAGTCCTCTTCCTCCTTCTTTTCTTGACACATACTGTCTGTCGACGTTATCTCTGTGGTGTAAGGCCTTATGCATTGTCATGAGTTTTCTTCTTGTCTGGTCCATTTCATGGAGTTCTTGCCTCATCCATTTTGAGAATGGTCACTACATACGAGTTCCTCACACCACCAACAGCTATTGGTCTTTCACTGGAGTCTGAGTGACCGCAAGTCTCCTCACATCTCCAGGACTCTTCTCAGTATTCTGACCGATCTTAACAATGATGGACGGGCTTTAGTGTTCCTCTGATTATTAATTTTCTTCATTCGTTTTTCTAAACTTTAGGGTTTGTTGCAAGTGCACCAACTATCATAGGTATCATTGCCACTGTCATGTCCCACAACTTTTTCCTGTTCTCCGGCAAGACCCAAGTACTTGTCTCTCTTTTCGCTTTCTTTGATTTTCTCTCTGAGGTCCTCCGTAAAGGCAAAATCCTCTTGAACGCATTCTCTTTTCTGCACATACCATTTGGTAGTATTGTTGTATAGCACTCATAACCATAATGATATCAATCCAACTGTACATATACAAATGCAAAAACACGGGCGAAAACAGGTGAACTCTGTTGCTCAGGTATGAACGGTTTTATTAACTTCTGACTTCGGTTCTTCGACACGAGGAGAGACACAATTCTTACAATGCTAACCCTGTAGCATAGCCAAAATATGAATTTGTAAAATATTCAGATGCCGAGAAATCCCGAAACACTGACAACTCTCTTTAGTTCAGGTACGAAACGTTTATTAACTTTTTGAGTTTAGTTTTTCGACACGAGGAGAGAGAGACAATTTTTACAATGCTGACTGTTCCTACATCGCCCACAGCCAACCCCCAGCGAAAATTAGTATAACAGTCACCTTCGTATTCCAAAGTTTTTAAAAGTTCCCTTGTGAGGTCTAAGTACTTGTCTCTCGTTTCGTTTTCTTTGATTTTCACCCTGTGGTCCACCGGAACGGTAAAATCCACTTGATGGAATGTTTTTTTTCCTTATTAATTAGTCTTGGTTCCGATATTCTGGTCAGAAGTAGGGGAAATACTTGTCTCTCAAAATCCCAGAAAATGAGAAGCATAAAATTCTCTGGGTCTGATACTGTTTTTTTTTTATATACCATTTAATAGTATGGCCAAATTTTAATCTCTTGCACAATTCCTAGTGAATCACTCTTCCACCCAATCGGGCCTAATTCTTGTTCTACTTTCGTGTTAGTTTGCTCTATTTCCTTTACGGTATCATTTACAGTTTTATTTCTGTCCCTACACAACGTACATTTTCCTATTGGTTGTCCAATAAGAGACAATTAGGAGTCATATTCCCATTGGTCAGCCAATCTTAGTCCGGGATTATATCTTACTGGTATAGAGAAAACCCTTTTTAGATTCTTTGACGAATGGGAACAGGTTTAGAGCAATGGGGTTGAACAAAAAATTCCCTGTCTCACCTGACTGGATGAGCCATCCCCAGATCACCTTTATCTAGGGTGGAGCAAAATTACATCTCCCTTTTGACATTGACCTTTAAGATAAGGACTTGAAAATATGTTTTATGAACCCTCTCATCATTATGATAGATGGAGTTGGATGACAACCAAAAAATTTTAAAAATTCGTTGACCTTTAAAATCAAAAACAGTTGTCTCGCATTTAACTGACCTTTAGGAATAATCAACCAGCTTTTTAGGTCAATTGAAGCCTTGAACAAAAAGATACTTATCATAAGGATTTTCTTTCTTTTGGATATGTATTTTTTATTGATTTTCATATATTTTCTAAATTTTAATTTTTATATATTAATTATTTAACTGCATATCGTGTCACGGTCCTACTATTTCCAAATCCTTCTGTCCTTGTACCAATCCTTTGGTGACTGTACGAAGAGCACCTATTACAATTGCCATCACTGCCACTTTCATGTTGCATAGTTGTTTTCAATTCCCAAGCAAGGTCCAGGTACTTATCTTTCTTTTCGTTTTCTTTCAGTTTTACTCCGTGATCATCCAAGACAACAAAGTTCACAATTCGGCAAAATCTTCTTTTTTGATTATCACTAGGTCTGGTCGTCTGGCTGCGATTAGGTGATTTATTTGTATCTCGAAATCCAAGAAAAGCCAGTGCATCTAATTCTCCAGGACAGATTCTGTGCTATTATTATTATTGTTATTATTATTATTATTATTATACAATAAAATATAAATAAAATACAATAGATATCAATTATAACTTAACTCTACAGTACTGTAGCTATTTTATATGTACACCACCTATTCGTATTTATACAATTTTATTTTTGGTTTCAGTAATGTTGAGTTTAATAATAAATGGTGCCAAACAACATCTGCTTTGATTGTATAATGTTCAGTAGCAATTAATGAAATATTGCTAACTTTGGTTTGGAAAAGACATTGTACTACCCACAGATCCGTAAATGGAAAAGGCGTTTACACCAATTGTTAATCTTGACAGAAATCAGGCATTTAGTTTGGTATATAATGAGATTAGAATACAAGGCAAAAATGGCACACCCGCAAAACACAAATCAGATAATAAATGATTTTTGCTTACAATATATATATATATATAAAGATTTTGTGGTACGTTCTGGATACGCTATTTAAAGTCGTTCACACACACACACACGTATATATATATATATATATATATATATATATATATATATATATATATATATATATATATATATATATATATATGTGTGTGTGTGTGTAATAGATTGATATATTTGTTTTCCTATGAAATAGCAATTCAATATTTACAGTTTTTAGGCCAACAGCTGTGTTTTTGCATTTTGAGATAACCGCGTTTAGTTTCCTGAGTGATGACATCATTCCAGCAGCTGTAATTTGAAGAATCATAGAGTTACTTCCCTTGAAAAGCAAATTGAAGGATAATCTCTAAAATGTCGGTACTTTTTCTTTATGCCCTACTCATTTTCGTTCTAAATTTAAATAGACAACTTTTCAATTACAAAGGGCAACTGGTTAATTATTTTCCTAAGAAAAACTGAACTCAATATTATAAATACTGCGTAAGTAGTTCCACTGCAAAGCATTTTAATCTATTCATATTTTATTGACCAAGTTAGGCACAAGGTTAAAAGTATGGGCGTCTCAGTGGTATAGAATTCTACAGCTAACAGTAGTAGTTACACTCTAGATCGTTTACCATAGGCCAAGGTGTGATATTTATGGGTAAGATTTATGAAAATAGACAATACGTCTTCTAGAATACGTCAGCATAAAATTCAATTTTATGATCATTAATATTAGGGTTGATAACGAATGTGTTTATCAAGTTTAACTATTTATCAATATCAATTAATATTATATATATATATATATATATATATATAAACACCCTGCCTCTACCTTCACATTCAAAAGTAGATAAATCTTTCCCGTTTAGAATATATTAATTGTTCAATTTTGATAATGTTGAATGAATATTATTCGGATGTATGTTAACTTGTTCATTAGAAAAGTAATTTTGTAAATATGTGGTCCACTAGGAATTTTAAAAGATCGCCTTTAGTGCGTAGGCGTTCGGTAGGGATTAGCGAACTTTTCTAGCAGCCCCTTACAAGTGTAAAGTTCAATATTCATTATGCACCCTTCAAATATAGCTTTCTGCCTGAATAATCTCAGCTTGGTAAATAAGCACACGTCGACCGAGGTTAAGTAGGCTTTTTTAACAGACCATTTCAAATGATTACAGAGTTCGACACTTTTACACACACACACACACACACACACACACACACACACACACACACACACACACACACACACACATATATATATATATATATATATATATATATATATATATATATGTATCAGTAACTGCTTGGGCGGTCTTAACGTAACCGAGTAACCAAATGTTAAACTACCAATGATAGCTTGTGAGAAAATATTTTCCTTTTAGACTGCTCTCCCATGTAGTTCAGCACACACACACACACACACACACACACACACACACACACACACACACACACACACACACACACACACACGCACGCACACACACATACACACGCGTTTATATATATATATATTGGCTGTTGCATTTGCATTGAACTTATAGCCTTGGAAAATGTATACATTCGACTATAAGTAAATTCTAGGCAGACAGGACTCTTTAACCTTGGTATGGCAACCAGTCTAGGAGAAGGAAAAATCTGAATTCAAACCTTTAAACTCTGCTTCAAAATTAACTTTGCGTCTCATCCCGCTTGAGCGTTAGGATTAGTAAACACACACACACACACACACACACACACACACACACACACACACACACACACACACACACACACACACACACATATATATATCTGTGTGTTTTGTGTATATATGTATATATATATATATGGGGTGGTATTAAAAAGTATCGAGACTGAAGTTGTACTTACGAAGAAAGAAATTAAAAATGAATGAAATCTTATATTTCTTCAAAATATTCCTCTCAATATTCCAGCAACTTTTTTATTGGTCGAAGCATTACTCCTCTTGATATAATACTTCGTTGGATTAAAAAGAAAATTACATCCATGTCCTCTAATCTAAACCTTAGGATGAATTTCAAGTTTAGGAAACAAGAAAAAAGTCACAAGGGACAAGGTCTAACGTTTATAAAGAGTGTTGCACGAGTCCGATCCTCCATTTTGCTAAAAACCTTTTGATCTAAACGTAATCGAAAAGCGTTGATAAGTAATACTAACTCAGGCCACTCGGCTGGGACTGTGGAATACATTGACTGCATCCTTGCAGAGTGGTAAAAACCCTCACCCTGCCAACGAGTGTCCTACATATGACATTGAATCATCTGATGGCGAGGCTCCAGTTTTGGGGATTTGGAGAATGTAGAATACCCCTTCATTACTATTGCTTCCAGGTCAACTAACCAGAGTGGTAGCCCCTGACAGTGTCCTATCTATGGGTCAAATAGAAATGTTTGATATTTAAACCGTATGAAAGCAAACGACTTATGGCAAATTAAATTGATTGAAAAAGAACTGTTTGACCATTTAACTGTGTGTAAACTGACTTTTAATTGAATTGTTAATGATACTCAGAAATTCTATGAAGCATTTAATTATGATCTAAAAAATACGTAATGTTGAATAGAATTATAAGTGTTAATTAACAATACTTGGATGTCTTAAACAGTGTGACTAAATTGAATTGTTATCGTTGCATAGCGATACTTGAAAGCATACAAAAAGCTATTTTATGAATTATTTGAAATTATTTAAGCGAGTGCAAAGAAATTATTAATATAAAATAGAACTAATCGTTTTAGAATATTTGGAACCATTTAACTGTGTGCAAACAATTGTAATACTTACGGGAAAACAAATAAGCTCTGACAAATTCAAAAATATGATTACAAACAAACTATTGACGAACAAATCATATGAAGAACCATTCAACACTGTCCAAATAAATAAGCTCTGGTAAATTCAAAAATATGATTACAAACAAACTATTGACGAACAAATCATATAAAGAACTATTCAACACTGTGCAAACAAATGAGCTCTGGCTTGTCTTAAAATGTTATTAACAACCTTTATATTTACAACTTATATGATGTATAAAGAGGACCTGGCATTAAATAATCTACAATTATTGATATGCCATAAAACCCAACCCAACCTAACAAAACCAACCCTTACACACGAACTTGAGACATCGAGATTGCTGTCTTGAGGTCAAGATATCATTTTATTGCAGTTATGTACACGTCTTCATGGGGAGTCTCGGTGATGTAATGGTTTAAGTGTTGGACTATGAAATTTTAGTAGACAAGTTCAAATTTCAGTCACGCTTCTATGATCAGTTTTGGACTAATCCCTTTAGGAGAGATATTAACCCTTCCTCATCCCGCCAGCAATGGGATAAAAAGTACCCCTAATGGTTTTCCACAAGGATATCTCTGGCTTTAAATAACCCAAGAAAATTGATATGTCATTAAACCAGAACGCATTTTCATTAAAACATTAAAACAAAACAAAAAAACTACAAATTATTTAGCTTCGATACCTTGTAACTGAACCGTATATATATATATATATATATATGTGTGTGTGTGTGTGAGATATGACCCCTGGTAAAATATTATGAAGCCTTAAATTCTTTTTAAACGAATAATGTTGTTAATTTTAGGTTGGTTGGTTGATTCTTATGGCATATCAACCCTTAATGGCTATTTGATGCCAAATCTTGGTTATACATATATGATGTTTAAGTGAATGGTTTGTGGGTAACTTGTTAAATAAGTTAAAGCTCATTTGTTTGCTCATAGTTAAATGGTGTCAAATACTGTATTAATCGTAACTTTTTCTTCCATCACGCTAAAAAAAAACAACTGTATATATTTATATTTATATGTCAATTCCGATTGCTTTTTAATATACTTTAAATTTTCTAGATTGACGTTTGCTCCAAGTGTTTTTACGTAATACAAATAATTATATTAAGCAATCATTCGTTTTCACATAGTTAAATGGTTTTTTAGTACAATAAATGATTAAACAGTTCTTTTGGGGATTAATGGCAATGAAGAAGTACTCAACATCCCATTGAGCTCCAAGACTGGAGCCTCAGCATCTTATGGTTTAGTGTGATATCCAGAATATTTGTCTTATCCCATCTGAAGAGATGTAGTAAGCGTGATATACTGCCACAGTTGAGTGTGCTGTATTAATTTTAGTCCACCATTGTATAATTAAAACAATTCAATGAAAAATGATAGACCCCAAGTATCTTTGATTTAGAAAATACTTTTATTTAAAGATTGTCAGCGCTGTCTTTATTTATTGGTTTGATTTGTTGGTTTTATGGTATATCAACCTTTGTAGGTTATTCAACGCCAAATCCATTTTTATGTAAATAATCTGTTCTATTTAAAACAATTCAGTTTAGCATAAGTACACAGTTTAATTGTCAAAAACATTTCCATTTCAAAGTATTTAAGCAGTTATATGTAATAATTCAGTTAAGTGTAAATACAGTTTTAATGTCGAAAAACAGTTCTATTTGAAATAATTCAGTTAAGCATAAGCACGCAGTTTAAGTGTAAAGACGGTTTAATTGTCAAAAACATTTCTATTTCAAGCTATTCAGTTTACTCAATTCAGTTTAGCATAAGTATACAGTTAGTTCTATTTAACCCATAGATAGGGCCCTATAAGGTGCTACCACTCCGGGCCAGAGTGGACCTGGGAGCGATGGCAATGAAGGGGTACTCCGCATTCCCCAAAGCTCCAGCATTGCTGGAACCTCACCATCAGATTGTTTAGATTCAGGACACTCGTTATGGCGTGGGGTCTTACCCTTCTGCAGAGGTGCAGTCAGTGTATTCTTCAGCCCCAGCTTACTGGGCAATCTTTATTTATTAGAGATACTATTTATAAGAGGGTTATTCAATAAATAAGGGGGATCTATCTATCTATCTATCTATCTATCTATCTATCTATCTATCTATGAAAGATAATCAATAAATAAGTGGATTTTTTTTTAAAGAAAAGAAACATTATCTCATTTGGAATTGGTTTATAGCAAAAATCATTTTTATCACACGAGAATATTTGATTTGAAGCTATTAAAAATGGCAGCAAATCAAAGTGCTCCCGGCTTGAACAGAGGTCTGTATCAAATATTTGGTAGCTGAAAAATGCAAACCCTACGAAATAAACACAAGAATGTGTGAATTGTTCGGAGAAGACTGTATTAGTCAAAAATATGTTTACGAATGGGTTAAACATAAATGCGTCTCTACAAGACTGAGTCAAAAAGACATGACATGGGGTGGTAACAGACTGACTCTCATGTAATGAAAAAGGTTTGGCGAAGCAGTCGGTAAAATTCATGCAGACAGTCTTCTGGTATGTGAAAGGACATCATTATTAATATCCTTGAAAAATATAAACAGAACTTCCTATTGCCAATTCCTTATTTAGAGAATAAAATGACTTATATATATATATATATATATATATATATATATATATATATATATATATATATATATATATCCAGTTGTTTGCCAACCGTAGTCAACATGGCAGCGTCAGCGACCCTGGGTTTCATGTATTTTGCAATCGTCGAACAGAGTAAAGATTTTCGAAAATAACTGATTAATAACTGGACCATTGGTCTAATGAGTAGTGTCTTCACCAGTGGTCCGGGAGACCGAGGTTCAATCCTTGGTCGAGTTATTGCAAAGACTCAAAAAATGGTACTTGATGCCGCCTTGCTTAACACTCAGCATTATAAGATACGCATCAAGGGTAAAGTGGATCAATTCAAGGAATGGAGTAGCGCCTTTTCCTACACCACAGTGTAGTAGCTATTGAAAAGGGAGCCTTCGGGTCACCCTCGGCTTATGTCGCCAACTTTACTGACTTTTGTTCGAAAAGTAGGCGTTATTTGTGTCTATGTGTGCCTAAGTATTTAACATTTGGTCTTCCATTAACTCACCAAGTGAGCTAGTAAGAACAATAAACCTTATATACGTGGTGAATTCAATAAGTTTCCAGACTTTTTTGTACAGGCATTTAAAATTTTTGTAGACTCTTGAAAATTCAGTATGTTATTGCTATCCATTTTTTGAGATGTCAGATCAATTTTTATAATTTCAGGTTCCAATGAACAGCTACAGCAGCAATTGGAATACACCATACTAAAGCCTGATTATCACAGCTGGTGATTTTCAAAAATGCAATCTGGATGTGAGGACACTTTAGAAGAACGATATGCAATAAAATTCTGTCTTAAACTTGGAAGAAATGCCACAAAAACGTATGGAATGCTTCAGACTGCTTTTCGACCATCTTGTATGAATCGAGCATCAGTTTTTGAGTGGCATAAGAGATTCAAGGAAACCAGGGTGTCTGTGAGGGATGATGAGAGGTGTTGGAGGAGTAAGCAAGTCAATACACCAGAGTTGATTGGACAAAGGGTTAGGGTTAGGGATACTATGTTGAGGTTTTAAGGGAGTTCAGGAAGAGATTCCTTGGGAAGAGGCTAGTACTCTTCAAATCGGGTCAGTGGCATTTCCAGCAGGACAATGCACCAGTCCACAACTCCATCCTTGTCACAGACTATTTGACCAAGATGGGCATCAAGACAGTTCGTCACCCTCCCTATAGTCCAGACCTTGTCTCCCGTGACTTTTGGTTATTCCCTAAGCCCAGAGGATGACGTTATGAGACAATTGAGGAGATGAAAGAGACTGTGACGAAGGTCATTGACACGCTCACACAAGAGGACTTCCATACAGCCTTCGAGAAGTTGTTGGAACGGTACAACAAGTGCATTGCAGCCAGAGGAGATTACTTGGAAGGGGACTAGAGTTTCATGTGTGTACTATCAATAAAAGTGTCAATGCGAAAAAAGTCTAGAAACTTATTAAATGATCCTCATATATGTTTCGTTAAAAGCAATGAAAAATGATTTTCGTTCTTAGCGTGCGTATTTGCTGTGTGTGTGTTTTGTGCATCCATGCAAAAATTTCCAGCGCACGATTCTGGACAACAGGGACACAATACATTGTTGTATTCTAATTTATGATTGGAAACTTTTGCACACACTTAATATATATATATATATATATATATATATATATATATATATATATATATGTGTGTGTGTGGGGGGTGTTTGTATATATATATGTATATATATATTAATATGGTGAGAGGGAGAAAGAGACATTATAATTAAACTCCACCGCTTAAAGCGTTTTTAATCAGTGAAATATATTGAACAAAAAGCAGGGCAACATTTTTTCGACCTCAAAAATAGAATAAAAACGATTAAAGACTCACCTGAGGATCGAGAATGTGAAACGCTGAGTGGTGAGTTTTATCCTGTTTTATTCTATTTTGTAGTTGAAATATTATATGTGTGTGTGTGTGTGTGTTTGTGTGTGTGTGCATGTGTGTGTGTGCATTTCTATTTTGTAGTTGAAATATTATATATATATATATATATATATATATACGTGTGTGTGTGCGTGTATGTGTGCGTTTACATAGAAAGATACAAATACGCAGATTGACAGAGATCATATGTTAGTCCTCTCTCTCACTCTCTTTCTCTGTCTCCCCCTCTCTCTCTCTTTCTCTCTCACACACACACACACACACACACTCTCTCTCTCTCTCTCTCTCTCTCTCTCTCTCTCTCTTACACATACATACATATATACGCTTGAGTGCGTATGCGTACCCTTTTTGTCTTTCCCTGCTTGAGCTTTCATCTATTGACCAATACACACACACACACACACACACACACACACACACACACACACACTCGCACACACACACACACACGCGCGCACCTCCTACCGTCTCTTTTCGTCCGATTCACCGCTTACTGTCCACTGTTTACCACTTCTACTACTACTACTGTCCTGTGTTCACTACTGCTATTACTACTACTAGTACATAATTACTCTATGCTGGTGTTGTGCGACAGTCGAAGACGCGGAGAAAAGGCGTGAATGCAAAGACAAATCACCAACGTCTCCGTTGTCACCCACCCGCAAACCGATCCTCTCTTAATAAGGAGATCCTCATAGATACCCACTTTAGCGCTAGTTACAGTGCGACGCTTAAGAAGCCGACAGCGAAGATCAAAAAGCATTTTTTCAAAATCTGCATTGGGTACCCTGCATTTTAATGTCTGCGTTGTATAAAACTTAATAAATACATTCACACGGAGAAAACAAGCAACAAGCTAGATTTTTTTAACTATCTCCAATCAAATGAATTTGAACGATGCTTAATTTCGTAGAATTGTATCTAAAGTAGATTTAGTATGTAATTCTTTTTTCACAGAGAAGGTGTGACACGAGGCCGATTTTTGAGGGGCACAGTTTGCTTAAATTCAGTGTTTTCTTTCTCCAAGATTGATTACCTAACCAACGCTAAAGCATCCATTATGCTCTTCTATTTACGTATTGCTTGGGGTGGGTGGTTCATGGCTTTCCTTAGTGTAAAACGCAAACAGCCTAATTCCGGATTTGAACTAGGGTCGTCGATTGCATTTCCTTCGACAATAGTCTTTACACTAAACGCGTCTCTTAGTTTATTAAGTAACAGTTGTCAAGTTTCAAGACTCGGTGGTTCTCACGAAATATTAAGATCCATGAGTATACGTTTTTATCTTTTAATGAATTCGATCTTTATTAGGGACCAGTAAGATTAACTAAGGCCACACATTTCATTAAAACCGTTGCCTACAGGGATGAGCATACTCCACCAGAGTGCTTGACTAACCAATTTAGTAATTAATCATAATTGGAGTTCGATCCTTACCGTCTGTCAGTTTAAAATGGGCTTAATGAACATCTATACACTCTTTTCTATAATCGTCAATTTTAAACAGACTGAAATTTCAGAGATGAAGAATGGACCGAGATCACTTTATTCTATCTATCTATCTATCTATCTATCTATCTATCTATCTATACACGCACACAAACGCACATCCGTTTATATATATATATATATATATATATATATATATATATATATGTATATATATATATGTATGTATGTATGTATTTATCTAATCCTATGTGATGCAAGGTCAATTTTGAAGCGGACTTTGGCAAATTTCCTTCTCCTAGACTGGTTGCCATACCAAGGTTAAAGAGCCCTGTCTGCTCTCCTATTCACCCACAGATAGAAGAATGTTGGATTTATACTCTGCCCAAGAGTATAAATGCTATTCGAAATGTAAAAAGCCTCGTCCAGGGTTATATATATATATATATATCATTGATGCATCGGGATCAGTCATCAGTGATTCTTCCTTTGGGTTCACGGGGGGGGTTTGGGTCTTGCAACATCAGACCCCCTCACCCAAATAACCCAGTTGGCATTGATCTTCCTCTAACTCCCATCCCGGCAGCTAAACTGCGTATCCACACAAGAAAAATGACCACAGATATATATATATATATATATATATATATATATATATATATATATATATATATATATATATATATAAACGCACACACGCGCGAGATGGGATAAAAAAACTATCAAGACTAAATGCTTAATGTATTTTTATTCTGAAATCTAAAATTGAAATAAAGACGTGCGTCCAGCTGATTAACTTACACTTAATAAGGTGATGATGTCTAGAGGTCTATGCAGCAGTCCAGGCGTGAAAATGAAGCTTAGACAAGACATAGCCGATTTAAAATATCTTTGATCAGCAGTCTTGATATTTTTTGATCGGCAGCATTTTAGCGCACTGCTGGGTTCGGTAACATCTTTCACACTCATCATACCTCAGTTCTTCCTTTTATTCTTTCCTAAATTGAAAATTAGGACGTGGAGGACATTAAAGATTATGACTGAGTAGCTTCAAGCCATGTGAGAAAAGAGTTTTAAGAGGTGCTTCGACCACCGGAAAACTCGTTGGAGTAAGTAAGTTCTGAAAAATACATTTATTTTTACATTTACTATTATTATAAAGCAAAAGAAACGATATATTTTGAAACCTTTATATATCCAACTATTATTATATCTATGTTCATATCTATCTACCTACAAATCTATTTCTCTCTCACTCTCTCTCTCTCTCTCTCTCTATATATATATATATATATATATGCGTGCGCGAGTGTGTGTGTGTGTGTATATGCCAGTATGTGTGTATATATGTGTGTAAGTCCATATCTATCTACCAACCAATCTTCTTCTCTCCATTTGTATATATATATATATATATATATATATATATACATGCGTAAATAACTCTCACTCTCTCTCTATATATATGTATATATGCATGTGTGTGTATATGCCAGTATGTGTGTATGTATGTGTGTAAGTTCATATCTATCTATCTATCTATCTATCTATCTACTCATCTCCACGTGTGTGTATATATATATCTGTCTGAGTATGCTTGTGTAAGTCTCTATCAATATCTGTATGTGTACGTGGGTGTATGCGTGTATGTATGCATGTATACGTCTATAAGTACTCATCTATCTATCTATCTATCTATCTATCTATTTCAGTACCTACCTACCTACCTACCTACCAATCAACGTCTTCCATATATATGTGCATGTACATGGTTGTATGGGTTTGTGTGGTTGTTCATGTGTGCGTATCGGAGTATATGCG
>OY757913.1:12838284-12858284 GCA_963585895.1 Sepioteuthis lessoniana
CCACTTCATTGCCATTACTCCCAGGTCCACTCAAACTCGGAGTAAGAGTACCTGTTAGAGTTCCAGCTATGAGATAAATAGAACTGTTCAACCATTTAAGAGTGTGCCATAAAACCAAACCAAACCAAACCTAAATAACCTATAATGGTTGATATATCATAAAAACCAACCAACCAACCAACCTTTATAATGGTTTCCCCTTTGTTTTTGTGTTTGTAATTGCTTTATTTTCTCGATTTTTCTACCTGTTTTTGATATATATCAACCATTGCGCTTTTTAATTATTCCCACGATAAATTATAAGTTACGATATGAAATAAATTTGCTGCATCAAACGAGCTTTACCATAAAAAAAAGTTGAAAAAAAAACGATTTGGTATTAAAAAAAAACTCTCATATTCATAAGTGCAACGTGGACAGAAATAATTGAACTATTTAAGCTTCTACAATTCATAATTTTAATTCACTTATTGATTTCTGAGGTTCACACAGTCATCCCAACCTCAAAACTCTAAAAGAATTCCCTTTTCTCTAGTTTTAAATCGTTATATAATCGTTTTTCTTTCTACTAAAAAAAAATATTTTTATTTTTTGGAATCCATTTTTCTTTTCATTGTTCTATTAGAGCATCTCTCTCTCTCTCTCTCTCTCTCTCTCTCTCTCCCCGTAAAAGAAAGGAAAGAGATAAACCCCTACAAACGGAGAATACGAATATAATTTCGCTATAATTCATTTTAAACGACTTTTGCAAATTAAGAAATAAAAATAAAATAAAACAAACAACATCATAATCAACAACAACAACAACAACAACAGCAGCAGCAACAACAACAACAGGTATGGGCATAAAAAGCAATATGGGATTAATTGATTGATTAGCTGATTGATTTTAATGCCATGTCAACCTCTCCTGAGTTATTTTATGCTTAGAGGTTTGGAGTCGTCTTCATTATATATTCATGTTCCTGATTTTGTGCTGTTGTTTCTTTGAAGTTTTTGCCCCCATTAATATGATATTAAGTATTCCTATCGAACACAAATAATTTTCGCACATTTCCACAGTTTCATGTATTCCGATCAAATAATAATTATATGGCCTAATGAGTAGAGTGTTCGCCAATGGTCCGGCAGACCGGGGTTCAATCTCAGGTCAGGTCGTAGCAAAGACTTTAAAAATGGTACTTGATACCTCTTTGCTTAACACTCAGTAATATAAGGCACGTATCGAGGGTAAAGAGGAACAATCCAAAGAAAGGAGTAGCTCCCTCCCCTACACCAAGGTGTAGTAGCTATTGAAAAGGGAGCCTTCAGGTCGCCCTCAACTACGGTCGCCAACTTTACAACTTTAACTTATATATATATATATATATATATATATATATATATGTGTGTGTGTGTGTGTGTGTGTGTGTGTGTGTGTGTGTTCTATCAATTTGATGGCGACATTTTACTCCGTCAAACTAAGTCGATGCTTTGTAGATAAACCATACAGGTGATTTGTCAATTGCAATGATATAATAATGTTTAATAATAATAATAATGATAGAAATTAGAACGTTTCAGGTAATCATTTCCCTTTGGTATTAATCATTTGCATACAGTTATATGGCTTCAGAGGTGCCCGTGGTGTAATGGTTATCGTCGTAGGAATCGGACACGGCGACACGAGTTCAAATCCTGGAAGAGACTGATTGCATTTCACATAGCACTAATACCCTTGAGAAAGGTATGAATCCAATAATTCTCCCTCCAGTTATGGGTAAATAGTAGGGCAGTCTAGGTTCTTCAGATTTGGTGATGCAACTAGTCTAGGAGAAGGAACACTCTGAATTCAAACCTGTATAAACTCCGCTTAAAAATTAACCCTGTGTCATATCCTGTCTGAGCGGAGGGGTTGGTAAATATGGTTATATGCTTTCAAACAAATGGAATGAGCATAATAAGCCATATCAAATAAATGGATTGATTGAGTCAATTTAACGGCATGTCAAACTCTCTTGGGTTATTATATGCCAAGAGGTTAGAGAATCGCGTTTATTGTAAAATCATGTTCAAATTTTTGTTGGTTGTTCCTTCAGAGTTTTTTTTCACACAGTCATATATAGAATATCCCCAATACAAATACTTTGCAGACAGTTGTATAGTTTCAAGTATTTCTATCAAATATTAACAATTAGATGACTTCATGTGTATATAACTATTTAATAATCATCATCATCATCATCATCATATCGTGCTGTTAGCACGGATATCCCTGACCCTCTCTCGCCACTCCTCCCTATCGTTCATCGCCCTAGGTAGGTCTTCAGGACAACAACCTGTATCCTCACATAGCTGCTGAATGTACGTTCGTGCTGGTCGTCCTGCTTTTGCGCGGCCATGTGTGGGGATCCATAAGAGTACATCTCTTATGAGTTCATCTCTGCTTCTCCAGCAATGTCCTGCATGTCTGGTTCGCCTAACTTGAATAGTTTTCGTGATAGGGGGCAGGTGGCCGTACAGTTGGTGTCTTGTGGGGTGTTGCTGCCAGGACTTGTTCAGGATTGCACGCAGCATTCTTGTGTAATTGCCATCTAGTTTCTTCTCCAGCCGTTTTGTTAGCGTC
This sequence comes from Sepioteuthis lessoniana, assembly GCA_963585895.1. NCBI lineage: Eukaryota > Metazoa > Mollusca > Cephalopoda > Myopsida > Loliginidae > Sepioteuthis > Sepioteuthis lessoniana. The sequence continues at coordinate 12,840,890 of OY757913.1, forward strand.
CATGTAGTGCATCCATATAGCAGTATCGATGTGACCGCTGCCTGGAAGAAACTGCGTTTCATTTTATCGGTTAGGTCTGATTTCCATATAGTCGATAGCCTATTGATAGCTGTCCATGCTTTCGTTAACCTCGTTTCGATGTCCTTTTCGGTTGATTCAAATTCACGTACCTAGGAAGCAGCGTCGAATTTAATAATAGTAACAATAATTTGTTTCCATTCTGTTATATGGTTTCACGTTGCTAAAAATAACAATAGGTTTAAGTAATTATTCATGAAATAAATAAATTATATTAATACAGTATTAAGTATTTCAATTTTATACAAAAAAAGTAAAAGTAAGCAAAGTTGTCTCCCTTTAGTCGAGGGCGACCAGAGGGCTCTCTTTTCAATAGCTACTACACTGAGATGTAGGGGAGGGCGATACTCCTTTTCCTGGATTGCTCCACTTTATCCTTGATACCTATGATATAATGCTGAATGTTAAGCAAGGAAGTATAAAAATACAATTTTTAAAGTCTTTAGTATGACGCGGCCTGGGATTGAACCCAGGTCTCCCGGACCATTAGCGAACACTCTACCCACAAGGCCAATGAGCCGGTTAATCTAAATAATTTGCACATATTTGACTCATCTATGGGATCTTAACAGGTACTGTTAGATTTTATGGGTATATGCCATAAACAGTTTCAAGTCGAAAATATATAGCAGTTTGATATTGCGTTCATGGAAACATAAATCTTCCAATTACTATAAAACGGCGAATGGGTGGCGGCCATTTTGATTCCATTTCTGCACATAGGAAAGATCTATCTCAAGAACCCTCAGTAAATTCTGATCTCTGGATATCGACGAACCATTTTACAAAGTTTATTCTGTATTTTCATTTTGTCTTGAGTGAGAGTCATGGTAATCTTTCGATGGCCATATTTTAACCTCAACAATAGACGCTACCTTTAAAGATGTGTAGCTGTAGTTTTCTGACTGAACTATTTGATCCCGGCCGTTGACCTATGCGGTTCGTCCACCCAGTATCCAGAGAAGCGCACCGTGTACCCGTCGCTGGGTTTATCTGCCTCATTTCACATCCACCATGCTGCTTCCCATGGCTTCGGAGGTTTAACTTGTGGGGAAAGCATTCTCTTCCTTTCCCTTTTACCCTTCTTTTTCTCCTAACACTTGTATTCCACCTACTGCCTATCTCGAAAACCATCCAAATTTGACGAACAAGACATGAGGGACGCTGCTAGAGAAGTAAGGACGAACCCATAAGCGATGTTATTCTATAGACCTCTTCACACGGACGGGCAAGTTTGGACGACCAACTAGAACTTATCTACATAGTACGGACACAGGATGTTGTGTAGTAGACCTGCTGGAAGTGTTGTATACTATACTACGCGTATACAAATATACACGGGAACAATCAACCGGTAATAACGACTTCAATAACGAATGAATACACTTCTTTATATAAATCTCTCACACTTTATTTTCCAAAAAGTGATGTTTGTTGTGAGTGAGAAATGAGTAGAGACAGAGACAGACTGTTATATAGACCCAAGTTCTTCCTCAACCATAGCAGCACTTTTTTCGCATCTTGGCTCAGGTTGCTCAACCTGGGGTCACTAAGGGTCCAAAACTATCTGTATGCAGCTGGTTCTCACTTCGACCTGGTTATATTATTTTCTAACGTCCACATGCTTCCGCTGTTCTTCCGCTTATTTACACTGGTGCATCTCTTGATTGACGACTCGGTCGAGGGTCAATATAACAGAAGCGATCGATGAGAGAGACAAATAGAGAGAGGGAGAGAGAGAGAGAGAGAAAGAGAGAGAGAGAGAATCAGGGAAATCCGAGCAAATGACAGGACATGATGATGATGATTTTGATATCTAAAACTTGTCAACTGATTACTACCAGTCTTAGTTAGAGGAAACCAGAGAGTGATATTAATGAAGGGGAAATCTCGAGCTTCCCTGGGTTTCATGACTTGAGCCATATTTATTTGAGCGAAGGTTTTCTTGAAATGAATTAAACTGATTAGTCTGATCCTATGAATCCATTTGTGACTGCTTTGCTATATCTCTCAAAACGCCTATCGTAGAGAAATGGAATATCTTCTTGCCTCGAAGATCATTGTCTGAGTGTCGTGTTCCATTATTACCAGATACCAGACATGTGTATTTTGGCATTAAATAACCTACAAAGGTTGATATGCCATAAACCCAAACAAACAAGCAAACAAACAGACGTGTACTGGTTTGAAACTAAGGTAACTTAGCATCTATAAATATGCACGTATGAGAGAGAGGGGAGAAGTAGAGAGTGAAAGAACTAAAGAGAGAGAGAGAAAGAGAAAAAGAAAGAGAAAAAGAAAGAAAGGGAGAAAGAAAGAACGCTGGAGAGGGAGATAGAAAGAGAAAAAAGAGAGATAGAAGGAGAAAGAGAGAAAGAGAGCAAGATATAATGTGAGACAGAGAGTGAAAGAGAGAGAGAGAGAGAAGCAAAGAAAGTGGAGATAAGATCAAAAGAGAGACAGAGAGTGAAAGAGAACAAGAAAAGGAAGGAGAGGAGGAAGACAGAAAAAACGAGAGAAAGAAGGAAAGAAAGAAAGAAAGTAAGAGAGGGAAAGCAAGAGAAGTAGGGGGAAAGAGAGAAAGATAAAGAGAAAGACGAGGAAATAGAGGAAGAACGAGAGAAATAGAGAAAAGGAGAATGAAAAAAAGGGAAAGAGTGAAGAAAGCAAGACGAGAAAGAGAAAAATAGTAAGAGAGAGAAAGAGAGAGAGAGAGAGAGAGGAGAAGATAGAGAAAGAGAGACGGATCAATAGAAAAGAAGAGAGGAAGAGAAAGAGAGAGAGAGGAGAAGATAGAGAAAGAGAGACGGATCAATAGAAAAGAAGAGAGAGAGAGAAAGAGAAAGAGAGAAAGGGAGAGAGGATGATGAGGAAGAGAAGAAGATAGAGACTGAGATAATGAAAGAAAATAAAGAACAAGTTAAAAAAAAGATAGACAAAGAGGGAGAGAGAGAGAAAGAGAGAAAAGGAGAAAAGTTCATAGATAGATAGATTGAAAGAGAGAGAGAGAGAGAGAGAGAGAGAGAGAGAGAGAGAGAGCGAGAGAGAAAGAAAGAAAGAAAGAAAGAAAGAAAGAAAGAAAAGGATAGATAGATAGATATTCAATTAATACTGAACTTATCATTTTAACGCGATTATTTGTCCAGTATTGCGTGATATCTGGAGGCGAAAAATGTTTTTATTCCTTCCATATATTTTTCCGACTCTTGTCATCATCTTTGTTGTTTTTAGCACAACGCTTCTGCTGATATATTTTATTTCATTTCAGTGTTGCTTAAAGGAGGTAGAAAGAACTTGCCTACTTGAACTTATTTTTCCAGAATTTGACGATAGGTAGTCAGGCAAAAGCTAACGGTTGGCGGACACCAATGAATCATCACATGTCTTTCACTTGGATGCATTTTTATAGTCGTACTGTTCTGATCAAAATGGTCAGCCAATCACAAACTGCCGTTCTATTTTGCTGCCTCGTATTTCATCGAAAGGGTACACACAGACACAAGCGTGCGTATACATTGAATAATTGATAGCATATTTTTTAAACCTATGCAAGCTTTCATACTAATGCCCTTTAACAAGTAAACGAAAAAAGAAATTATAGGTTATATAGTACCCCTACTGTTCTTCTACGAAGATGGGTTTAGCATTAGATAACCCACGAAGGTTGATATGCCATTAAACCAAAAAAAAAAAAAAAAGAAATAACCGTAGATTATATTTTTGTTGTCTTCTGCAGTCCATTTTTTTCGGTTGGTGTGTCTCAATTCAAATGTTCTTTTCGTCCTTGTTTCGCTTCGTTAATTTGTTAGATATTTTTATTTACTCCTTGAGAGTTTTTCACATCAGTTTTAGCTAATGGTCTTTCACTGGAGTTTGAGTGACAACAAGTTTCCTCAAGTCTCCAGGACTCTTCTCAGTATTTTGGCCGTTCTCAATTATGTAGTTTGAATGGTCTCCACTCGTCCTCTTACCGCCAAGTCCTCCAGTCCCTTTAATAATCCTTTGGTGACTGTACCAAAAGCACCAATCACGATTGGTATAATTGTGACCTTCATGTACCATAATTTTTTTCATTTTCCTTGCAAGGTCGACGTACCTATATTTCTCTTAACTTTCCTTCAGTTTAATTCTGTGGTCAGCCTGTACAGCAAAGTCCACAAATTTACAAGTTCTCTTTTTTGTTGATTATTATAAGGTTTGGTCTTCTGGCCGAGAGCAGGTGATCCGTTTGTTGGTAAAAGTCCCATAGGAGTTTATGCGTGTCATTCTCTAGGACAGATGCTGGGTTGCGCACATACCATTTGTTCGTATTGTCAAATTTAAATTTCTTGTACATCTCCCAGTGGATCACCTTGCCCACCCGGTCGTGTCTAGTTTTATAACACTCCTGTGCTAATTTGCTGCATTCGCTTATCATGTGATAGATCGTTTTGTCTATATCACCACATAACCTACATTTGCAATTTTGTTGCGTCTTATCTATTCTCGCTTTGATATGATTGGTTCTTATGGCGTTGTTTTGTGCGGCTATCAGGAGAGATTCTGTTTCTCTTTTAAAGTTTCCTATTCTTGGCCACGTCCAGGTTTTCTCGTGGGAGATGTTGTTTATTAGTCGTTTCAAACGCACATAGAGTTGTTTTTCTTCCCATTTTTGTTTCCTAGATATTGTCATTCTGTTGGTCTTCGTGTTGTCAGTAACGTTTTTGGTGGCTGTAATCACTGCTCCTTCGTACTTTTTTATGTAGTCCTCATGTCATTGTATCGATGCATCAACGCTGTCTTCAATGCTGGCAAGACCCCTTCCTCCTTCCTTTCTTGATACATATAGTCTGTCAACGTCATCTCTGGGATATAATGCCATATGCATGGTCATTTGTGTTCTTGTTCTTTGGTCTATTTGCTTAAGTACTCCTCTGGTCCACTTCAAAAAGGGTCCCGAATATCTAACGAAGGATACAGCCATTTATTCCTTTGATAAGGTTTCTGCTTGAGAGTTTTGTCTCGAGTAGTTTTCTGGTTCCCCTGAGATATTCTTTCTTAATTTTTTTATTTCGTCTCCACTTGTTTGATGGTATCCGTCTCCAAGATGCCCAAGTATTTGTAGGGTTCTTTTTCTCCGAACGTTCTAATCTTGTTTTTATTTGGCAGCTCCATTCTGACTGTCAGGTGTGTTTGCCGCTTTTCATTACAAGCATGGCACATTTTTCTATGCCAAATTCCATTCCTATGCCCTGACCGTATATTCCAACTGTGTGTATAAGAGTTTCCAGATCTTTTTCATTTTTTGCGTCGATGTACATTAGGTGATTGATCTTTTCTTGCGATTTACTAATGTTGTATATTGACCTCCGACCCAGCCAAACATACCATTCCAAAGACGGTGGAAGTTGCATATTCCGTTGGCCAGTGATAGGAAGAGATTGCGTTGGCGAGCTTGGCTGACAATATGGGACAGGGTTAAAATCCCACGGTACAGTCACAAACTGATACACCGGAAGAGGGTGACCTGTGAACTGCATGACAGTTATTTCCGCTCGATGACGACCAAACATGCTATTCCAAGGACGGCGAAAGTTGCATATTCCATTGCCCAGTTATGGGAAGAGATTGAGTGGACGTAAAACAATTATATAACCCGGGTGAAAACTGGAAGTCAGGCAGTTGGAGATCAGATGAGTTGGGGATCAGACCAGTTGGAGAAGGAAGATGCTGGATTGAGGAACATGTCCCAGAGAGGCTAGGCCTCCAGGTTCCCGGTTGAGCAGCCCAGGAGAACGGGAAAGAAATGCGGTTATGGCCAATAGAGTGGGTGTCAATATGTTGCAATTCTGTTCGGTGTTCAACTCTTTCTTACACACAACCCTTTCAATAAAGTGAGAGGTATATTTTTCTAAAGAATTGTATCGCTCGTCTTTATTGTGTCGTCGTTATGATTCTGCAGGCATATGTATAGATGTATTATGTGGCTATACAAGATAATACGATTTGGTGCCTTGAGCCAGGCACGTCGTTTGTATCCGGTCGTGCTTCATTGTGAGTATACGGTTAAGTGGTGTCAGGGCAATTATGAATAGTAACGGTGATAGTGCATCTCCTTGAAATATACCTCTTTAGATCTTTACTTCAACTAAGCTTCTCCCTCCTGCTATCAATTCCACTCTCCAGGTTTTCATGGTTTTCTCAATAAAGTTTATGACTTCACGTGATATTTTGTACATTTAGAGGCAGTTTATTCTCCAGCTTTGCGGAACCATAATATGCCTTTTTGTAGTCCATCCTGGTTGTAGCTAAATTTTTTCGTCTGGTCTTAGTCTCGTTTAGGATGTGCTGATCTATGTAAAGTAACCCTGTTGAGCTTCTGGATCCTTTACAGCATCCTTTCTGTTCCTCAGGGAACAATCCACGGCTTGTTAGCGATAAGTAAATTTCTTCCCTTATTTGTACTGTTAATATTTTCCACATCATCAGTAGACAGGTTATGGGTCTGTAGTTGTTTGGGGCGGTTTCTTTGATTTGGTCCTTCTGGATCAATGTGGTCTTTTCTTTGATCATCCATTAGGCTACGTGTGCTCCTTGTAGGCATCTGTTGATTTCTAGTGCTAATCTGTCGGGAATAGAGGTGAATTTCTTGAACCAGGATCCATGTATTCCATCATGGCTTGGCTTTTTATAATTTGATATTTTTTAGAGTCGTTTTGAGTAAATCGATGTGTATTTTCCGCTTTTGGGCCTTCTTCCAGCCCTTTTAATTCTTTAGTCATATTGTTTATCTATTTGGCTTTTTCGTTATGTTTTTTGGTAGCTATATTTTTATCCAAAATCTTTCAGTTTCTTTTGCATCCAGTTGTTTGTATGTTTTCGTGTTACCTCCTCCCCCTTGTTGATAGAATTTTCTTTCGTTGTTGGGGAATGTCCTGTTTTGTAAGTATTGTTTTACCCTTTGTCGATATTTCTTTAATCTTCCTTCTTTCGCCACTATTTTCTGGTTTATTTCCTCAAGTTGGATCATTTTTTCTTGTGTTGCCTTTTTTTTTTGTCTCTACATGTTCCAGCGTCTTTCCTTTGTTTTATCATTTTGGCAAGTTTTTGTAGATTTTTTTCTGCGTTTCCAGTCGAATTTCCCATCCTTGTTTTGATTTTTTCTTTGTGCTTTTTGAGGGGATCCCAATTTCCTCTCAAACTAATTTCGCCTAGATCGCATAGATTAATTCATTTAATTCGGTTATATCATTCGTTGATATATAAGTTAGTAGTTGGTTTATTTTCTTCGTTTCCATCTTAACTTTTCTCCATTCTATGTTTCTTAGTGATGGTAAGGTAGTCTTTTCTCCGCTCATAATTCTCTTTAGATTTTCTAGATTTACTTTTTTGTTCTTATGTTAGTGTTTGTTTTAGGTTGTATGGTTTGTACGTCGTTTTATTGTGTGGCGTTTCTATCATCAGAAGTTGGTGGTTCATTTCGTCAAGACTGTTTTAGTTAATACTTGGTGGGTTTGATATTGTATTACTACCTTGTTCATTTTTTATTATGGCTTGTTGTCCAAAACTAGTAAATTCTTGCCAGATCTTTATCATTCTTTTCCTATATCCTCTTTGTGTAGGGTTGCTCCTCAAATAGCAGTTTAGTACAAGTTGGTTATTTTCCCTAGTCCATGTTTTTTTGTTTGCGTCTCTGATTGCTTTGGTTTTTTAAATCGTCATTCTTGTACCTGAAAAAAAGAACAGCCAACATTCGCAGGATGACTCTCAGCTCTCCCATGTTGGCTACCTGGAGAGAGCTCCAACCGATCATGACACCCAAGCCTGTTGGCTGGGTCCCACGTTGTGTCATATTTTGCTTAAACATTTTCGTCATAGTTGGTATATTGTGGCTATACCAGAACCAGGGGTTGTTTATTATCAGCGCTCCTGACACAGATGTGACCGAGAACAGTCACAGTGACTGTCCATGAATAACAGGTCACCAAAAAGAAAAAAAAAAGAAAAAAAAAAAGATAAAATCTTCAATTCTAACTTAGTTAAAGTCCGTTATCCTACTATTTTCATGTCTTATTTCACGAATTAAGTACCTGAATTAGCTTCAGGTGTTCCTGTATCACCTTATGGTTTTATATTTTCTGCCCTATTTTGAGAGTTTATTTCTGCTAAGGCTGGTCATATTTCAATAAAGATTAGGCTCCTAATGTCTTTCCGGTTGTAGTGAGGACGGTAATTGTTCTTATTTAACGCTTTCAAACTATATCAGGTGCGTATATTTTCATCGATTGAGAGATGTCTCGTATGAGCCATACAGAATTTAGCGCAGTAAATTTAAACAAATCTATTTCGTCATTTCGAAATAGTTTAGCTGAAAAGAATTTTAGGAATTAAAAAGTTTTCATTTAAAATACAACTGCTTTCCAAACGATTTTACGAGTAAGGAAAAGTAATTTTTAAAAATTAAAGACATATTGTATTTACCCGACTTTCTTTTAAACCACACGGCAAAGATTCATTTATCTGCCCTAGTTAGATTCCTGCTTTCTCTCTTTTGTTTTTTTTTTTCTAATTTTATATATCATAAGAAATAGAGGTCACGTGACATTTAGAATATTCAATTCTAAACTCATTCCTATTTTTTTTTTGTTTATTTATTTATTTTTATGATTCCTTTGAGAGTTTTTCATACCAGCGTTAGCCGATGGTTTCTCACTGGAGTCTGAGAGGCAGCGAATCTCTTCAAGTCTCCAGGACTCTTCTCAGTATTCTGGCCGATCTTAATAATGCTGTCGTTTGGATGGTTTCAACTTGTCCTCTCATTTCCAAGTCCTCCAGTCTCATTATCAATTATTTGGCGAGTCTATCGAGCGCACCAATTACAACTAGTATCACCGTCACTTTCATGTTCCGTATTTTTTTCAGTTCTAGAGCAAGGTCCTGCTACTTATCTCTCTTTTCAATTTCTTTCAGTGTTACCTGGTGATCAGCCGGAGTGACAAAGTCTACAATTCGGCAAGTTCTCTTTTGTTGTTGACTATCACTCGATCTGGTCGTCTGGCTGATGTTATTATTTCATTTGGGGAGTGCAATTTTGAGGGTTTGGAATTCATATATATTTTAAAAGACTGTTAATAATACACTGGAAGCTTCACTTGTAGCTCTCATATATATAATGTGCATTTTTTGTAATTCTATCCATCATACTCATCAAATAAGCTTCTTATACAGGACAGTGGCATAATGGTTAAGGTGTTTGCTAATGGCCCGGGAGAGCTGGGTTCAATCCCAAGTCGATTCATGCCAAAAAAAACCCCAAATAGTATTTGATGCCGCCTTTCTTAACACTCAGCATTACAAGGTAAGGATCAAGGGTAAAGTGGAGCAATCCAGGGAAAGGAGTAGCGCTCTCCCTACACCTTGGTGCAGTAGTTATCGAAAAGGGAGCCTTCAGGTCACCCTCGACTATGGTAAAAAATAGTAACCAGCTTATTAGCCTAGAGGGTAGAGAGTTCGTCAATGGTCCAGGAGCCCGGGGTTCAATCCCAGGGCGTGTCATACCAAAGACTTTAAAAACGGTACTTGATACATCCTTGATTAACACTCATCATTATAAGGTACGTATCAAGGGTAAAGTGGAGCAATCCAGGGAACGGAGTAGCGCCCTCCCCAACACCTCGGTGTAGTACCTATTGAAACCGGTGCCTTCGGGTCACCCTCGACTACAGTCGCCAACTTTACTTTCTATAAATATGATTTGGCATTAAATAACCTACAAGGGCTGATATGCGATAAAACCCAACCAAACCAAATGAGGTATATTTAATATAAATGTATAAACATGGTTTGGCATTAAACAACCTATAAGGGCTGATATGCCGTAAAATCCAACCAACCAATCGAAAATCATTAGTTATTTATAGTGTCTGATTCTTAAAAGATTTAGTTTTATTTCTTGAAGTTAAGCTAACTTTAGTAAATATTTACATATATTAAGGTGTGCGTGAGAAACAGAGCAAGAGAGGAAGAAGGGAAGAGGGACGATGAGAGAGAGAGAGAGAGAGAGAGAGAGAGAGAGAGAGAAAATGAAGGGTAGTGTAGCTGGTAATTGACCAGTTTACGCCATCGCTAATGGAGATTTATTGCAAGGCAGTTCGAAGCAATGCAGTGTGGCAGAATGCCGACAAAGTGCTCGCTTTTCTCCGATAAAATTCGACGGAAGATTTACAGTTATTCTTTCGTAGAAATATTGTCTACCTTCATCTCTGCATGAAGTACTTAGTCAGGATTAGATGGTCATAAAGTCACTCTGTTAAACCACTTATTTAGAGAGGTGCATGGGGTCTTTTTGTTGAACGCGAGGTTTGACATTTTTCTTTGGGCATATGTGACGAAGTCCCTTGCACAACTCACCACTATACGTGAGTAACATTAAGTGAAATTCCGAAGAGAATAAGTGTTGTTTTTTTCCAACTGCATACTAGTGCTTTTTTTTTACTGTTTTTTTTTTTTTTTTTTTTTTTTTATAACAGCGATTTTGAAACACTCCAGTTTAAAAAAAATTAATTTGTGGGAGGAAAGGAGCCAAAAAAAGCTGAGTGCTTGAGATTGTTTCCTCATTGCAGCAAATTCATTGCGAAAAACAAAAAAGAATTTTTTCTTATAAATTTTAATATCGTCTTGGATATTATAATTCCTTTGTCGATATCCAAAGCCTACTTCGATTAATTCCAGAATATTGGTTTGGTTTTGATTGGTTTTATAGCATATCGATCATTGTCGGTTATTTAATGTAAAATGTATATTAATCCTATTTACCCAACCCCTCCGCTCGGGCAGATTTTTAAGCGGAGGTCAGTTTTTTAAGCGGAGTTTAACAGGTTTGAATTCAGAGTTTTCCTTCTCCTAGACTAGTTGCCTCACCAAAGCTGAAGAACCAGTCTGTCCTACTATTTACCCATAGCTGGAGGGAGAATAATTGGATTCATATCTTTCCCAAGGATATTAGTGGTATGTGAAATGCAGTCTCGTCCAGGATTTGAACTCGTATCGCTGTGTCCATTTCCTACGATGATAACTATTACACCACGGGCACCTCCAAATGTATATATACATACAAAAATTTGGCGAGCTCACTCAAAGGTGACCCGAAGACTCCCTTTTCAATAGCTACTACACCGATTTGTTGAAGAGGGCGGTATTCCATTCCCTGGATTGCTCCACTTTACCCTTGATTCTGACCTTATAATCCTTAGTATTGAGCAAGGCAGTGTCAAGTACCATTTTTGACTCTATGGTATGACTCGACCTGGGATTGAACTCCGGTGTCTCAGACCACTGACGAACACTACTCGTTATGTTACATATTGACCCTTGACCAAGCCGTCAATCAGAGAGACACCTGTGTAAATAAGCGGAAGAATATCACGTGATCTAATCGGAAGTGGGCGTTATGAAATAATATATGCAGATGCCTGTGGCAGTTGAGTCAGTTGGGGACAGTGAAGGCCAGAGTAAAAGCCAATTTGAAGTCAGTGAGAGCGCCCCGCTACGAGCTGCTGCCTCCAGTTGAGCGGCCTCCAGCAGCTGAGAGTTGGAAACAGTGAAGGCGAGAGTGAGAGCCAGTTGCAGTCAGTGAGAACGTCTATCTGGGGACTGTTGCTCTCAGCGGCCTCCGGTTGAGCAACCCCAGCCGAGATGTGGAAGAAGTGCTAAGTGGGTCTTGAAGATAACACAGCGTGCTATGGTCAAGAGAAGAAGTTATGGGTCAAGTTATGGGTCAATATGTCTCTCACACAACAGAGAAGTTTCAACTCCTTTCGAAAGAGTAAAAAGATATATACATTTTTAATAAGAAGTGTTGTCCATGATTACTTCGGCCACTATAATACAATTATTTTGAACAATTCAGTTTAACATAAATGCACAGTTTATTTCCCTTTAACCCATAGATAGTACCCTATCAGGTGCTACCACTCCGGGCCAGAGTGGACCTGGGAGTGAGGCAATAAAACAGTAGTCCGCATTCTCTAAAGCTTCTGTATTACTGAAGCCTCACCATCAGCCTTTTTATTGTCATATCCAGGACACTCGCTCGTGATGTCTTATACCTATGCAGAGATGCAGTCGGCGTATTTTACAGCACCAGCCATCTGGGCCACCAAAATATTACTATTTTATTCATTTTAAATAAAGTTAAAATTTAAACGGTATGTTATTTCCTCTGGGATTATCTTATGCCTAGAGGTTAGAGAATTGTATTCATTTCACATTCATTTTTTAATTTTTGTTTTGTTCCTAACGAGTGTTTTGCATATAGTCACATGATATCGACTACTCATTTCAAATACGAATAATTCTCCCATTGTTATATAGTTTCAAATATTCTTAACTTTTTGGAAACGATTTGCTTAATGAGTTGTATGGTTTCAAGTAATATTGTCTATTTAATTGTCATATTTTTAATCAAACAGGCGACATTTCCACACTAGACGTAACCTCTCTGAAACTAGTAGGCAAATTCACCAACCTAGGAAGCAATGTCTCATCAACCGAAAAAGACATCGACACGCGGCTAACGAAGACACGGACAGCTATCGATAGACTATTGATCATATGGAAATCAGACCTGACCGATAAAATGAAATGCAGTTCCTCCCAGGCAGCGGTTGTATCGATACTGCTGTATGGATGCACTACTTAGACGCTAACAAAACGGCTGGAGAAGAAGCTAGACGGCAATTACACAAGAATGTTGAGATCAATATTGAATAAGTGACGGCGGCAACACCCCACAAAGCACCAACTATACGGCCAACTGCCTCCCATCACGAAAACTATCCAAGTTAGACGAACCAGACACGCAGGACACTGCTAGAGAAGCAGAGATGAGCTCATAAGTGATGTACTCCTATGGACCCCCACACGTGGCCGAGCAAAAGCAGGACGACTAGCTTGAACATACATAAAGTAGCTATGTGAGGATACGAGATGAGGCCCTGAAGACCTGCCTGAGGCGATGAACGATAGGGAAAAGTGGCGAGAGGGTCAGGAATATCCTAGCTAGCGGCACGACATGATGATGAATTATCATATTTACCAACCCCTCCGCTCGCGCAGGATATGACACAAGGTCAATTTTTAAGTGGAGTCAAACAGGTTTGAACTCCGAGTATTCCTTCTCCTAGACTAGTTGCCTCAACAAGGCTGAAGAACCCATTCTGTCCTACTATTTACCCATAGCCGGAAGGGGAATAACTGGATTCATACCTTTCCCAAGGGTATTAGCGCTATGTGAAATGCAATCAGTCTGGTCCTGGATTCGAACTCGTATCGCCGTGTCCATTTCCTACGACGATAACCATTACACCACGGGCACCTCCTATTTAATTATAATTTGTGGCATTTCATAGGATTGTTTGTTTGCGATCATTTGTTTACACACAATTATTGGGTTTGCCCATTCGGCTGGGGCTGTAGAATACTATATCAACAGCTTTTCTGCAAAGGGGTTAAAAATGTCCTGGATATGACACAAAACACGGAATGTCCTGTTATGACACTAAACAAACTGATGGTGTAGTTTCCGTAATGCTGCAGTTTTGAAGAATATGAAGTACCAGTTCATTGCTATCACTCCCAGGTCTACTCTGGCCCCAAGTGGTAGCTCCTTATAGGGTCCACTGTATGTGTCAAATAGAACTAAACTGTGTACTTATGCTAAACCGAATTGCTTGAAATTGGACTGTTTTGATATTTAAATTGCGTACTTATGCTAAACTGAATTGAAATGGAACTGTTTTTGTATGCTAAACGGAATTGCTTGAAACAGAACTGTTTATTTGCATAAAAATGGATTTGGCATTAAATAACCTACAAAAATTGATATGCCATAAAACCCAAACCAACTGTTGTATCGTGGTAAGGAAAAGATACACAGTGAAACAGAGTTAATTATTTATTAATTGAAGTGGTACAGTCTGACAAGTATTATAAGTCTCACGCTGTTGGTGTTACGTCCGAAGCTGGTCTACTACTGACCGAGAGCTGTCTCTGTCTCTGCTTCTTTCTACTTCTCTTTCTGCTTCTGCGTGCTTCAGAAATACGGCGTTTTTATACTTCTGCAATACCGGAAGTCATGTGGTACGAGCCACTATACAACACAAACAGACAAATAAGTTATTGGGTTTCAAGTATTCCTATCAAATACAAATAATTGTCAAACAGTTGTAAGTTTTCAAGTTTTTCTATCTATTATTGATAATATTATGGTTTCAAGTATTTTTACCGAATACTTATAATTCGATCTATAGCTTGGACGCTGCCAAGTACTACTACTCTGTATCAGAGTGGGCCGGGAAGTAATGCCAATGAAGGGGTACTTCACATTTCAGAGGGCTCCAGAACACGAGCTTCACCACCGGATGCAATTTAGAGTAATACCTAGGATACCCGTTTTTTTGTGATAAGTCGACGGATATTTCTTTTCTCCAGGGAGACAGTCATTATTATCAGTACCCATAGGAAAAGCCCTATCCTTCCAACTATAGGTAGACGGGGTTCTTTAGCCTGGCTAAAAGTGGCACATTGCTGTGACTCGATGCCGTTCGCCGGAGATGAAAACGAAACGAAAAGATTCACTGAAAAAGCAAAAGTCAGAAACTTGGTCCAAGAAAAATTCAATTCACTAACCCTGACCCCACCCTCCACACAACCCGAGCTGGCCTCAATGCTGGGTGACCTTCAGTGGTAATTTTTGTGTCGATGAAGATAAACCATATCGTTCTATGAAACGCGGCTCACTATCAGTGCAGTTGGGGATGGTTTCGCTGACACCATAAGTCAAATTTCTTACTCGTCCTCTAACGGCTACTGACTGGCTGGTCAACCCCTTTTAAAATCCTGAACTATCGTGTGACTGTTTTTCACCCTTACTGTGGTTGACCGCTTATTGTCGGTCAATATTCACCAAGGATAGGAAGACAGTCACAATGTTACCTAGGGCAGGTTGGGGACTACTACAGTACAATAGCAACTGGTTTGGGAGAAGAAAACTTAGTTCAAACCACTAATCACTATTACTGGAGCTTCTCTATCAGATCGTTTAGTGTCATATTCTGGACACTCGTTGTTGGGGGGGGGAGGTCTTACCCCTCTGCTGAGATGTAGTCGGAGTATTCTGTAGTCCTAGCCAACTGGGCTAAAACCACCTGAGGATGGTAAAGAAAAAAAGCAACAATAAAAAGATGAAGCATTAACTATTTGAAATTTAATTTGAATATTCAATGAATTTCGTCTTACTTGTATTGACCGGACTGCCAATATCAATTCTCTAACTGCCTTGAACTCATTTCTCCCTGATTTCGTTCTCATTACCAGATAGCTGGTCTATACATCTTGTCACTAGCATAAAGCTTATTTATAAAGAACCTGAGTAAACCACGACGCTTTAATCTACCAAACCAGTAGCAACAAATAAAAAAAAGCTCTTACAGCCATTATCAGTCTTGACATGCTGCGTAAAAACAAAGAAAATTATTCAAGTGACTTTAAGTGCTTTTATCATGACTGTAAGCGATTTGATAACACGTTTCGTTTGATAGCATAAAATAAGACTTTTTTATTTTAATTTGGAGAAATATACAGAACTATTTTTGTTCGTAGGATCTTTCTGTTGTCATTCTTCGTTCTTTGTCAGTTCCTAAGCAGCCGTATCACACTCTTGCGATATTACTTCACACGTTTCACTTTTAAATGAGCTTTGCAACAGTCATTTATACCTGCCTTTTCTTCCCCAATGTTTCATCTTCATTGCAGTAAATATTCTCTAATCTAATTTTCCGTTAGTTTTGCTCCTACTCAGCACAAAATGTTAAAAAATAAATATGACGATCGAAAGACCTGAGGCTTCACTTTTTTTCAGAAATTTACCAAAGTGCACGGAAAGGTAATTAAAGCATTCCCTGATGTCTGCGCTTGACACCAGTTTTCTGCTAGTTTTTAATGTTAACTTATCGTGGCTTAATATCATATTCAATGATGTCGCTCCAATTTATAAAAGGTAATTTTTGATTTTGTAATTATTCTACTAAAATTAATATGTTGTCATAAGAGGACTGGTGATGGGACTAGGCAAAGTTTGTTTCAATAAAGAATTTTAATAAAGAATCAAACAGCAAATTTTAGCAGACGTATTTTTTTTAATCATTCAAGCACTTGATCAAACAAATGTCATATCTAGGACACTCGCTGCAAGATTGATACTAATAATAAGTCACCAGTCGCCATTAGATGGAAAACAATAATAAGTCACACTTAGATTGATACCAATAATGAGTCACACTTAGATGAATACCAATAGATTACACTTGCAATAATAAATCACACGTAGATTGACACCAATTATAAGTCACACTTAGACTGATACGAATAATGTCAAACTTAGATTGATGCCAATAATGTCACACGTACATTGATACGAATAATGTCACACTTAGATTGATACGAATAATGTCAAACTTAGATTGATACCAATAATGTCACACTTAGATTAATACCAATAATGTCACACGTACATTGATAAGAATAATGTCACACTTAGATTGAAACCAATAATGTCACACGTAGATTGATACGAATAATGTCACACTTAGATTGATACCAATAATGTCACACTTAGATTGATACCAATAATGTCACAAATACATTGATAAGAATAATGTCACACTTAGATTGATACCAATAATGTCACACGTACATTGATAAGAATAATGTCACACTTAGATTGAAACTAATAATGTCACACGTACATTGATACGAATAATATCACACTTAGATTGATACCAATAATGTCACACGTACATTGATAAGAATAATGTCACACTTAGAATGATACGAATAATGTCAAACTTAGATTGATACCAATAATGTCCCACTTAGATTGATACCAATAATGTCACACGTACATTGATAAGAATAATGTCACACGTAGATTGAAACCAATAATGTCACACGTACATTGATACGAATAATGTCACACTTAGATTGATACCAATAATGTCAAACGTACATTGATAAGAATAATGTCACACTTAGATTGATACCAATAATGTCACACTTAGATTGATACCAATAATGTCACACTTAGATTGATACCAATAATGTCACAAATACATTGATAAGAATAATGTCACACTTAGATTGATACCAATAATGTCACACGTACATTGATAAGAATAATGTCACACTTAGATTGATACCAGTAATGTCACACTTAGATTGATACCAATAATGTCACACGTACATTGATAAGAATAATGTCACACTTAGATTGATACGAATA
>OY757913.1:12865784-12940784 GCA_963585895.1 Sepioteuthis lessoniana
CTTGCACATTTCCCTGTGGATCGCCTTTATTATTATTATTATTATTATTATTATTATTATTATTATTATTATTATTTCTAGTTTTCTCCATCTTATGATCGTTGCTTTTTATCACAACATCCCTGGTCAACTCACGTTTCATTATTCACATAATCTTATTGTTTTTCTTAAAATATTGTCGACATTTCTTTCAACATTCTATATCAATACCATTTTACTACCGGTGAGTTTTTGATACCAGTTCTTGTGGATGTTTTTTTTTTACTAGAATCGGAGTGACAGCAAGTCTCCCCTATTCCCCAGGATTCTTCTAAAAAAAAAAACCAAAAAAAAACAGAAGCCGATTTAAGTGCTGGATGGTCTCCGTTCTTCTTCTAATCTTCACTTTATTGAGTCCTTTTTTAGCTTATTGAGGACTGTTCCAAGTGCTCCAACTACGATTGATATTACTGTCATCTTCCACTCGGTCATTATTACGACGCATTGATACTATCTTAAATACTGTCAAATCCTGTTCATCTTTTTTTCTTGATATACACAGTCTGTTTCCGTCATCTCTGGTGTGTAAGGCCTTATGCATCGTCATGAATTTATTTGTTCTGTAGTGTTTTTGTTGAAGTTCATTTCTCGTCCACTTTAAGAATGGTCCCGAGTAACTTACGATAGGGATATTCAAGTAATACACTGATGGTCTTTTATTGGATTCGGAGTGATAGCAAGTCTTCTCTATTCTCCAGAACTCTTCCCAGTATTCTGGCCGATTTTAAAAATGCAGTAATTTGATTTGTCTTGGCTTGTCCTCTGATTTCCAAATCTTCTATTCCCCTTTCCAAGCCTTTAAATTCATCCGTTACAATTGGTATCATAGACGTTATGTTCTATTCTTTTTGTTCACTGGCAAAGTTTAAGTAGCTGTCACTCTTTTCATTTTCTCTTATTTTCACTGTGGTCCCCAGCGACGGCAAAGTCCATCATTCGGCAGGTCCATTTTTTGTTGATTATAAAAAGGTCTAGTCTTCTGGTTGGAGTTAAGGGATCTGGTTATATCTCAAAATCCCCCAAAATTTTATGTATAATTCTCTCGGATAAATTCTGGTTTTTGCATATACCATTCGATTGTAAGGTAAAAATAACAATAAAAATAACAATAATGATAAAGATAATATTGGAAATAACAGGACACTGACTTCTGAGAATTCTCCTCCATCTAAACAATGCAGTGCTTTGTAAAGGTTCTCTCCTTCCTCTGATCTCGAATTCTTCCAGTATCTGTTCCAAGTCCTCCATCTACAGTTGGTATCACTGTCACCCTCAAATATTACTGTTTTTTTTTAGTTGTCCAGCATGATCGAAGTATTAGTTTATCTTTTCACTTTTTTTTTTACTTTTTATTTTTACTCTTTGGTCATCTGGGTCAGACAAATCCACACGATGAGAATTTCTTTTTTTTTCTTGTGAATTAGGTGATCCGTTTGAATCTAAAAATTCCAAAGAATGTTATGCTCCTTATTTCTTTGGGCAGTTTCTGATTTGTGGAAAGTCTCGTTGTTGTTGTTGTTGTTCTTCTTCTTCTTCTTCTTCTTCTTCTTCTTCTTCTTCTTCTTAATTATTGTTGATTTTTATAATAACAATGAGTCAATAAAACAAACGCAACAGAAAATCGAAAAAATAGCAGTCTTCAACTTATATCACCTTCCTCGATGGCCTGTCTTTTATTAGACTGGTTGATATGCAGTAAAAATCAATCGATCGATCGACTTTGATGAACACTCTATGATGACTGTATATTTGAAGCACCTTCAATGACTTACCGTAAGCTTTTTTCCTGCTTATTGTGAATTTTTTTTCGGATTTCAGCCTTTTCAGATCTTCGATTATATTTAACGAACTTAAATATTTTTTTTGTTTTCTGTTCATTGTCCTTCACAACTAAAATTTCGACCTCAGTTTGTTATTCTATGAGTGACCGATTGCTCTTAACGGCATCCTAGCCCGTATCGGGTAACTGCTTGCCTCGAGGAAACATATTAAGTGTATGTTCATATTAACATTTTCTCTGTAGTTTTTTGCTCACAGTAACATGATATAAAGTATTCCTATCTAATACAAATAATTTGCATACAGTTGTATAGCATTGATTGATTTTAATGCCATGTCAAATCATTTAAGGTTAATTCATACCGAGGGGTTTGAGAATTGAGTTCATTGTAGTCTAATGAGAACTGTGTTCATTGTACTCCAATGAGAACTGTGTTCATTGTAGTCTAATGAGAACTGTGTTCATTGTACTTCAATGAGAACTGTGTTCATTGTAGTCTAATGAGAACTGTGTTCATTGTAGTCTAATGAGAACTGTGTTCATTGTACTCCAATGAGAACTGTGTTCATTGTACTCCAATGAGAACTGTGTTCATTGTAGTCTAATGAGAACTGTGTTCATTGTACTCCAATGAGAACTGTATTCATTGGACCTGGGAGTAATGGAAACGAAGGGGTACTTCATACTTCCCATATCTCCAGAATTTCAGTTTGATTATTAAATGCAGTTTATTTTTAAAGAGACTTTTTGATTATATAATATCAAGTATACCTATCTAATACGATTAATTTGCACCCAAGTGTATAGTTTCAGGTACTCGTATACCTTACCTTGCGTTGGCAATTTGTTCCAAGAGAGGCAGCTTAAATCAAAAAACGATTTAAGTCGAATTGACTCGTTACTTGGCTAAACCACAAAATAACCATTCCCAGTTCTGTATTTAATCTATAAATTCATTTTTAATAATTTATGGTCAATAAGAATGTATTTTAGGCTTACAAACAAATAAATTTTAGTTTTTGATAAAGTACAGAGAAGAAGTAATGCAAGTCTACGAATACATGTATGTACGTGGTGCGTTCAATAAGTTTCCAGCCTTTTTTGTACAGGCATTTAAAATTGTTGTAGACTCTTGAAAATTCACTATGTTATTGCTACACATCTTATGAGATGACTGACCAATTTTTATGATTCAGCTTCAAATGAACAGCTACAGCAGCAATTGGAATACACCCTACTAAAGTCTGATTGTCACAGATGGTGAATTTCAAAAAAGCAATCTGGACGTGAGGACACTTTAGAAGAACGATATGCAATAAAATTCTGTTTTAAACTTGGAAAAAATGCCACAGAAACCTATGGAATACTTCAAACTGCTTTTCGACCATCTTGCATGAATCAAGGATCAGTTTTTGAGTGGTATAAGAGATTCAAGGAAGACAGGGAGTTTGTGAGGGATGATGAGAGGTGTGGGAGGAGAAAGGAAGTCAATACACAAGAGTTGATTGGCCAAAGGGTTAGGGTTAGGGTTTCTATGTTGAGGTTTTAAGGGAGTTCACGAAGATGCCAGCACTCTTCAAATTGGGTCTTTGGCATTTCCACCAGGACAATGCACTAGTCGATAACTCCATCCTTGTCAAAGACCATTTGACCGAGATGGGTATCAAGACAGTTCCTCGGCCTCCCTATAGCCTAGACCTTGCTCCCTGTGACTTTTGGTTATTCCCTAAGCTCAGAGGCTGTCGCTATGAGACAATTGAGGAGATGAAAGAGGCTGTGGCGAAGGTCATTGACACGCTCACACAAGAGGACTTCCATTGGGCCTTCCAGAAGTTGTTGGAACGGTACAACAAGTGCATTGCAGCCGGGGGAGATTACTTCGAAGAGGACTAGAGTTTCATGTGCGTACTATCAATAAAAGTGCCTATACGAAAAAAGTCTGGAAACTTATTTAATGATCCTCTCGCATACTTGTAAATGTAGATGTTTACGATTTTGCAATCTTTACAGTACATCGTGGAGTCTTTTTTTTGGAATCTGGTTTGCTCTAAGACATAAAATAAAATAATTTTTAAGGTTAAATAACAAATCCAGTTATTAGAATTATTTTGTCATAACAGAAAATAAACTAATTTATTCTAAATTTACTAATATTTACATTCAATTTGTTTATTTGCGTATATTTTCAGTAATATGGTTTTATGTTCTTTTAACACTATACAAGCTGGACGGCAATTACACAAGAATGTTGCGAGTAATATTGAATAAGTCCTGGCGGCAACACCCAACAAAGCACCAACTATACGGCCACCTGCCTCCCATCACGAAAACTATCCAAGATAGACGAACCAGATACGCAGGACACTGCTGGAGAAGCAGAGACGAGCTCATAAGTGATACACTCCGATGGACTCCTACATATGACCGAGCAAAAGCAGGACGACCAGCTAGAACATACATACAGCAACTATGTGAGGATACGGGATGTAGCCCTGAAGACCTGCCAGAGGCGATGGACGAGAGGGAAAAGTGGCGAGAGAGGGTCAGGGATATCTGTGCTAGCGGCATGACATGATGATGAATAATCATATTTACCAACCCCTTCGCTCGGGCAGGATACGACACAAGGTCAATTTTTAAGCGGAGTATAACAGGTTTGAATTCCGAGTATTCCTTCTCCTAGACTAGTTGCCTCACCAAGCCTGGAAAACCTAGTCTGTCCTAATATTTACCCATAGCTGGAGGGAGAATAATTGGATTCATACCTTCCCTAAGGGTATTAGTGCTATGTGAAATGCAATCAGTCTGGTCCAGGATTTGAACTCGTATCGCCATGTCCGACATGATGATGATGATGACGTCTTCAATATTTGTGGCGGACTGACGTCAAGACTAATAAAATGACTCAGATTTGATTTTTATTCTTCCGCAAATATTTTTTGACAAACGACCTATAATCGATAACAACCTTACTCGAAACCGCGTAATCCGAGGAATACCTGTATTTCTCTCAAATACTTATAAATCTATGGTTTAAAGGAATTATTTCTATTTGATAATAGTCATTAGTTTTCACACTGTTATATACATACAAGTAACTAGTAATAATCCTGATTAAACAATTTTAGCTTCAACTAATATAATCAACTTATTCTAAATAGAAATAATTTTCAATTATATGATATCGAGTATTCGTATCGAATATGAATTATTTTCAAAAAGATTACTTTGATCCATAGATGGGACCTAAACAGATACTGCCACACTGGCTTTGAGTGGACCTGGGAGTATTGGAAACGAAGGGGTACTTCACACTCTCCATATCTCCAGATTTTCAGTTTTATCATCAAATGCAGTTTATTGTTTTACCAAGCACACCATTTCATTTATTTTGGGAGAGGGGGGTCTCTTACTTCACTGCCGGGGGTACAGTCAGTAAATTTTAAGCCCCAATATCAGAGTGGAATTCTGGTCAAATTATTATCAATGTTTCTCTTGTGTTTTCATCTCTCTGCGATTTTCTTTCTTTCTTTCTTTCTTTTTTCTTTCTTCATTTCTTTCTTTCTTTGTTTTGGCTGTCTTTCTTTCTTTATTTCTTATTCAAATCATTTCTTTCTTTCTTTCTTTCTTTCTTTCTTTTTTTTCTTTCTTTCTTATTTAAATCATTTCTTTCTTTCTTTCTTTCTTTCTTTCTTTCTTTAAACCATTTTGTTTATTTGTTTGTGTGTTTCTATTGTTTGTCTTTCTTATTTGCCTATTGATTTTTACTTTCTTTTTCGCAATTTTCCGTTTTCTTCTCCCCTTCTTTCTTTCTTTCTTTCTTTTTTTCTTTCTTTCCTTCTTTCTTTCTTTCAATTTTTTTTCAGCTTCAATCTAATCCTTCCAATATTTGTTCTTTTTTTTTTTTCTTCATTTTCAATCTTCGGCTTTTACTTTCGGCCATATTGTTCTTTTTCTGCCTTTAGCGTTCCTATGTATTTTTCTTTTCATCATCTTTTGTTTAAATTGTATTTATCACTGTCTATTCACGTCGCTGTCATTTTTTTTTTTCATATTTGCCTCAGATATTACTTAACCTTTTATTTGCTCGGGTTACCTCCCTTGGTTCCAAAGTGTCACTCCAAATATAGTTTCTTTTCACCTCAAATTGCATATACAATTCTTTCCGTTACACAAACTTACTTAAGCGCGTACGCGGGCGCGAGCACACACACACACACACACACACACACACACACACACACACACACACACACACACACACACACACACACACACAGATTCACTTACTCATTTACTTGAGTATCTATCTATCTATCTATCGCACTCTGTTCATATCTATCTATCTATCTATCTGTCTATCTCAGCCGGTTCACATCTATCTATCTATCTCTCTATCTATCTATCTCAGCCTGTTCATATCTATCTATCTATCTATCTATCTATATATATATATATATATATATATATATATATATATGTATACTTACTCTTAAATAATCTTTCTGACTGTAAAGAAACTGTAAAGAAACTGTCTTTAGAGTTACACACCATTTATACGCCTGTACAAGTAGCAAGATGGTTATTGACACGGAAAATTATACCGTCACGGCAAGTTCAAATTCCGGTTGAAGCTGCAATAACTTCGCTCTTATGAGGTTATAAAACACAATAATAATTTCCCGTGGTGTAATGGTTATCGTCGTAGGAAATGGACACGGCGACACGAGTTCAAATCCTGGACTGATTGCATTTCACATAGCACTAATACCCTTGGGAAAGGTATGAATCCAATTATTCTCCCTCCAGCTATGGGTAAATAGTAGGGCAGACTAGGTTCTTCAGCCTTGGTGAGGCAACTAGTCTAGGAGAAGGAAAACTCTGTTAAATTCCGCTTAAAAAATGACCTTGTGTCATATCCTGTCCGAGCGGTGGGGTTGGGTAAATATGATAAAACACAATAATATGTCTTCCGGTATGAGTAAAAATATCAAGTCAGACTGGGCTCACTAGATTTTATAAGACAACCAGTTTAGGAGAAGGACCGGTGCGAATCCAAACTTCTGCCAACATCTCCTTGGGACAGAATGGCAGGGTTTTGTTTGGTTTCATGTAATATCAAATCCTTTTTATAAATATTTTAGATATATGACTTCTAAACACATTTTGTACATAACATTTTTAAACAAGCCTGAGCTCATTTTTTTTACACACAATTAAACTGTTTTACTTAATTTTAAACAATTCAGTTTAGCGTAAGTACAGTTTTCTTGTTTACAAAGAGTTAAACGATCAAGCAGTTCTATTTCAAGCAAATCAGTTTAGCTTAAGTTCACAGTATAAATGTCAAACACTTTTATTTGATCCATTCATTAAAAACCTCTCAGGTGCTGCTAAACCAGCCCAGAATGGACCTGATAAAAAGGGGGTACTCAGTATTTCTCAAAGCTCCAGTATTACTTGAGTCTCACTATCAGTTTGTTTAGTGTGTTACCCAGGACACTTGTTGGAGAGTTTTACCTCACTGCAGAGATGCAGTCGGTGCATTCTGTAGTTCCAGCCAACTGGACAAGTGTGGCAGCTTAAACGCAATCACTCCCGATCTCTTTTATACATCATATATATATATATATATATATATATATATATATATATATAAATGGTCCAGGAGACTAGGGCTCAATTTCAGATTGAGTCATAAAATAATGATTCTTTTATGCTTCCTTGCTTACCACTCAGCTTTGTAAGTTACGGATCAAGGGTAAATTGGAGCAATCCTGGTAAAGCAGTTGCGTCTTCCCTTACACCTTGGCGTCGTAGCTATTGAAAAGGGAGCCTTGACTTCGTCGTAGCTATTGAAAAGGGAGCCTTGACTTCGGTCGGCTAACTTACTCTTTTTTTTTTCTGCGAATATTATCAGATGAAATAAATAATTTTTTTGGCCCACTCCTTGTTTTTCCGCACCTTTTGTTAAATAATCTGAAATTCATCTTTTACAAACTAAAACTTCCGCCTTGACATCTGATTTGAAGTCCTTTTCTTTAGCAGTCGTTTTTTCCGGTGCTCGACATTAGATTTCCATGTTCAAAATCATTGAATTATTCTAGAATTGTCTCCTTGATACCTTTCGTGTTTCTTCCTTAAAAGAAAAAATAAACTTTTCGATAGTTTCCTGGATGGCTTCGTTGGGAATTTAGTTTCTTGTCAATTCGGAAACCATCGCTGATAAATAATTACAAAAAAAGGTTTCTGTTTTTCATTGTGTCGACTAAAATTTTTTTAATTTTCTTTCACTCAGTTTAACAATCTTTATTTATTTATTTAATTATTTGATTAAATCTTTTTATTTTCATGTCAATTGGCTAATTTGTTTGTTTGTTTGTTTGTTTGTTTGTTACTCTCTTTATTCTTAAATTCCTTCTTTTTTCATTTGCATCGTTTTCATTTCTCTCATCAGGTCTTTCTTTATTCTTCAGTCAATCTTAATTTTCTATCTATCTATCTATCTATCTATCTATCTATCTATCGTATCTTCTTTGTTTTACCTTATATAGCGTTCTTTCTTTCTTTCTTTGATTAACTGTTTTCTTTATTTCATGTTAATTTTCTTGTTTGATTGATTCTTTCTTTCTTTATTTTTCTGTTTTCCTTTCCTAAGATACTTTCTTTATTTCATGTTGATTTTCTTGTTTGTTTGATTCTTTCTTTCTTTTTCTTTCTTTTTAGCTATCTCCTTTGTTTCATGTTAATGGGCTTCTTTCTTTCTTTCTTTCTTTCTTTCTTTCTACGCCCTTTTCTTTTTATTTCTTCCTTCCTCTCCCAGATCGATTCAATTTATCTTTATTTATTAAACTCCGTTTGGTCAAACAACCATTTCACTTCTCATCCAAATTTCTACATTCTGCTTCCTAGAGAAAATCTGTAGACACATCTTTTTTTATTTTTTATCTTGCCTTTACCAAATTTCTCCAGATGAAGAATACGCAACTATCTCAGGCATCAAGCCGGTTCCGTATTATTTCGGAAGCTTTGTTTATTGCGACACACATCATGGGAAATAAAGAAGAATATTATCTAAATTTCAACACTGGATGGATTAGTGGATGAATCTCTAATTCATCCACTAATCCATCCAGTGTTAAAGCCTATTAATACTTTCTCTTAAATACAACTTACATTTATGGTCAATATGGAAAGGTAAGAATAGACCATATGGAAATTTGATCTCACTGATAAAATAAAACAGAAATTCTTCTAAGTCATAACAGTGTCAGTACTACTGTATGGTTGCACTATTAGGATTCTAACGAAGCCCTGGAAAAAAAAGTGAGATGAAAACTATACAAGGATGCTGCGTGCTGTTTTAAACAAATCCAGGAAGCAGCAGCCGAAAAAGTTGCGGTTGGACGTCCGTTTATTTCTCATCTCGCAAGCCATCTAGGTTAGACGAATAAGACATGAACCACGTTCTCTTATGGACTCCTACGCATGGATACATTAATGTTGGCTAATCAGCAAAAACTTACGTACATCAACTCTGTACGGACATAAAGTGCCTATTAGAGAACTTACCAAGAGCAATGGCCGATAGGGACGGATGAAGAGAGAGAGAGAGAGAGAGAGAGGGGGAGATCGTGAGTGTGTGTGTGTAATGATAATCCATTTTGCTGGAACCACTTGATGATGAGAATGATGAATATCATATTAGAAAATGCAAATTTCCGGGCTTCTTTTTATTTCTATGTGATTTCCATTATACCATCTGAGATTCATTTTCTTCGATTCTCCGTTGGAATATGGGTTATAAATCCGTTTAATGTTATTCGTTTTCGATAGAAATACTTGTAAATCCAATGTATTTCGAATAGTTACTCTAGACCATTGGGCGAATGAGTATAGTCATCACCAATGGCCTGGTTATAGTCATACCAAAGACTCAAAAAATGGTACTTGAAGCCTCCTTGCTTAACATTCAGCTTTATGAGGTACGTATCAAGGGTAAGGTGGAGCAATCCAGGGAAAGGATTAGTGCCCTTTCCCACACTTCGGTGTAGTAGCTATCGAAAAGGGAGCCTTCGGGTTACCCTCGACTAAGGTCTCCAACTAATAATTGCTTACTAAGGATTTTGCTTGCAATTCTTTTTACACCAGCGTTAGCTGATGGTCTTTCACTGGAATTTGTGTGACGGTAAGTCTCTTCATGTCTCCAGGACTCATCTCAGTATTTTGACCGATTTGAACAATACAGTAGTCGAGACGTTTTCGACTCGTCCACCTATTTTCACCTCTCCTAGTCCACTTTTCCCAGCCTTTGAACACTGTTCTAAGTGCGCCAAACACATTTGTTATCGCCGTCACGTTCATGTTCCACACCTGTTTTGTTTTCTGTCAAAATCCAAGTAGTTTGGTCTCTTTTTTTTTTTTTTAGTTCACCTTGAGGTTCGCTGGGACGGTAAAGTCCATTATAAGGCAGTTTCTCTTTTTTGTGTCAATTAATTACATATAGGTCTCTTCTGGTCGGTATGAGACGATCTGCTTGTGACTCAAAATCTCAGAGAATTCTGTGTGTCTCCTTCCGCTGAAAGGGTTCTGGTTTTTGCCGTAGGAATTTTGCAGTCGTTTTTAGTAGTATGGTCAAATGTTAACTTCTTGCACAATTCCCGGAGGATAACCTTTCCAAACCAGTCGAGTCTACTCTTATACTTCCTTTGAGCTAGTTTGCTACATTCGCTTATTATGTGATTGATTGCTTCGACTCTATCACCACAGAACATATACTTGCTATTTCAGGAGGTGCCCGTGGTGTAGTGGTTATCGTCGTAGGAAATGGACACGGCGACACGAGTTCAAATCCTGGAGGAGACTGATTGCATTTCACATAGCACTGATACCCTTGGGAAAGTTATGAATCCAATAATTTTGCCTCCAGCTATGGGTAAATAGTAGGGCAGACTAGGTTCTGCAGCCTTGGTGAGTCTAGGAGAAGGAAAACTCTGAATTCAAACCTGTTAAACTTCGCTTAAAAATTGACATTGTGTCATATCCTACCCGAGCGGAGGGGTTGGTAAATATGTATACTTGCTATTTGGTTGCGTATAATTACTTTACCCCTTTAAGGGTTTTTCATACCAACGTTAGTTGATGGTCATTCACTGGAATTTGAGGGACAGTAAATCTCCTCAAGTCTCCAGGACTCTTCTCAGTATTCTAGCCAATCTTAACAATCCCGTAGTTGCGAAGGTTTCTACTTGTCCCCTGATTTCTAATTCTTCCTGTCCTTTTACCAATCTTTTGGGGATTGTTCCGAGTGCACCAAATACAATCGGTATCACCATCACCTTTATGTTCCATAGTTCTTCAGCTCTCTAGCAAGGTCCAGATATTTATCCCTCTTTTTACCTTCTATTAATTTTACTCTGTGGTCTGCCAGGACGACAAAGACAACTATTTGGCTCTCTCTCTCTCTCTCTCTCTCTCTTTTGTTGAATATCACTAGGTCTGGTCGTCTGGCCAAGATCATAGGATCCCCTTGTATCTCATAATCCCAGAGAAGTTTATACTTCTTATTCTCTGGGATAGATTCCATGTTGTACATATTCCACTTGTTTGTATGGTCAAATTTCAATTTCTTGTATAATCCTCAGTAGATCCCCTTTCCCACCCAGTCATGTCTAGTCTTATACTTTTTGCGCTTATTTGCTACATTTGCTTATTATGTGATTGACCATTTCGTCTCTGTCACGACAATCTGCATTTGCTGTTTTGTTGCGTCTAGTCTATACATGCTTTAACGTAGTCTGTCCTTATGGCGTTGTTTTGTGCTGGTATTTGAAGAGATTCAGTTTCTCTCTTTTATGCTTATTGCGTTGTTTTATGCAAATATTTGAAGAGAATCCGTTTTTCTTTTAAGGTTTCCTTTTCTTAGCCATGTCCAATTCTTCTTGAGTGAGAGATCGCTCGTTTATCGCTTGTAATATCGATATAATTGTTTTTCTTTCTATTTTTGTTCCCCACTTATAGTTGTTCTGTTGATGCTTGCGTTGCTTGTATTATTTCCCGTCGCTTCAATTAGCCTTTCTTTGTTCTTTTTTATGCAGTCTTTTTTATGAGTCGTTTTATCGATGCATCGATGCTATACTAAATGCTGGTGACTGATCTTCCTCCTTCTTTTCTTGACACAAACACCCTGTCTATACCATCTCTGGGATGTAAGGCTTTATGCATCGTCATCAGTTTTCTTGTTCTCTGGTCCATTTGTTACAATTCTTCCCTCGTGCACTTCAAGAATGGTCCCGAGTATCTTACGAGACGGACAGCCCAAGTATAAGGTTCCAGTTATATAGATTGGTTTGGTGTTGTTTTCTAGTTCTCCTTAGATGTTCTTTTTAAATTTTTTCTCGTTTCAGCTTTTTGATGGGGCTCATTTCCAACATTCCCAAGTAGTTGTAATTTTCCTCTTCTCCGAGCCTTCGGATTTTTCCAGATTTCGTAGTTCTATTCCGTCCGTCATTTGCTTTCTTTCGCTTTTCAATATTAGCATAGCACTTTTTTGTCTGCCGAATTCAATCCCTATATCCTGATTATATATATTCACTGGCTATTTTAGGGTTTTTGATTCTTTTTTTTTTTTTTTGGCAGTTTGATGTCGTTCATGTACATTAGGTGGTTAATCTTTTCTTGTGATTTTGTAAGTTTGTATCCACCTGTGCTTTTCCTGTATACGTCACTGAGTGGCATCATCGCTATCACAGATAGTAATGCCGATAGCACATCTCCCTGGAATATACCTCTCTGGATTTTTACCTCAGCGAAACTTTTTTCCTGCTGTTAATTCCACTCTCCAGTTTTCAGGCTTTCCTCGATTAACTTTATGCCTTTGTCGGATATGTTGTACATTCTGCGGCATCTGTTATCAAGCTTTGTGGGACCATATTGTATGCCTTTTTGTTATCAATCTACGGCACAGCTACATTTTTGCGATATGTTGTGCTGTCCTTCAGGATGTGTTAATCAATGTATAGTAGATCTGTTTCTCTTGTACCCCTGCGACATCATGCCTTCAGGGAACAGTCAGCGAATAGTAAATTTCTTCCCTTATTTGTGCTGTTAGTATTTTTCACATCATCAGTAGGCACGTTATTGGTCGGTAGTTGTTTAGAACGTTTTCTTTTTTAGGTGTCTTTTTGGATCTGGGCTGCGTTATTTTCTGTCATCCATTCCGATATATCTATTTCTTTCAGGCATCTATTAATTTCGATAACCAGTCTGTCGCGGATGGACGTGAACATTTTAAACTGGTATCCATCTATGCCATCATGATCTGGCGATTTCCAATTCAGTACCTTTTTAAGTGTTGCTCTGAGTAAATCGATGTGTAATTTCGCCCAATTTCCTTTTTCGATTCCTTGTAGAACTTTTTCCATGTTTTTTTATGCTTTCGGCTTTTCTGTTATGATCTCTCGGTTCCCATATTTTGCTCCAGAACTGTCTTGCTTCCTTTGCATCCAATTGTTGGCATGTCCACCTGCATTCTCCGCTTACTCGTCAGAAGAATTTTTTCCTTGTTTTAGAATGTCCTATTTTATTTGTATTGTTTGATTCTGCCTTAGTATCTTTTTAGTCTTCCTTTTTTCACCAGAACCTTCTGATTTCTTGTTGCCCAGTCAGTTTGGGCTGTAGAATATACAGACTGTTTCTGTGCAGAGGGGTAAGATCCCCTCAAGAGAGTCATAGAGATGGCACTAAACAATCTTATGGTGAGGTTTAAGTAATGCAGGAGCTTTAGGGAATGCGGAGTAGCCCTTCATTGCCATTAATCCCAGGTCCACTCTGGCTTAGAGTGAAAGCACTTGATATGGTCCTATCCATGGGTCAAATAGAACTAAATTGCGTACTTATGCAAAACTAAATTATTTGTTATAGAACTGCTTTGATATTTAAACTGCGTACTGATGCTCGACTTAATTGCTTGAAATAAACTGTTTTGACATTTAAACTGCTTTCTTATGCAGAATTTTTTTGAGTAGAATTGTTTTTGACATTGAAACTTTACCTACGCTAAACTGAATTGTTTGAAAAAGAACTGTTTTTGCATTTAACTGTGTGTGGACAAAAAATATACTGACTCTAAACTGAATTGTTTGAATTAGAACTGTCTGACTAAACCGAATTGCTTGAAATAGAAATGTCTAATGACAATTAAACTGTGTACTCATGCTAAACTGAATTGTCTGAAATAGAACTGATTATTTGTATAAAATGGATTTGGCGTTAAATAACCTACAAAGGTTGATATGCCATGAAACCCAAACAAATAACCATCTGATTTATCTTTTCGGGTTGTTGCATTTCTTTTAAGCATGTTGCTTTTTTCTTCTCGTTTCAAAATATTCAAGCGTTTTTCGTCTGTCTTAGAATTTTTGCTTGTTATCTGTGTTTCTAATCTAATTCACCATCCAGGTTTTCAGTTTCTGTCCATGGAACTCTGATTTTCGTACAAACTAATTTTGCTCCCGCTTAGACTTCTTTCGTACACAACTTTCAATTATCTCTTAAAAATGTATGAAAATATAGCTAAAATGCTTAGTTTTTCTCGATTTTTCACTTATTTTACCAAGTATAAATTTCAGTGTTTTTCTGAAAGGTTTTAGTATTGCTAACGTATATATCGTGTGCACATACACATATTTATGACAAAAATGACATTTGCGATGTTATTTTACTAGATTTACATTTACGTACACGGTTTTCAGTTATGTCTTTAAAATGTTTAATTTCGTTATGTTGTTCTTTGCGAAGTGACTTTATGTTCATTAATTTTTTCAGTTTTTATCTTGGTTTCTGAGAGATGGTATTATGCATTTCTTTTCAGACATTATTCTCTTTGTAATTTCTATATTTATTTTTTTCTTCATTTGTTTGTTCTTTTTTTCTGTGTGATTTGGGTGTGTGGTGTTTCGATTCAGTTAGAGGGTTCTTGTTTTTTCAGTATTTACCGTCCTAATTCTTGTATTCGGGTGTTTTTGACATGGATCATAGTATTATTAGTATTATTTTAATATTATTATTCGTCAACGTCCATTTAGAAGCTGCAGCGGAATAATTACCAACTAAACAAAAAGTAAATCTAGAGCCCCATGGGAGACATTAGCGGTTAGAGAAAAGCGTGTAGACGTGAAAACTGCCTCCAAATGCAAAAGGAAGAGCCCAGCTAATACCAATGCACTGAAACTTAAAAAGGCACAAAATGAATGAGCTTACATATACCTAAAAGAACAGACAGAATACATACAAAATCAGATAGATAAGATTAGAGACTCGGTTGAAGATAGACAATCTAGGATAGCATGGCAATCGATAAACAAAGTGAGCAGAAGAAAGAGCACTGCGAAAGCTAAACTGAAAGCTACCAGCCAACAAGAAAGAATACACCTTTGGAAATAACATTTCGAGAATTTACTCGGAAACCCTCCGAAAGTTACGGATGAGCCAATCACGAGTATTATATGTAAGCAATTAGACATCAAACTAGGACCGTTTACTCAAGAAGAACTTAGCTCAATACTGAGAAAAATTAAAAATAGAAAAGCAGCTGGGCTCGATTAAATACCCCCAGAAGTATGGAAAACCAGACAATTCGACGACATACTGCTCTGACACTGTAATGCCGTATATAATCAAAACCCTAGAGACAGATGGATGAAGGGATGCATCCTCCCCTCCCCTAAAAAGGGCGACCTCGGATTAGCCCAGAACTACCGAGGTATAACCCTTACATCCATAGCGGCCAAGATTTACAATGCTCTACTACTCAACCGTATAGAAGCCAAAATCTAGAACATACGTAGGAAGAACCAAAATGGCTTCTGAAGAAATAGATCCACGACGTCACAAATTTTGACAATCCATCGAATTCTTGAAGGAGTAGGTGCAAAAAACCCTTAGGCAACAATATTATTTGTCGACTTTACCAAGGCCTTTGACTCCATTCACAGAGGAAGGATGAAGCAAATTCTTCTCGCCTACGGCCTACCAAAAGAAACCGTCGCAGCCATAATAATGCTCTATAGAAACACCAAAGTAAAAGTCCGTTCTCCGGATGGAGACACTGACAACTTCGATATTTTAGCAGGTTTACTGCAAGGAGACACATTAGCCCCATACCTTTTTATCATCTGTCTAGACTACGTGCTTAGAACGTCTATTGATAAAATCAGAGAAATTGGTCTCAAGCTAATAAAAGAAAGAAGCAGAAGTTACCCCGCAAAAACAATTATCCACACCGACTACGCCGATGATATAGCGCTTCGGGCAAATGCACCCACACAAGCCGAAACCTTGCCTCCATGTCAATGCACACAAAACGGAATATAAGTGCTTTAATCAAACAGGTGACTTCTCCA
Source organism: Sepioteuthis lessoniana (assembly GCA_963585895.1). Classification (NCBI taxonomy): domain Eukaryota; kingdom Metazoa; phylum Mollusca; class Cephalopoda; order Myopsida; family Loliginidae; genus Sepioteuthis; species Sepioteuthis lessoniana. Next base: position 12,882,006 of record OY757913.1, read on the forward strand.
CATTAAAAGGTAGCTCTCTGAAACTAGTTGACACGTTCACCAACTTAGGAAGCAGTGTCTCATCAACTGAGACAGACATCAACACGTGACTAGCAAAGGCATGGACAGTTGACGATAGAATATTGGTCATATGGAAGTCAGACCGAACTGATAAAATAAAATAGTTTTTTCCAAGCAGTGATCGTGTCAATACTGCTATATAGATGCACTACATGGACGCTAACAAAACGTATGAAGAAAAAGCTTAACGGCAACATCACAAGAATACTGCGAGCAATATTGAACAAGTCCTGGAGGTAGCACACCACAAAGCAGCAGCTGTACGGCCACCAACCACCCATTACGAAGACAATCAAAATTAAACGAAGCAAACATGCGGGACAATGCCAGAGAAGTAGGGAAGAGCTTATAAGTGATGTATTCCAGTGGACCCCTTCACATTGACGAGCAAAGGCAGGACGACCAGCTCGAAACTACATACAGAAGCTCTGTGCCGATACGGGATGTAGCCCTGCCGGAAGCAATGGACGATTAGGAGGGGTGGCAAGAGAGGTTTAGGGATATCCGCGCATATGGCGCGACACGATGATGATGACTATTATTAGTAGTTATTGAAAACATGTAACAATGCACAAAAAATAACTATCGATAAATAAGTGGTTTTTTGTTTGATGACGTATCAACCTTCGTGGTTTATTTAATACCAAAGCCATCCGTGTAGAATAACAAAACTGTTAATATTCAACCCATAGCTGGGGTGATAGGGGGTTTCAATCCAATCCCAAAGATACAGGGTGGAACGATAAAATTGTCACCCTAGAAAAGACATGATTCCATTTCCGTTAAATGAAAACCGGTTTTCTTTTTTTGTTGCCGACCATCTACTAGTTGGCCAGTTGTATACAAATCCTAAGAGCGATAAGAGCCTTCTATCATGTCTGAAAGTGTCACAATGTTTAACGAGCGAGATCAGAGATGCGCCGCTGTACAACTCATGCTCTCTACCGATCCAAGTTATGACAAAAGGACCATTGCCAGAACCCCCAGAATGCAAATCCGGATGGTTCAACGCACGAGGGCACAGCTCAATGCATCGGACGACCCTTTGGAGGTGGTGGAGCGAAAGGACACTCTCAGGAAGACCCGGACCAAGGAGTTCATCGAAAAGGTCCAGGCAATCATTGATAAAACTCCCCAGCGGCCTATTCGGCAGGTTGCCAGACATTTAGGCGTCTCACACACAACTTTGAATGCATGTGTGAAGGAGGACTTGAAGCGTAGGTCCTTCAGGCGCCAGACAAGCCGGATCTTTACTGAGAAGATGAAGAACCTCAGGCTAATCAAGTCCTTCGGGCCCCCTCCTCCCCCGACCTGAACCCGCTGGACTACTTCGTTTGGTCATACGTCGAGAACATCACCAACATGACCTCCCACAACACCAAAACCAGCCTGATCGCCGCCTTCCGCCGAGTATTCGCCGAAGTCCCACCGGCACTTATGGAAAAGTCATGCTCCCAATTCCGGATCCGTATCGAGGCTGAAGACATCTACATTGAATAGATGTCAGCTCTACTACATAATCAAGTTACCTGAATTGATTTTGTCAATAAAAGTTTTAACATAAAGCTATAGTGTTGTGTTCTTTAGGACGACAATTTTATCGTTCCACCCTGTGGATGTCAGCTCTACTACATAATCAAGTTACTCCCAGGTTCACTCTGACCCGGACTGGTACTACCATGTTAGGGTCGAATATATCTTTCTAATCATTTACATATTTTGAAACCATTTGACTGTGTGCAAATAAAATTGTTCGTGTTAAATACTCTCATGTTATTAATAAAAGCAATAATACAAATACAGGTGGACTCTGTTGTTTCCGATACGAACGGTTTTATCAATTTCTGACTTCGGTCCATGGCGACACTAGGAGAGAGACACAATTCTTAAAAAGTCTTTGTTAACTACACTATGCTGACCCCACCCCAACGCGCTGCGCATCTTGTGATGTTTAAGAAGTCAATTCATCTCTGTCCGTAGAGATCCGAAAATATGATCTGATCTGATCCGAAAAACTCAACCGTTACCTTCAAAGGTCAAAAACCAACAGTCGCCTCGACGGCCGAATCCCAACTACTACTTTTCAAAATCCTCAAATTCTCAGGACCATCTCTTCTGGGCATGGCGTCATCCACACTCCAGCCTCATTTCCTTTCTGGGTGTTTATTATGACAAGTGGTGATTGTCACATCCTTTCTGCACGAGCGTAAAACTGCACCCAATGACTATACACCTGGACTAAGAACCCGAGTGGTTCAAAGCCTAAACAAACTGAATGATAAAATATAATTAACGAAAAATGTTTAATACAAAAAAATCATTCCTTAATTATATAACAGCAATACTTGAAACCATTTAAACGTGTGCAAACAAATGAGGTCTGGCATATCTAAAAATAATGTTTCCTTAGAATTCGCTTACAATTCATATATATATATATATATATATATATATATAAGCAGGTTTATTTATGTTATATAGGAATACTCGATATATAGCAGAAAGGAAAAATCTATTCATTTTGCTTTGAAAAATAAATTAAACGTATCTAATTTGGTGATTATAAATAACCTTGAAATTATGTATATGACCATTATAGTGACTGAGGATGTGAGGGCAACTACATACCGTTGTAGCTAATGTACCAAACTGAGACATTGCAGTAACGCGTTCGAATTCCAGTCGGACTAATACACTTAGAAGAAGTGTTAACCCCTTATCACCTTAGCTATGGGTTAAATAATAACGTTACTGTTCTTCTACATTGATGGCTTTGGTAGTAAATAAGCCACGAAGGATGATATGCCGTTAAACATAGGAACCGAGCCCAATTCTAAAGGTTTGACTTATTTATTTCATAATCTTGCAAGTGGTAATACAGGAAAAGATTTAGCACAATAAGTAATTGTTTTCTCATGTAATGAAAAAAAAAGTTAAAGTATTTTACTTTTAGTGATAATGATAACTGCTCAAATATTTTTTTTATTATTCTGGCTGGATTAACTTGGCATGTTGCTCATGATTTCTTAAAAGAATTTCAGAAATCTTTCACAGTGATTGTCTTTCTAAAGATTCATCGATGACGTGTTCTATACACCCTTTTATTAAAAGCTGTTCCTACACCTTCTTGTAAACAATGAGAATCCGGCATCAGGCTTTTGTGTGCGTGTGTTTAAATCCTTACACTCACATTTCATGATCGCATTAGATATTTATTTTCGTTGAGTTCTCTATTGCAGGTGGGTGCCTAACACCAATACGCTTATCTTCAAAAAAAAAAAAAAAAAAGAAAAAGAAAAGTGACCCCACGGGGTTCATTTTTATTATTATTTACCATTTGCGTAGGATTTACCTCACCCTATAGACCCAAGTGTCTAAAAGCAGTGGAAAAATAATTTGTATGATTTTGATCTGATAAAATGAAGTCTCCAACAATCTCTGTTAGATTTTCTAAAAAGAATATATTTCGTATATATCACAACTATAGTGAAAGGATAATTATACTGAAAAATAACCTAGATTGATTAATTTTAATGCCATTTCAACCCATCTAGGGTTATCTCATTCCTAGAGATTTGGTAATTGCAGACATAGTACATTTTTATATTTTTGTGTTGTTTTCTAAGATTTTTTCTTACACACATTTAATATCTCTAGTATTCTTATCTTATAGAAATAATTTCCCCACAGGTGAATCGTTTCAAGTATTCTTATCTAATACAAATAATTTCCACGCTGGTGAATAGTTTCAAGTATTCTTATCTAATTGAAATAATTTACACGCTGGTGAGTAGTTTCAAGTATTCTTATCTAATTGAAATAATTTCCCCACAGGTGAATAATTTCAAGTATTCTTATCTAAAAGAAATAATTTCCACGCTGGGAACAGTTTCAAGTATTCTTATCTAATACAAATAATTTCCCCACAGGTGAATCGTTTCAAGTATTCTAATCTAATAGAAATAATTTCCCCGCTGGTGAATAGTTTCTTATATTCTTATCTAACAGAAATAATTTCCACACAGGTGAATGGTTTCGAGTATTCTTATCTAATACAAATAATTATAAACACTTATACCTTCAAGATATTAGTCTTAATACGAACACTTATTGGTTATCCAATAGTCATACAAAAATAGCAAATATACTCCTGTTAGGAACAACTTTTTAAGAGGATTTTTTCATCACAAAAAGAAAATACTTGAAACAATTTCACAATGTAAAATAAATGAGCTCAGTCTTGTTTAAAATGGTTAGCAACAAAATATGTTTACAAATCATATATTTGATAATGTATAAATAGGATTTGGCGTTAAATAACTGTTGTGATGCAGGCAAAAGAAAGATACGGGGAACACAAAAAGGTAGATAGAAAAACATATATATTCAAGCAACAGAAATAAGATACAAGTGAACCGGGTTAGACAGTAGTTAGTTAATAGGAAGCTGAGAGTCTAGTCCGGTAGTGACTATTGTCCACTACGCAATTGCTATCACACGTGATTGTGTCACGTGGGTTTGGATAACTGCTCTTTCATTTTCATTTTCATATAAAACGGAAGGCGCAAGGCCTTGAAGTTTTGTGGGGGGGGGGAAAGGAGCGGTCATGCAAATTCTGTATGTTCTAAGGGAGCCTAGCTAGCCGCATTCGCTGACCCATTTAACTGTACAATATATAAACATTTATCCATTACCATGAGCGCTGCAACCACCAAAATACTACATTTCTTCTATGAAAAAGACCTACTTAAGAACCCCAAATGGAATACGTGATTTTATCTACAATGGATATTATATGAGAGGGATGGGAGAAAAATCCCGAAATATACCAAAAACGAAAAGGAAAAATTGCCCACTTGGTTTAAAGAACCTAAAAAGAGTTGATATGCCATTAAACAAAGAAACCAAACTAAACCAAACCCTCCTCCATAAGTACACGTCAACGGAGAGTTCTCCAGAGCGGGGGGATTTCCCATCCCCCCGCTCTGGAGAACTCTCCGTTGACGTGTACTTATGGAGGAGGGTTTGGTTTAGTTTGGTTTCTTTGTTTAATGGCATATCAACTCTTTTTAGGTTCTTTAATGCCAAATCCATTCTCCTAGAAGAACAGTGGTGGTACTATTTAACCCATAGCTGGGAGGATAAGGGGGTTCATACCTTTTCCAAGGGTATTTGCCCGAAAGTGAACGTAATAGCGTACTACGATTCCGCAGTCCAACGCTTTAACCATTACACCACGAGGACACCCCCATGGAGGAGGGTGAGTTCATTATGTAAAGAGCACGACAATAACCAACAGTGGCTGATATGCCATAAAATCAAACAAAAAACAAGTGGTCGTTAATTAAGTGTGATGCTTTTGAAAAATCGAAGCTTACCATGTCTTAACTTTGATCCAAAATGTCCCCCAACACATACCCTATACCGAAACAAAGGCTATTAGTTTAGATAATAAAGTTTTTACTGACCATTGCTTACTATTTATAACACCCAAACAATCCTACCTACCATATACATATATATATATACGAGGATCATTAAATAAGTTTCCAGACTTTTTCATATGGGCACTTTTATTGATAGTCCACGCATGAAACTCTAGTCCCCTTCGAAGTAACCTCCTCCAGCTGCAATGCCCTTGTTGTACCGTTCCAACATGGAAGTCCTCTTGTGTGAGCGAGTCAATGACCTTCGTCACAGCCTCTTTCATCTCCTCAATTCTCTCATAACGACAGCCTCTGAGCTTAAGGAATAACCAAAAGTCACAGGGAGCAAGATCTGGACTGTATGGAGGCTGAGGAACTGTGTTGATGTCCATCTTGGTCAAATAGTCTGTGACAAGGATGGAGTCGTGGACTGGTGTATTGTTCTGGTGGAAATGCCACTGGCCCGATTTGAAGAGTGCTGGCCTCTTGCCAAGCAATCTCTTCCTGAACTCCCATAAAACCTCAGCATAGTAACCCTAACCCTAACCCTTTGGCCAATAACATACAGAATTTTCAAGAGTCTACACCAATTTTAAATGCCTGTCCAAAATGTCTGGAAACTTATTGAATACATCACGTATAAATATATTTAAAGATGGTTGTTGTAGGTCCAAAGAAAGAATAAGGATGTATTTTAAAATAGGAAGGTCCACGAAGAGATTTGTATTTTTTGAATTTATTTATTTTGTTCTTACATACGTGTTATATATATGTATGTTTCCAGCTTGTTGCTTTCGTCAGAGAACATGTGTGGCACAAATGTTATGTTTTGACTTTTTGACCCGGCCAAAAATGCCATTCAAGGTGGTGCAACGGAAGGAAGTGACACATTCTAGTGGCAGTTATGAAAGGAATTCTCGTGGGCGGAAATTGGCTGATAAAATGGGACGAGGTAAAAAAAAGTCCCATTATACTCTCATAGACTGACGCACCGGAAGAGAGTGACCTCTGAACTGGATGACAGTTATTTCCGCTCTATGACGATCACACAGGCCATTCCAAGGTTAGCGGAAGTGACACATCCCGGTCGCTGGAAATCGGAAGAAGTTGCGCAGGTGTTGGGGCGTGTCTATATTACTGCGTGGGAGTTTGAAGGTAATATAAGGCCGACGAATTGAGGACAGTTGGAGACAGGCGAGAGCACAGACAGGCGAGTAGAGTTGAGGACAAGCAGTATAGTTGCAGACGGACATAGACGCGGTGTAGTAGGAAAAGCCAGCACCCTGGAGAGTGGACTCTAAGGCTCCGGTTGAGCAGCCATGGAGAACGAGAAAGACACAACGCTAACGGCCATAACTTCGGGGTCAAAATATTTCAGTAATATTCGGTCTCCAGCTCCCTCTCACACGCAAACATTGAGTAACCCTTTTCGAAACCTTACAAATAAAGTGAGAGGTAAAATATTTTATAAAGAAATCTTCCTGCGTCTTTCTGTGTGCGTCGTTTATTACTGCGTCTTTATCATCGTGCGTCTGTCTATTATTGTGTCGTTGTGATGCTGCATGAACATGTATATGTGTATATAAGCATATTTATTATGTGAGTATATAACACAAGGCCTTTTTAATGGGGTACTCAATGAGACTTGAACTCACTCTTGTTTCCAGTATAAATGACTCTTGTCTGGTCAGACTGGTTTATATAGGGGTAGTTGATCCTCTTTCCTGGTGTGTGTTTACTTTATTCTGCTTTACCCGTCTTTGATATTTGATATGTTTATAGTTGCGTGTTGGTGTTGGTGTTGGAGTGGTTTTTAGTTTCATTATCATCTTTTTTGTGTGTGTGTGTGTGTATTATGGGGAGTTTTTGTGGTTTTAAATTTACTGGTAGTTCTTTCTCCTTTTTGTATATATGTACATATGTCTGTGTATGTGTGTAAGTGTTTTGAGTTTTATCTTTCGTCTGAGAACATGTTTGACACAAGGTCTACTTAATGGGTATTAGATAATATTTAAATTTACGAGTGTTTGTAGTTTGAATGGTTTTTAATTATGTTATTGTGTAAATATATATGTGTGTGTGAATGTTTATTTCCGTTTGTGTCTGTGTATGGTTCATTTTTTATTTAACCTAGGTTTGAATATGTCAGTAGGCACAAGAAAAGTTGACTTCTTGGTTGATAAGTCACCATTTGATTTTAACTTATTTGTTACTTTTTGTTTTTGTTTATTTATCTATTTATTTATTCGTTCATTTACGTATTTTTTAATTTTTCATGCTTATCTTTTTCTTCCTTGCAGTCTTTTAATCAATAAAGTATAGTTTGGTCCAACCCTCCTTTGGTCAGAATTATCCTGATGATCCGTTTAGGTGAAACCTGGGTAGATTTTTTTCTGACTCTGCAGGCATATATATATATACACACACACACACACACACATATAAATATATATATATATAGAGAGAGAGAGAGAGAGAGAGAAAGAGAGACCGAGACATAGACAGACAGGGAGACCGTGTACAAATAGATTATGTACAAAAATTATTCATAGTAAGCATATCAACGAAAAATCTTTAACTTAAATAAAAGTAGGTGAAATCAAGGTTTAGACAACATTTTTATATTCATGGTATTGCAAATTTGATTGTATTGCTACAGTATAAAGACTAAATAAGTGTCTATACAAAACAGACGAATATACTTTATTGATAGGGTTTTATCTGGACGAAATTTTTTTATTTATAAAGATCTTTTTTATTTATTTTTTCTTCTCTAATTTTTTAAACATTAAATTATTGTTTTCCAATATTATTTTGACCATTGCTATCTGTTTATTGCCTTCTCTATATGAGGAAGAATATTTTTTAAAACCCATTTTTATCGATTGATGACTTACGTTTAAATGACGTACAGTTACGAGGGTCATAGAGAATCATAATAAAGTGTAACTGAAAATTTTAGCGGAGGAATTTTCCCAGTATAGGGTGAAAATAATTAATATAGAAAGGAATTAAAAATAAAACAAACAGTAAAACAAATAACGGGCAGTTGAATTGAAACAGTCACTGTATTTTTAAATAATATCTCAAGTAATTTCTTTATATTAGTTTACGTTATATATATATGTGTGTGTGTGTGTGTGTGTGTGTGTAAAGTTGGCGACCTTAGTCAAGGGTGACCCAAAGGATCTCTTTTTAATAGCTACAACACCGAGGTGATGGGGAGAGTGCTTTTCCATTCCCAGGATTGCTCCACTTTACCCTTGATCTTTACTGTATAGTGCTGAGTGCTAAGCAAGGCGGCATCAAGTACTATATATGTATATATATATATATATATATATGGAAAATCAACTGATTTCCATGATAAAAACTAACCAATTTTTTGTATCTGCATTTCTGCATCTATCGACCAATCACAGCTTACGTGCTCTTTTTGAAATTTCTTTTAGATTTCACAGAAGAAAATATTTGACCTGTCACGCAACATTTGAAGGATCAAAACCTAAAAAGTTCTATAAATCTCTTCCCTCATAGATTATTTAAAATATATTTAAACCAATTTGAATCATTTTGTCTAATTTCGAGCCTACCTTTATCTTATAGATAGCTATAAAATAGGTAAATCTTCTATAGGTTTATGAATTAATTCTGTAAATCTACTCAAACATTTGACAATTTCTAGAGAAAAATCTAACATTCTGTTCCTTCAAGTTTCATTTAATTTCAACATCTCTTGATTCTTTACATAGACTTACTGATTTTGGTATTACAATCTTTCCCCTACAGATGGGAATTCTAGCTACTTATGCTTATATATTAGCACCTAGATATACTGTAGTATACCCATATACAAATACAAGTGGAAATATAATCAAACATAATTTACGAACTTCAATGAATGAACGAACACATATAAAAATATATCCATCACACTTTATTCTGGAAAGGGTTGATGTTTCTGGGATGTGTGAAAGATGGGTGGAGAGACAAATACTCAGGAAAAGGACTTATCATATCTTCTTCCGGGAGCCAGGGGGTGCTAACGCTTGCACCCCCTTACAAGCTCCTTAGAGACGCCTCTGATCGGCTGCGTGTCCCTCGCTCGAATGTGATTTTCTGCTCTCTGCCTAAATATGAACACGTGGTTCTCATCACGTGGTCTCCTTCTGGTTATACACCTATTTGACCTGAGTGCCTCGACAGTGTTGTCCTGTTTACTTATCACAACGTGACAGCTTGTCAAAGCAAACGGGGTCACTCAGAACGAAACGAAAATCCATGGCATATGTTATATAACAATACGTTCTCTCCTACATAGTGACATATGCAAATAAAGATCTTTTACACATTCAAAATGTATAAACTAGAATTAGACTGCTATTTTGAAGACATGAACTTTTCCTTCTTGTGAGGTAAATATTTAGAGAATATTCACGTTCTAACTAATACTATTTTTTCTTACAAGAACTGACTTTGTAGCATCAGTTTTTCAAAAAACTTTTCAGCCAACTTTTCCCTTAAGTCAGAGAAATAAATTCATTTAATTTGGAGTTTGGTGATTTATTCAATCATTTTCAGATTTCATCCTCCACAAACACACACACACACACACACACACATACACGCACACATACACATATATATTCATGTGTATGTGTGTGTATGTGTTTATATGTGTGTGTGTGTGACGTTTTAGTGTATATTCTTAAGTAATTTCATTTAAACGAGAAAGAGTTTTGTTTTCACGATAAATGGTTTCAATTAGTTTTTGTTTGCACACAGTTAAAGGGTTTCAAGTACGGTTATTTTACACAAATAATTCTGTTTAACATTTATAATTTGTTTCGACTCAGTTGAATGGTTTCCCGTATTTCACTATTGCACATTTTTTATTTTTAGATTTGGTTACAGATCCAATGATTTAAGTAAATGGTAAAGACGTTTCTAAGATTTTGCAAGCATTGGGTTAAAGATGACCCAAGATAAGATATTCAGACAAAAATGAATTAATCCAAATATAGGATTTACTTGTTAGAACCCAGCAATAATACAATGTCATGTATTATTCAAAGAAAACCGACTTTGAAGTTAAATCGAATGTTTACAGAAAGGTGATTTTCATCGTATCAATTTTCGTTTTATATTTCAACTACTTCAATTATTTTGCATTCAGTGCTAACATAAGCCGTTATCTTTCAATATGTTACAACCCGATAAAAGTCTGGAGAAAGGATTTTAGAAACATTTACATATTTGTTAATTGTCAGTTTACAACTTATTGGTTATTCATAGAAACAGTTTAACATTCTACACAGAGAATATAATTTGATGATTCAAATCAAAAGGAAGTAAATTGTTATGCGTTTTAATATCTTTTTAATAGCACTGGATTTTCTCGGCTTTTTCAAAAAACCAAAGAACGGAATTTCAACTCCTTGCAAGCCTTTCATAGTGACTGATTTGATACTGAGAAAAATTAAATAGCCATCCCAGAACACATATTTCCTTTGGGTGGAATCTTTCATTAATTACTAAATCGATCTTTAAGATCCCTCACGTGGGGTAATGGTTAACAAACTGGATTTGCAGACCATTGTTAGTGAGCTTGTTTCTCAATGAGAACCCTATACTTCTAGCCTTTTGCCAAAACATTGTTTGGTTTGGTTGTTTTAATGGCATATCAACATTTATAGGTTATTTAATTCCAAAGCCATTCTCCTAGAAGAACAGTAGTGGTACTATTTAGCTCATAGCTGGGAGGATAATGGGGTTCATACCTTTCCCAAGGGTATTTGCCCGAAAGTGAACGTAATAGCGCGACAGGAGCACGAATTCGCTTACTACAATTCCGCAGTCCATCGTTTTAACCATTACACCACGAGGACACCCCTCCAAAACTTTGTGTCATAATGTAAGAACTTTCGAAAAGTTGCCGAGTAAAGTTCGAGATGACAAAGAGTTTGTCACTTGATCCTAGGGATGAAAAATGGATAAAAACGCGTTTGCAGTTACATTCCCCCAATTATGAACGCATCAATTATTCAGATAGTCATTTCCACGAGTTTCCAATCCATCTTTCATTGTAAGGAGGAAACTTTCGGTATCTTCTAAGGAAAAAAAATCGAAGCCTCTGAAAAGGGGTTTCTGAAATATTAAATCCCAAAACACACTCGCTGTATAGTAAAGAAGACATTTAACAACTGATACTCAAAACGCTATTTTGTAGATATATTCTGAGAAAGTCGTCCTGATTTTTTTTAATAATTATTTTGTCGATTTCTATCGGATTCAATTGAGGAGCAAGTCCTTATAAACCTTTGCAGCTAGCAATAGGATCTATATCTCTGAAGTTATTAGTGATTCTGAAATTGCCTTATGTCGGGAAGAAGAGGATGCAGCCTTTTGTCTATTTCTCTTTTGTGTTTTGTTTATAAACAGCGTTGCATAATCGAAGAAGTTGGTTGGTTGGTTTTTATGGCATATCAACCTTTGTAGGTTATTTAACTCCAAATCTATTTTATGCAAATAGTTCTATTTCAAACAATTCAGTTTAGCATGAGTACACAGTATAATGTCAATATTTCTATTTCAAGCTCTTCAATTTATTCAAACAGTTCTAATTCAGTTTAGTATAAGTACAGTTTGTACAGTTTCAAAGTCAAAAACAATTCCATTTCAAAAAATTCAGTTTAGAATAAGCACGCAGCTTAAATGTAAGTACAGTTTAATTGTCAAAAACATTTCTATTTCAAGCGATTCAGTTATTCAAACGGTTCTAATTAAAACAATTCAGTTTAGCAGAAGTATGCAGTTAGGTCTATTTAACCAATAGGTAGGGCCCTATCAGGTGCTTCTATCCTGGGCCAGAGGGGACCTTGGAGCAATGGCAATGAAGGGGTGCTCTGCATTCCCCAAAGCTCCAGTATCACTGGAACCTCACTATCAGATTGTTTAGTGTCATATCCAGGACTCTTATTGGGGGTGGGGGGTCTGCAGAGGTACAGTCGGTGTATTCTACAGCCTCAGCCGGCTGGGAAAAAATGAAAAAGTATGCAACCAGATTTTGTTGTCTTCCAAACTTTAGAAGGTATTTTGTCAATGCCTGTATTAATGTATTTTGTATGTGTGATCACATTTTTTAGTAAGTGTTGTTTTTTTTTTGGTCCTTTTTTTTTTGAGGTGGGGGTGAGTGTAATTTTTAAAGAATTTTACCCAGTTTGAGATGTGAAAAAAACTTTTTTTTTTCAAAACGGGTCTCGTGAAAGGGAATAAAAGTGTCGTTAATGCATCGACAGGCGAAGAACATTTTAACTTTATTCAAATATTTCACGGTAAATAAAAGGACAAGTCTCAGACTAGTAGACTATTTATTAGTTATATATTTGATGACAGGGGATTTGTTTTTGTTTTTTAGTGTATAGGCACACGAAAATTGAAAAGTTTTGTGATTCTGCCCTTGTATTTTGTGTGTCTTCTTTTTCTGTTCTTTTTGAAAGGGAAGAAGCAAGATTTCGAGATAAGTTGGTTGAGTAATTCTGAACTAATTTAAGTGAGAAAAAAAGTAACAGGAGAATAGAATAAAAAGATGGAAGAGACAGGGAGAGACAGTGAGAGAGAGTGAGAGAGACAGAGAGAGAGGGGGGACAGAGAGAAAGAATACAAATTGAGGAGAGAAAAGTTAGAAAAAGACAGGATGGAGCAGAGAGATAGAGACAGAGAAAGAGAGAAATAGAGAGAGGTGGAGAGGGGAAAAGAGAGAGAGAGAGAGAGAGAGAGATATTAGAAATTGAGGAGAGAAATGTTAGAAAAAGACAGGATGGAGCAGACAGAGAGAGAGGGGGAAAGGGAGACAGGGAAACAGAGAGAGGAGGAGAGGGAGAAAGAGAGAGAGAGAGGAGAAGAGAGAGAGAGAGAGTACAAATGGAGGAGAGAAAAGTTAGAAAAAGACACGGTGGAACAGAGAAAGACAGAGACAGAGACAGAGAAAAAGAGAGACAGAGAGAATACAAATTGAGGAGAGAAAAGTTATAAAAAGACAGGATAGAGCAGAGAGAGAGAGAGAGAGAGAGAGTGAGAGAGAGAGAGGGGGGAGACGGAGAAAGAGAGAGAGAGAGAGTACAAATTGAGGAGAGAAAAGTTAGAAAAAGACAGGATGGAACAGAGAGAGAGAGAGAATATAAATTGAGGAGAGAAAAATTAGAAAAAGACAGGATGGAGCAGAGAGAGAGAGAGAGAGAGAGAGAGACAGACAGACAGACAGACAGACAGAGAGAGAGGAGTGATGACAGAAATACTTAGAAGAGAATGGGAGAGAATGAATTAAAGGGAAGAGGAAGAAACAATATGAAAAAGTGAAAAAGAATGTGAAGAGCAAGGGAGTAAGAAGCAAGATGAAGAGGAAAAGAAGAGAAAAAAGGCGCAAAGAAGACAAAAAGCGGGAAGCTATGGTATAGGAGAAAATAATGAAAAAAAAATAAGTGAGAGAAAGAGAGAAAATAAAAGAAAGATTGAGAACAGGAGGGAAAGAGATTGAAAAAAGATAGGATGAAGCAGAGAGAGTGTGTGAGAGAAAGAGAGAGAGAGAGAGAGATAGAGTCAGGGAGAGAGAAAGGCAAAGAGAGAGAGAGAGAGACAGGGAAAGAGAGAGAGAATAAGAGAAAGAGAGAGACAGGCACACAGAGAAAGAGAGAGAGAGAGAGAGAAAGAGAAATAGAGAGAGACAGGGACGGTGAGAGAGAGAGAGAAAGAGAAAGAGACAGGGACAGAGAGAGGGAGAGAGACAGAGACAGAGAGAAAGAGACAGGGGCACGGAGAGAGAGCGAGAGAGAGAAATAGAGAGAGAGATAGGGACTGAGAGTGAGAGAAAGAGAGAGAGAGACAGGGACAGAGAGAGAGGGAGACAGGGACAGAGAGAGAGACAGGGGCACAAAGAGAGAGAAAGAGAGAGAAATAAAGAGAGAGAGAGGCAGGGGCAGAGCGAGCGAGAGAGAGAGACAAGTATAAAGAGAGAGAGAGAGAGAGAGAGAGAGAGAGAGAGACAGGGGCACAGAGAGACAGAGAGTGAGAGAAAGAGAGAGAGACAGAGACACTCATATATATATATATATATATAGAGAGAGAGAGAGAGGGAGAGAGAGAGAGAAGAGAAACTGGAAGATACTTTAAAGAGGATAAGAGAAAATATTGGAGGAAGTGTGATAGAAAGAGAGATAAAAATCTGTCTACTATGTCATTCCTTAGAGACGGGGAAAGTACGAAGAAAAATCTACCGTGCATAAGCACGAATTAACGAAGTAAATAACAAGAGGAAATAATCCTCTAAGCAAAGAACACATGCTGATGATGAGAACACCAGCAGGCGAATTGTCGACTTGACGTAATGCTAAATTCACAGAATACAAGTAGCATCGATCCCATAATGAGTGATAGTCAGAGTGGCTGAGAATGTGAGCAAAGATAAGAGTTAGCAAAGAAAACGAGATACATTTGAAAGCGAAAAATTAACTTATCGGCTTATACACGAGTAATGTATCATTACTGATTGTTTGACGTCAACGTTCTAAAACTTGGCCCCAAAATATCCGGCAAAAGTAAATATTAAGGAAAAAAAAAACAGTTCCCTCGAATATATATATATATATATATATCTCGATCCCTTCGGTCACTTGCGACACAAGGCCAATTTTAAAGCGGAGTTTATAAGGCTTGAACTCAATTTTCTTCTCCATGATAGGTTGGTTGGTTGGGTTTTTATGGCATATCAACCTTTGTAGGTTATTTAACGCCAAATACATTTTCATGTAAATAATCAGTTCTATTCAAAATAATTCAGTTTAGCATGAGTAAGTAAAAGTAAAGTTAGCGACGATAGTCGAGGGTGACCCGAAGGCTCCCTTTTCGATAGCTACTACACCAAGGTGTAGGGGAGGGCGCTACTCCATTCCCAGGATTGCTCCACTTTACCCTTGAACCGTACCTTATAATGCTGAGTGTTAAGCAAGGTGGTATCAAGTTCCATTTTTAAAGTCTTTGGTATGACTCGACCTGGGATTGAACCCAGGTCTCCCGGGCCATTGGCGAACACTCTAACCGCTGGGCCAATGTCCCGGTTTTTAGCATGAGTACACAGTTTAATTGTCAAAAAAACATTTCTATTTTAAACTATTCAGTTTATGCAAACAGTTATATATAATTATTTATTATCAGTTCATTTTCAAACAATTCAGTTTGGCATAAGCACGCAGTTTAAATGTAAATACAGTTTAATTGTGAAAAACAATTTTATTTCTAGCAAATCAGTTTAGTCAGTTTAGTATAAATACAGTTTCAATGTCAAAAACAGTTCTATTTCAAATAATTCAGTTTAACATAAGCACGCAGTTTAAATGTAAGTACGGTTTAATTGTCAAAAACATTACGATTTCAAGCCATTCAGTTTAATCAAACAATTCAGTTTAGCATAAGTATGCCGTTAGTTCTATTTAACCCATAGAAAGGGCACTATCAGGTGCTACCACACCGGACCAGAGTAGACCTGGGAACAATGGCAATGAAGGGGTGCTCCGTATTCCCCAACCCCCCAGCATTACTGGGACCTCACCATCAGACTGTTTAGTGTCATATCCGGGACACTCGTTTGGGGTGGGTCTTACCCTCTGCAGAGGTGCAGTCAGTGTATTCTACAGCCCCAGCCGACTAGGCAATCATTGGGGGGGGATCTTATCCCTCAGCAGAGCTCCAGCCGACAGGGTGGTCTCCAAGATAGGTTACCATACAAAAGTAAGAACCCAGTCTACCCAAATCATTACCAATTCCTGTGGATTGTTTTGTTTTGTTGTTTAATGGCATATTAACCTTCTTGGTTTATTCAATGTCAAATCCATCCTTCTAGAAGAACAGCAGTGGTACTTTTTAAGCCATAGCAGGGAGGAGAAGGGGGTTCATGCTGTAACATAATGGCCCAGGGATTTCGGTTTATGCCTTTGGGTTTAGTAGGGCTGAGAGCCTTTCGGCTCAGCACATGGGTTACTTAGGTGCAACATTAACACAGGTGTTCACGCACGCGTGCCCAGAGCGGACGTGTCACTCAGATATGTCACAATAGTCCGAGATGAGAAACGGGAACTAGCTAGTACGAATGACGTCACGCACCGGAAGCGCGCCGAGGATTTGGGGAATTTGAAGAAAGTTGATAGAGTTGAGACTAGACACCGAGCGAGACGGTTGACTTTCGCTTGTTCGCGGAGACCTTTGTGGCGATTGCCACACGTGTTGGAGGGGTGGGACAGATGAAAAAGCCAGCATCGAAAGATTGTCCCTCTCTCTCCTTATGTTGAAGAACCTTTAAACTCAAAGGAAATAAAAAGTTTCGTACCTGATCTGAGAAGTCGTTACGTGTTTTTCGTATTTCGAGATTCCTATGTTCTATCTTTATGGACATTCGATGTACGTTTCACTCATAGCCATATGATGGCTATGGCACAAGGCCTTTCCCAAGGGTATTTGTCCAAAAGTAAACGTAATGACGCGACTGGAGTGCAAACTAGCTTACTACCATTCTGCAGTCCACCGCTTTAACCCTTACACCACGTGGACATTCCCATCACTGCGGGGGGTGCGGAGAGAATAGTGAGATGCATACTTTTCAAAATGCGTCTTCCAGGATTTTAATTGGTGATGCCGAGCCCATTTCCATCGTACTACGAGCGTCAGTATATATATATATATATATATATATTGTCATACATATACTGTTTCGTTGTATCACAACTCTTCAGTGTGGCTAGACACTTAGGACGCTTGAAGCAAGGATTGAAACCCGCCCGACTTTACGCTAGACTTAGTATAATGCCACTTTGCCAGTGAGTGAACCACGTCAGCTCGGGAATTATAAGGCATAATGCAGTTGCTTTCGATTGTTTACATTTTGCCATACCAGATACCAGAGTGCTCAATTCATTCAAAGAGCTTTGCATTAAGCAAGTGGCATCCATAAATTCCTTCGCCAGAGTGCTCAACCCCCTTTGGGGAGCGTATATATTGTCATCCACAAACATACTGTTTCGTTGTAGCGCAACTCTTCAATGTGGCTAGACACATAGGACGCTTGAAACTGGGATTGAAACCCGCCCAACAATACAATTTACAGCACTTTTCCTATTTAAAAAAAAATCATTCTAAAATATATTTTTACTTAAAATGAAAAAAAATCTTTTTAAACTTTATAAAAAAAAGGTTTTCTTTTTATTCACAAAACTTTTCCTACTGAGGATGACCTAAGTTTGAAACAAGTTTAAACCATAAAAAAATGAACAATTCGAAAGCAATATTCCAATTGTCCTATGATTTTAGTTCATGGTGGAAAGCACTTGGGCTAATATAGGTTCCTTTCTTTACCAACTTAATCCAGACATAAGAAGACTAGTGAGAAAACTTGAACGAATTCACTTGAAGATTTTAAAAAAGAAACAATCTGCCGAATTCAACCAAACCTATTTAGATAATGAATTGCTGCCCTAATATACAACATTTAGACTTCATGACCCTGCAGCATATGCAGAAAAAAAAGCTACCACAAAATTCAGAAAACACCACATCGAACGGCAAATAAAATCCGCTGAAAATGAAATATATATGTATATCCATTTTTTTTTTTTCATAATGGTCCGTCAGTGGTCCGGGAAACCGAGGTTTAATCTCAAGGTGAGTCATACCAAAGACTCAAAAAATGGTACTTGATG
Organism: Sepioteuthis lessoniana; assembly: GCA_963585895.1. Classification (NCBI taxonomy): domain Eukaryota; kingdom Metazoa; phylum Mollusca; class Cephalopoda; order Myopsida; family Loliginidae; genus Sepioteuthis; species Sepioteuthis lessoniana. The sequence goes on from OY757913.1 coordinate 12,900,235, forward strand.
CCTCCTTGCTTAACATTCAGAATTATAAGATACGGATCATCCTCGACTTCGGTCGGTAATCTTACTATATATATATTTATATTTATATAAGACGCAGATTCCCTACCAGAGTCACGTTTTAATTTACCGGCGAAGGATGGTAAAATGTTCGTCAACCTTTGGTTTTCTAAGTTAAAAATTTCCACTCATCTTTCTGAAGCAAGATATTTCTATTATCACTTTAAGACTCACTTATTATATAATAAAGGAATGATTTTTTTATATTAATCATTTTTCGTTATTTATATTTTATCGTGCAGTTTGGTCGGGCTTGGAACTATTCGGCTTTTAGTTCAGGTGCACAGTCATTGGGTACCTTTTTGCGCTGGCGTGCAAAGGATATGACAATCACCATTGTCATAATAAACCCTCAGACAGGAAATGGGGCTGGAGTGTGGATGAGATGGAAAGAGATGGTTCTGAGAATTTGAGAATTTTGAAAAGAGTCAGTTGAAAGTTGACATTGGACCATGGAGGTAGAAAGTTGAGTTCTCTGCCATGGAGTCGAATAGTTGGGCATTCGGCCATTGGGGCATAGAGTTGATTTTTCGGATCTCTATTGACAGAGATAAATGAAGATCTTAAACATTACAAGATGTGCCGAACGTTGGGTGTGGGTTAGCATAGTATGATTACGAAAGACTTTTAAGAATTGTGTTTCTCTCCTCGTGTCGAAGAACCGAAGTCAGAAGTTAATAAACCGTTCATATATTTGCCTAGTTGGTAGAGTGTTCGCCAATGGTCCGGGAGACCTGGGTTCAATCCCAGGTTGAGTGATACCAAAGACTTTAAAAATGGTACTTGATATCTCCTTGCTTAACAGTCAGTAATATAAGGTACGTAACAAGGGTAAAGTGGAGCAATCCAGGGAAAGGAGTAGCGCCCTCCCCAACACTTCAGTGAAGTAGCTATTGAAAAGGGAGCCTTCTGGTTGCCCTCGACTAAAGGGAGACAACTTTACTTTATTTACGAGTAGTATGCAACACATTAACATCAACGTAAGGAATTTCAGTTTTACATTTATTATTTGACGGATGTAATTAATCAAAATAAGATTGATTTTTGAGAGACTGTGTGTGTGTGTGTGCGTGTGTGTGAGAGAGAGAGAGAGAGAGAGAGAGGCTGTCAATTAGGTATTTCTCGTGGCTCGCTACTGATACCAGGTACTTGACTCTTCGATTTGGGAGATGAAAACTTTCTTGTCTCCCCGAGTTTCTAGACGTAAACGCCCTCTTTCGTTCAAACACACATTTACCCACTGATTCACCTTCTGGCCCGGCTGAAAACACTCTGATCTCCAATCCTCTCTAACCTGAAATCAAAAGGTCTCCCCTTATTACTTAAAAAAAAAGAAAATGATTTTAGTCAACATTTTTAGACCGTCACGCAGAACATTAAAGGATGGTCGCTATGTTGTCTGGAATTAATTAAGTTTGTATGTATGTGTGTGTGTGTGTGTGTGTGTGTACCAGTGATTTATTTATTCAAATTAAGCCTAAACATTCATCCCTAGGCATAATGTAACACCCCCACCACACACAGACATATATATATATATATATATATATACGCACACAGACATGTCTCTCTCTCTCTCTCTATATATATATATATATATATCGGCTCATTGGCCTTGCGAGTTGAGTGTTCGCCAATGGTCCGGGGACCTGGGTTCAATCCCAGGTCGTGTAATACCAAAGACTTTAAAAATGGTACTTGATATCTCCTTGCTTAACAGTCAGTAATATAAGGTACGTATCAAGGGTAAAGTGGAGCAATCCAAGGAAAGGAGTAGCGCCTTCCCCTACACCTCGGTGTCGTAGCTATTGAAAAGAGAGCCTTCTGGCTCCCTCGACTACGGTCGCCAACTTTACAACTTAATCTATATATATATATATATACGTTATATTCGTGACTCCTTCGTCATCAGTAGGGTTAGATATAACGTGAATTTTTTAGGCAAAGTAAAGCTGGTTTGAATTCAAAATTTTCCTTCTCCTTGACTGGTTGTCTAACTAAGGTCAAAGAAGTCAGTCCTTCCCACTATTTTCCCATAGCTGGAGAAATAACTGACAGATTCATACCTTCCTCCAGTGAAACACAAACAGCCTTATTCAATATTTAAACTCGCGTTGCCATTTCATTATCAAGATTAGACTTAAGATTACGTGGTGCCTTCAATAAGTTTCCGGACTTTTTTGTACAGGCATTTAAAATTGTCGTAGACCCTTGTAAATTTAATATGTTATTGCTATACATCTTATGAGATGACTGACCAATTTTTATTATTTCAAGTTCAAAGAACAGCTACAGCAGGAATTGGAATACACCCTACTAAATCCTGATTGTCACAGCTGGTGAATTTCAAAAATGCAATCTGGACGTGAGGACACTTTAGAAGAACGATATACAATAAAATTCTGTTTTAAACTTGGAAAAAAATGCCATGCGATGAAAGTTGGATCTACAGCTATGACCTAGAGACCAAGAGACAGAGCTCCTAGCGGAAGCATGCTGGGTCTCCCAGACCCAAGAAGGCCAGGCAGAGCAAATCCACCCACAAACGTTTGATGATCTCTTTTTTTGACAGCACTAGCATGATCTACACGCACTGGGTTCCCACTGGACAGACAGTCAACAAGGAATATTATGTTGAGGTTTTAAGTGAGTTCAACAAGAGATTCAATGGGAAGAGGCCAGCACTCTTCAAATTGGGTCAGTGGCATTTCCCCCAGGACAATACACCAGTCCACAACACCATCCTTGTCACAGACTATTTGACCAATATGGGCATCAAGACTGTTCCTCAGCCTCCCTATAGTCCAGAGCTTGCTCCCTATGACTTTTGGATATTCCCTAAGCTCACAGGCTGTCATTATGAGACAATTGAGATGAAAGAGGCTATGACGATGGTCATTGACACGCTCACACAAGAAGACTTACATGGGCCTTCCAGAAGTTGTTGGAACGGTACAACAAGTGCATTGCAGCTGGAGAGGACTAGAGTTTCATGTGTGTACTATCAATAAAAGTACCCATAATCTTGAAACTTATTTAATGATCCTCGTAAATTGAAAAAAAAAAAGAAAAGTTTCACCCTGCCATTATAACTAAAGATTAGATCAAATTTAACAGCGTAGAAAGTTCAGACATTCTAAATTGTAATCATTTAGAATTTAATTTTTAAAATTTCAAAATTTAGGGTCTTAAAATATCTGTCAAAGCTAATTATGAAAAAAAAACAAAATGTCGACGTACATGAAAATACGTTTTTGTTTTTTTTTCTAACCGCACTACTCAAAAAATTATAGGAGGTGCCCGTGGTGTAGTCGTTATCGTCGTAGGAAATGAACACGGCGACTCGAGTTCAAATCCTGGATGAGACTGATTGCATTTCACATAGCACTAATACCCTTGGGAAAGGTATGAATCCAATTATTCTCCCCCCAGCTATGGGTAAATAGTAGGACAGACTAAGTTCTTCAGCCTTGGTTAGGCAACTCGTCTAGGAGAAGGAAAACTCTGAATTCAAACCTGTTAAACTCCGCTTAAAAACTGACCTTGTGTCATATCCTGCCCGAGCGGAGGGGTTGGGTAAATAGTACAATACAAGAAGTTTAGGCCCTTGCCCGCCAAAGATTTTTTAACACGCTTTTGAAAACATTTTTTGAGAGTTCCTGGGGTGTAATGGCCAAAGTAATGAACTGCGTCCACAAAAAAAGCAAGTTCGAACTTTATTTTCACGACTATTTTCACTTTCGGCTAAATATACGTGCGAATAGTATGGACCCTATTGACACCGAAATAACGGGTTAAATAAAATCGCTGCTGTTTTTTTTTTCTACAAGGATGGATTTGGCATTAAATAACTAACGAAGACTGATATGCCATAGAACATAGAAACCAAAATTCTTTTGTTTGTTTAACTTCAAAGAACAACTTTTATGTTTTCCCCTAAAATTTTACCGGCCTAGTCGGCTATGGCTGCAGAATACACCGACTGTAGAGGAGTAAGACCCCCACCCAAGTGAGTGTTCTGGATATGACATTAAATAATCTGATGGTGAGATTTCAGCCCCGGAGCTTTGGGTAATATCGAGTACTCCTTGATTGCTATTGCTACCAGGTTCACTCTGACCCGGAGAGGCAGCACTTGATAGGGTCCTATCAGGGTCAAATAGAATAGTTTGAGATTTTAAAATCTGTGCAAATAAATGACTGACGTTCAATTACATTCTTAGTGACACAAAGCAATACTAAGAATCATGCAAACGAATGAGTTATATTGAATAGAATTATTAGTGTTGAATAGCAATACTTTAAACGCCTCAATTGCATCTAAATTGAATTCTTAGTATTTCATCGCAATACTTGGGACCATTGGACGGTGTGTAAATGAATAAATAGTGTTGAATAGAATAATTGGTGATGAATAGCTATGTAACATACTGACCCCGGCTAAGCTGTCAAAATAGGAAATGCACCTGTGTAAATAACAGGTGCATCCGGTCTAGGAATATCAAGATATAACCTTGACCATGGACGGGTTGAATTGAGTGCGAAATTATGACGCTCGCAGGAAGAATATAGGGCGTCAAATTATTATATAACTCGGGGCCCAGGAAGTTCAGTTAGTTGGAGAAAGGATACTGGAAGGCCCCCGGTTGAGCAGCCCAAGAGAACGGGAAAGAAACGCTGTTATGGCCATAAGAGTAGGGGTCAATATGTTGCAGTTCTGTTCGGTCACCAACTCCCTCTCACAGTAAAACCTTTTGTAACCTTTTCGAACCCTTTCAAATAAAGTGAGAGGTGTATTTTTCTAAAGAACTGTGTCGCTCGTCTTTATCATATTTACCAACCCCTCCGCTCGGGCAGGATATGACACAAGGTCAATTTTTAAGCGGAGTTTAACAGGTTTGAATTCAGAGTTTTCCTCCTAGACTAGTTGCCTCACCAAGGCTGAAGAACCTAGTCTGCCCTACTATTTACCCATAGCTGGAGGGAGAATAATTGGATTCATACCTTTCCCAAGGGTATTAGTGCTATGTGAAATGCAATCAGTCTCGTCCAGGATTTGAACTCGTATCGTGTCCAATTCCTACGACGATAACCATTACACCACGGGCACCTCGTCTTTATGGTGTCGTTGTTATGATTCTGCATGCATATGTGTTTTTATAGTTGGTCATGGCTATACAACAGATATACTTGTAGCTACTTCACTCACAGCAAAACAAACGATAAAAATTGAATAAATTTATCAGTGTTAAATAGTAACAATTGAAACCTTTTAAGTGTATAGAAATAATAGCAGCAGAAAGGTGCCAACAAATTAGTTCTAATTCATTTAAAAATGAAATTACCAACAAATTATTTACTTACAAATCCTGTGTGCAAACAAATGATAAATAGTTAATAGAAATATTCATGTTTGATAAAAATACTTGAGACCATTTAACTGTGTACGACAAAGATCTCAGACTCGTTTAAAAATGTTATAAATAAACTAAGTTTACGAATCATGTATATGCAACATATATGTATAAAAAGGATTTGGCATTAAATAACAAACAATGGTTGATATGACATAAAACCCAAACCAACCAGATCATATATATTTCATATATATGTATAAAAAGGATTTGGCATTAAATAACCTACATAGGTTGATATGACATAAAACCCATCCAAACCAAATAATATATATTCAACATATATGTATAAAAAGGATTTGGCATTAAATAACACACAATGGTTGATATTACATAAAACCCAAACAACAAAATAATATATATTTAACATATATGTATAAAAAGGATTTGGCATTAAATAACCAACAATGGTTGATATGACATAAAACCCAACCAAACCCGGGTATCTGTTTTTTTCCTTTGCCAGCTTGAAACCGTTTTCTTTCATTAAAATATAGACGTTCTAGGCGCATAGTCTAGTCAGATAATAAACACATATGGGGCTAATGTATTTCCTTGCAAAACACCTGATACAATATCGAAGTGGTCGGTGTTTCCATCCGGTGTGCGGACTTTTACTTTCCTGTTTTTATGTAGCATCATTATGGCTGCGATGGTTTCTTTGGGGAGGCCGTAGGCGATAAGTATTTGCTCTATCTTCCCTCTGTGTATGGAGTCAAATGCCTTGGAGAAGTCGTTGAGGTTTTTTGCTCGAACACCTTCTATAATTGAACAGATAGTTAAGATTTGTGATGCCGTGGATCGGTTTCTCCGAAAGCCTTTTTTTGTTCGCCCTAAGTATTTCCTTAATTTTAGGTTCAAAGCGTTTGCGTTGTAGTGCGTTGTAGATCTTGGCTGCTATGGATGTAAGGGTTATATCTTGGTAGTTCTTGGCGATTCCGAGGTCACCTTTCATGTAGAGGATGCATCCCTTTGTCCATCTGTGTATTGTGTTCTGGTTGTATACGGTGTTATAGTATCGAAGCAGTAGTCAAAATTGCCGTGACTATTCAGTGATCGGAGGACACATCCTCGAAAGAAGAATTCCCTTCTATACTTCAGTGGGTATTTCATCAAGACCTGCTGCTTTCCTTTTTTAAATTTTTCTTTGTATTTGGTCGAGTTTTTCTTGCGTAAACTGTCCTAGTTTGATGTCTAGTGGATTGCTAACGATTTGGGGGATTGGTTCATCCGTAACTTTCGGAGTTTTTCCGAATAAATTCTCGACATGTTGTTTCCACAGGTGTATTCGTTCTTCTTGGCTGGCAGCTTTCTGTTTAGCTTTTGAAGTACTCTTCCTACTGCTTACTTCGTTTACCATCTGCCATGCTATAATAGATTGTCTTCACCCGAGTCTCTCATCTTATCGATCTGATTTTGAATGTATTGTTTGTTTTTTGTGCTTTCTTAAGTTTCTGAGTATTAATATTGGTTAGTTTCCTCCTATTGCATAGGGAAGCGGTTTTGACGTCTGTACGTTTTTTTCTAACCGCTAATATCTCCCATGGGACTCAGGTTTGTTTTGTTTGTATACATTCTGCTGCCACTTCTGAGTGGGCATTGACGAAATTCTCATATTCATTATTCGAAGTAGGGGTTTCTAATATCTCCTGAGAGCATCTAATCTACTTCTTCGTGTTAACGTATATTTATCTCTGATATCATTGTTGTTCAGCAGGGACAACTCATAGAGTACTGTTATTGTTGTTCGGGCTGCATTCCCTCGTAGGCTCAGTCGTATCTTTGCTGTGACAATTGGGTGGTCGGAGGAAACACCCTCGAAAGAGGAATATGCTTCGCAATTCAATGTGCTATTATTCCATTTCTTATTGATGAGGATGTAGTTTATATGTGTTTTAGCGTTATTTTCCCCTTATTTTCTGAAATGTAGTATTAAGGCATATTAATCTATTTTCTAGCGTGAAATCTGTTAGATGTTCTCCATTTCTTAGCGTTATTTTCCCCTTATTTTCTGAAATGTAGTATTAAGGCATATTAATCTATTTTCTAGCGTGAAATCTGTTAGATGTTCTCCATTTCTGTTTGACAAGTTGTGTAGGCTGAATTTGTGGTTTACGTTTTTACCTATTTGGGCATTCATTTCTGCACCGATGAAAGAACGTTGTATTTCGGGACGCTACGGAAATTTCGGGATACTTAACTAGAATATGAGTGATAGCAAGTGTCCTTAATTCTCCAGGACTCTTCTTAAATAGAATATGAGGACTTTTCTTCTTCTTCTTCTTCTTCTTCTTCTTCTGTCTGGTCTCAATAATACTGTAGTTTGTAAGGTCTCGACTCGTCCTTTGAATTCCAATTCTTACAACTCCTTTAACAAACCTCTAGGGATCGTTCCGAGTGCGCCAATAATAATTGGTATCACCGTCACTTTCATGTTCAATAACTTTTTTTTTAGCTCTCTATCAATATTCGTCTCTCTTTTCGTTTTCTTTGATTTTCACTGTTAGGTCTGTTGGCACGGCAAAGTCCACTATTTGGTAAGCTCTCTCTCTCTCTCCCCCTCTCTCTTTCTCTCTCTCTCTCCTAATTAGTAGGTGAGTGTAGACTTTGAGAAAATATTCTCCTATAATTTCCTTACCACCTTTACCATTGATTTTAATAAAACGTTCAATGAACATTGAAAATATATGCCGGAAGTCGAAGAAGGCCTCTCGTCTTGTCACATGTTATGGAACATGTCAACTATATCCTATAAGATTTCTATAAAAAAGCGGTCGCCCTGTTATGACACCAAACTGCATCTGATAGTGTGGCTCCTGTTCTGAAGAACAAACAAGTTTCGGGTAGCCCTTCATTTCCATTACTCCCAGGCCCACTTTGACCCAGTGTGATATTACCTTTTATGATCCAATCTGGCGACATCTCTACATTAAACGGTTGTTCTCTGAAACAAGTAGACAAGTTAAACTGCCTTGAGAGCAGTGTCTCATCAACCGAGACAAACATCAACACGCAACTAGCAAAAGCATGGACAGCTTACGATAGTCTGTCAGTCACCTGACCGATAAAATGAAACGCAGTTTTTTCCAAGCAGCGGTCGTGTCGATACTGCTGTATGGATGCCCTACATGGACGTTAACTAAATGTATGGAGAAAAAGCTTGACGGCAACTACACAAGAATGCTGCGAGCAATATCAAACAAATCCTGGAGGCAGCACTCCACAAAGCAGAGGCTGTACGGCCACCTACCACCCATCATGAAAACTATCCACGTTTGATGAACCAAACATGCAGGACACTGCTGGAGAACTAGGGTCGAACTCATAAGGAACGTACTCCGGTGGGCCACTTCACATGGATAAGTAGAGGCAAGGCGACCAGCTAGAACCTGCATACAACAGCTCTATGCCGATACAGGATGTAGCCCTGAAGACCTACCGGACGATAGAGAAGGGTTTCGGGAGGGGGTTAGGAAGATTTGTGCTAATGGCGCGATTTGTTGATGATGATGGTGTTTAGTATTTGCGGTAAAGTGTGGTCTAGCGAGCTCACTTTGAATGTCGCCTCAGTGACTCACTTCTCTAAATAATGTAGGAATTGTAAAGTCATAGGAAATGTAATATGGTGACCCGTGTTCAAATCCTAGACGAAGTTGGTTGTATTTCACTTCACGCTAATACCTTTGCAAAAAGACAGAGATCTAATAGATCCTGTTGATTCATCTATTTTTCCATTTATGAGTAGCTAATCGGATAGGCTAGGTTCTTTAGCTTTGGTGAGGTATGTATTTATCTAATGCAATGTTTGTTTTTAAACCGAGTAAAGCTAGTCTGAGTTTCCTTTTAGACTGCTTATGGTTCGGGAGACCTGGGTTCAATTCCAGTTCGCGTCATACCAAAGACTTTAAAAATGGTACTTTATACCTCCTTTCTTAACACTCGGTGATATGAGGTAAGTATCGAGGGTAAAGTGGAGCAATCCAGGGAAAGGAGTAGCGCTCTCCCTTACACCTCAGTGTAGTAGCTATTGAAAAGGGAGCCTTCTGGTCGCCCTCGACTTCGGTCTCCAACTTTACTTACTTACCAACAATACTTTCCTTTCCAATGCTAAAGAACCTAGTCTGTCAAGGTAAACAGTCTTGGAAAAGGAAAATTCAAATCCAGGTGTACTTCATTTAAGAATTGACCTTGTGTCATACTTTGCTTGTGACGTAATAAACGTAAAAATTGGATTTGTGAAAAATTTGTTTCTGATATTCAGGCACGTGGCAAAAGTAAAATGACTTGCATAATTAAATAATAATGTATCATTATTTTCATTTTGGAAACAAATATCTAGTAACATGGCATTTGTTGATTAATTACTCTTGACTGCCCTCTGATCTCAGGTCGGTGAAGTCCCCATGGCGTAATGGTTAAAGTTCGTGTCTACGGCCTTGAAGTTAGCCAATTCAAATTACTGTCGGGTTATTACTTTCATTTTCGGGTTAATAACCTTAGAAAAAGCACGAACCCCTTAATCTCCTTATGGGTTCAAGAGTTCTACAAGGATAGCTTAGGAATTAAATAACCAACAAAGGTTGATATGCCATAAAACAATAGGAACCAAACGATTTTAATCTAATCATATCACAGAGAACTATATTAGTTCCATCAATATAAATACATAGCATATAGAGGTACTTTGTGACTCTAATTTCTTTTCCGAACAACAAAGGAGTCATAAAGAAATGGTTGTTCCCATAACGTCGGGAAATTACTGCGAGATACCCAGGATCTATAATTGTTGGTAGATAGAGGTGCTGAGCGTAACACGAGATGGTGCCGTTTACGATATCTGTATGAGGGAACACTTCACTTCTTTTCCTCAATCCATGTGACATGCCAATGACAAGACCTGGGAAAATTGGATGCAGATTTAATAATGCATTTTTAAAGAATTGACAGGATTTGATTTCATTGGTGAAGGATGTTTCGCGATACAAAAAGTCTTCAGCATCATATTTGGTATTAATATTTGTTCTCCCTAAACGTGTTAATGGTGGATATATAAGGAGAGGACGACTGTCAAAATTCAAATGTCTTATTCAAAATCGGTGTCTTTTATAGCTTTCATTTACTGAGTGCAATTTTCATGTTGGCTAGGAGCAAGATTCTTAGATTACTTTGACCTGGCCAGCAGCTGTTTTTTTAATTACCAGGTTATATTAAGGATGTTGTTAGACTTGAAATATCCTAGAAGATTGATATCAAATCAAATTACTTTTTCTAGACCCTACCTAATTTTACTGTTGATTAAGTGTAAAAATGGCAAACAAAAATTACCCACAACGTCATAATTATAAAGTGATTCCTTTTTTTGCAATTTGAGAGGGAAATTGCGTACTTAACCCACACATCTTTTATAATTATAATTATCATCTCACGACTTTTATATGTTTTTTCCTAAAATCTCTACAGCTTTTTAAAAGTTGTTTTTGGGTAAGAATAGAATAGACAGATAAGAAAATACCATTAATAAAATTTGAAAGCGCGTGGCTATGATTGCATACATGAATTCTGGTTTTAGAAAATAACGGCCACCCACGACAAATTCTCTCAATAACTGAGCAAAAGAAACAAGAATACCCGAAAGGAAAAAATAACCTGATTCAGAAAAAACCCACCACCACCACCAATAAATAAATAAATAAATAAACTATACCCAGAAACTGATCACGTGTTTTCCTTTGATGTGGAAGATTCTAATCGCCCTGATCAGAAAAGAAATAGATTACTCGCTTGTATACCGCGGACTTTACCTTGAAGAACATAAAAGATGCCACAGGTTTGGTTTGGTTTGGTTTAGTTTCATGGCATGTCAAACATTGTGGGTTATTAAGTGCCAAATTCTCTTTTTACATATATATTAAATATATATGATTTGGTTTGGTTTGGTTTTAAGGCATATCAACCATTGTAGGTTATATCATGCCAAATCCTCTTTATACATATATATTAAATATATATGATTCGGTTGGGTTGGGTTTTAAGGCATATCAACCATTGTAGGTTATTTCATGCCAAATCCTCTTTATACATATATATTAAATATATATGATTGGGTTGGGTTGGGTTGGGTTTTATGGAATATCAACCATTGGAGGTTTTCTAATGCGAAATCCTATTTATACATATATATTAAACATATATGATTTGGTTGGGTTGGGGTTTATGGCATATCAACCATTGAAGTTTATTTCATACCGAATGCTATTTATACATATATATTACATATATGTCATATTTACCAAACCCTCCACTCGGGCAGGATATGACACAAGGTCAATTTTTCAGCTGAATTTAACAGGTTTGAATTCAGAGTTTTCCTTCTCCTAGACTAGTTGCTCCACCAAGGCTGAAGAACCCAGTCTGCCCTACTATTTACCCATAGCTGGAGGGAGAATAATTGGATTCATATCTTTCCCAAGGGTATTAGTGCAATGTGAAATGCAATCAGTCTCTTTCAAGATTTGAACTCGTGTCACCGTGTCCATTTCTTACAATGATAACCACAGGAACCTCTCTCTCTCTCTCTCTCTCTATATATATATATATATATATATATATATATAATTTAGTTGGGTTGGGGTTTATTGCATATCAAACATTGTAGGTTATTTAATATCTAATCCTCTTTATGCATATATATTAAATATATATGATTTGATTTGGTTGGGTTTTATGGCATGTCAACCATTGTAGGTTATTTAATGCCAAATCCTCTTTATACATGTATATTAAATATATATGATTTGATTTGGTTGGGTTTTATGGCATATTAAACATTGTAGGTTATTTAATGCCATATCCTCTTTATACTTATATATTAGATATATATGATTTGATTTGGTTGGGTTTTATGGCATATCAACCATTGTAGGTTATTTAGTACTAAATCCTTTTTATACATATATACCGAATATAATTTGGTTTTGTTGGGGTTCATGGCATATCTACCATTGATGGTTATTTAATGCCAAATCCTCTTTATACATATATATTTGATATATATGATTTTGTTTTGTTTTGTTTTGTTTGATCTCATATCACCCATTGTAGGTTGTTTAATGCCAAATCCTCCTTATAAATATAAACTAAATACATAGGAATTAGTTTAGTTCGGGTTCATGGCATATCAATCATTGTAGGTCATCTAATGCCAAATCCTTTTTATACATACTAATCAAATATATAATTTATAAAGACATTTTGCGGTTAATATTTCTAAGTAAGCTGTACCGTTACACACCAAATGTATGGTTGCAACTTCACCGAAGGGAAAAGTTGACGAAAGTCCTTGTTCCCCAACGCAGATGCCTACTCAGTAATACACCCTCAAAGTAGCCGTCAGGAGAGAAACAGACAGAGCTTGAAACCTGAGTCGACCTAGTTAGCCAGACAAAGAGAAATAACATGTCACGAGAGAGAGAGAGAGAGAGAGAGAGAGAGAGAGAGAGAGAGCACACTCAGACCCTGAATTTTCTTTCTGGCCTGAATTTTCTTTCTGGCCTTCTGTTACATTTTTCGCCAACACCCCATAATAGGGGCCACAACCTTCGACTATCCTCTCATTGTTCACTCGCGTATTAACCTTGTCATGTCCCCAAGCCAACTAACTTTCAAATCCGAGTCGTCCCCTGACTTCCGCCTGGTGTCGGAGGGAAGAAATATCCGTTTCCGGTGGTTCCATACTTGTGCCAAAGATTTGGGACCTCTGCTTTTTTCTAGTCATTTTTAATTACTGTAGTAATTAACCCGTGACTGGCTGACTTGCAACGAGTGCTTTGACGTGACTTACTATTGTTAGCTGCCGTTCATAGACTGTCTGCTTTTTCTTTTCTTTTCCCTCTCTTTCCTTCCTCAGAAGTTCTCTTTATAACTTGGATATACCATATGGGAAAAACAAACAAAAAAGAAAGAACCCTTATATATTACTCCGTGTGACACGATGTGTAGCAATTCATTTCCGTTTGTGTTGACGCCACTCAGACGTTCTCTTTGTCTGTTTTGGAGCGAAACCCACACAAAGTGCCTGAAGGCGAGATCTTCCGTGAGACCGGAAGTGGAGGAGGGAAGGTAGGTCCGAGAGAAGACATAGAGAGAGAGAGAGAGAGAGAGAGAGAGAGAGAGAGAGAGAGTCCAGTTGACAAAGGAAGGCAGAAGAGAACAGTCAGCTTGAGATAGCTGTCCAGAGAAGGACACGGTCGGAAGAAGGAGGCAGTGAGAGAAGACAGTCAAAGAAGAGTTAGCATTCCTAGTGACTCTGGGGAGGTTTCGCGCAAAATACACGCCCGTGATAGCCTGCAAATGGAACAGAGAGCTGCACAAATGTGTCACATAGACTTCCACCTTCTTGCTCTTGGAGCTAACCCAAGTCCGTGTTTGTTCGTTTGTTCTTTTCCTCCACCCTCTCAGTTGTGTTTTGCGTATCTGTAAAGAAATCTGTAATACCCCTGGTCGGAAACCACTAGATGAACCACTGGCCATGAGTAGTTTGGTTTAAGGAAGCTGAGATAGTCGGGGTTTAGCCAGCAGGGGTGTTATCACACTCCGTATAAACAATCACTTTTCTTTCACCGAGCGAGTTCATAAAATAATTTTAGGCACATAATGTATCTTAGTCTAGGGGTATTTTACATTGAAGGAGGCAGTGACATTTTAAAATCCTAAAGTGCTTTTCTGAATTTTTTTTTTCATTGTTAGGTAACTTCTTTTTTAAAATTTCAACTTTGCCGTATGTTCATCTAGAAAAAAATGTGTTGTCTTTTCGTGAACTGAATATGGAAAAACATGCTGTAAATAATATTAATCAAAGTTTATCAAATGACTTTTCAATGCAAACGATATTTTGTCGTATACCCACGATTTACGCAACTCAATGAACGAACGAACACAGTTCTTTATAAAGATATATCTCTAGCACATTATTCTCAAAAGGGTTGATGTTTCTGTGGTGTGTGAGAGATGGGTGGAGAGACATATACTCAGAGAGAGGACTGCTTCTTCCCATATCTTCTTCCAGGAGCCAAGGGGTGCCAACGCTTGCATCCCCTTGCAAGCTCCTCAGAGACGCCTCTGATCAGCAGCGTGTCCCTCGCCCGACTCCGATTATCTGCATTCTGCCTATATCTGACCGCGTGGTTCTCATCACGTGGTCTCTTTCCGGTTACACACCTGTTGTACCCGACTGCCCTGATCGTGCTCTCCTGTTTACTAAGCATAACGTGACAGCTTGTCAAAGCACACGGGGTCACTAGGAACGAAACGAAAATCCATGGCATATGTTATATAACAATACGTTCTCTCCTATAGTGACATATGCAAATAAAGATCTTTTACTCCCTCAAAATATATCAACTAGATATAGACAATACAAATTGCTATTTTGAAGGCCTGAACTTTTCCTTCTTGTGGGGTAAATATTTAGAGAATATTCACGACCTAACTAATATTATTTTTTCTTATAAGAACTGACTTTGTAGCATCGGTTTTTCAATAAACTTTTCAGCCAACTTTTTGCTATTCTCCTTGGCGGTGTCTCCGTGGCGTAAGGTTTAATATACTTGACTGAGAGATTATAGCATGTGATTTTGAACTCCAATTGTGGTGTAACATTCAGTTACATTCTAAAACATCTGGAAAAGATTTTTTTAAATCCTTGTTCTCCAGCTATCAGTTAAATAGTAACACTATTCTTCCACAAGTGTGGCTTTGGTATTAAATAGCCCCCAGAGTTTGATTTGCCAGTTAAAAAAGAAAGTAAACTAAACCAAACCAATTTGTTATTTCAGTGGAATATTTGTGTTGGTTTCTCTATAAATGCAATATAACAATTCTTTATTTAAAAAAGAAAAAGAAATTGAGAAAAAAAATCTAAGGTTGTCATGTGATTTCTGTTAACGGTTTTAACAACTCTAAAATGAAAACATGGAAAAGCAGAAACATAATCATCAGATCCTCGATTCATTTTACGTCATTGAAAATTTAATCCCCTTAATCCTCTATAGAAGAATTATCATCAGTGTTTTTTCATGGAATCACTAATCTTGGAATAATGAGATCTCTCCATTACGAAACTTTTGATTCAATATCAGACAAATTTCTATAGTCATTTTCCCCTCAAACTTTACAAATCGCAATTTCACTAAAATGCATTTCAGTGGGGGCAAAAATTATATAAGTTCACAACGAAACTATTGCTGATTAAAAAATATAACATTTATAATTAATTATAAAACATATCCTCAAAGGCATTTGATTCGATACACGGAGAAAAAAACGGAATAAATACTTCTAGGAGATGGGCTTCTCAACGGAACTTTGAACGCTGTAATGATGCTCTACAAAGGCAAATGGTTCGCTCTCCTGATAGTAACACCGATTTCTGTGACACTGTCGCAGCAATCTTGCTAGGAAATACCATTCTAAAGCAAAATCTTGTTAGAAGATACCATTCTTAGGTATAATCTTGCTAGGAGATATCATTTTTAGGGATAATCTTGCTAAGAGATACCATTCTTAGGTATAATCTTGCTAAGAGATACCATTCTTAGGTATAATCTTATTAGGAGATACCATTCTTAGGTATAATCTTGTTAGGAGATACAATTCTAAGGTATAATCATGTTAGGAGATACCATTCTAAGGTATAATCATGTTAGGAGATACCATTCTTAGATATAATCTTGCTAGGCGATACCATTCAATTTGTAATCTGACAATATTACGTACTACGTATTTAATGAAAGAAAATGGTTTCACACTACAATAGTAAAAAAAATAGACGACATCTCGCAGAAAGTATCCCTGGTGCAGATTACGCAGATGATCTAGTGCTTGTAAAAGGACCTGTTCAAGTCGAACCTGTGTTTCATAGACTGAAGCAGATATTAAAAGGCATTAGTCTGTATATGCACTCAAATTAAAGAGAGTTTATGTATTTTACTCAAGATGGTCCCATCTTTTCATTAAATGGTAATCCTCCGTAATTAATAGACTATTTCATATATCTGGACAGTAATATCTCATCTGCTGAAACCGATGTGAATCCACACATAGGTAAAGCGTAGAATGCAATTGAGAGCATCAAAATCTGAAACAGAAATTCTTCTTAGCTGTTGTTGTGTCAATACTGCTAAAATAGTTGCACCATTTGGACTCTAAAGAAACGTCAGTGAAAAAGCTAGACGGGACTACACAAGGATGCTGTATGCTATTTTGAACAAATCGTGGAATCAGCACTCTACAAAACAACATCTTACCCCCATCGAACAAACCAACCGAGTAAAACTTGCTGGTTTATGCTGGGGAAGCAAGGACTTTCATTTATGGCCTCCAACACATGGACAAACCCTTTTTTGTCGGCCAGCAAAATTTTACTGTTTAGCCCTAGGGTGCCGTTTAGTGGACTTACCAAGAATCACTGCCGATACAAATGGATGGTGAGAGAGGGTTAAACGTGTTCTTACAGTCGGTATACGGTAATGATGATGATGATGATGATGATGATGATGATGATTCGTTTCAAATCTTCTCTTTTGATAACTCTTTTCTTTCCTTTTTAATGGATCTTTAAAATAAAAAAGAAAAAATTATATGAAACCATTATAAGATATCAAGTATTTTTAATTAATACAAATAATTTTTACAAAGTCTGATGCAAGCGCACCATATCAGTGCAAAGCTTTTTATATGACAATACAGAGTGTGGAAGTAAAATTTAGAATATTCTAGTATAATGATAAACGAATTTATTATAAAACAAGATTAATTTTCATTAAATAAATAAACAACAAAATAGGAAGACAGACACGAAACAGTAAATTTACTCAGAAGGAGCAACATTGTTTTCAGTTATTCTAACAACATGTCTTCAAAACGATTTGCATGTCTTCAAAATAAATTCTTCAGACATTTTATTCCATTCCTCCTCAATAGGATTGCGCTAATACCCTTGAGAAAGGCGTGAATGTTACCCTTCTCACTCTAGCTATGGGTAAACAGCAGAGGAGACAGGTCTCTTTAACCTTGGTATGGCAACCAGTCTAGGAGAAGGAAAACTCTGAATTCAAACCCGTTAAAATTCCCTTAAACACATCTTTCTCGTGCGAAGGGATTGGTAAATGTATACATTTATCAGCTCTGTGTGGATACTGGATGCCGTCTAGAGGATTTTTCAAATGGGGTGACCAATAAGGAGACAAAGAGAGTGTGAGAGAGAAGGAGAGAAGGAGATATAGAAGAAAAACCGTGCTTTCGACACGTCTTGATAATACTGAACATATAGATAGATATGATGATGCTACAAACACGTATATATATATATATATATATATATATATATCGTAAGCGAAAATAATCGGTATATTCCGTTGAGAAGTTCAAAATCTGAACATTCGCGGAAAATGGTCTAATAACTGAATTTTGAAAAAATTATGTTTTCATTGTTAGTATGTCGCTTTTACCACGTAATGAAAACATTAGACTGATGTAAAACTTCCGAGTGTCACCTTTCGTTCAATGTAAGCAAAATCTCAGAAGTGTTATTAATATCTTGTGCAGTTAGGAGTCATTGAAATGTGAGTGGTAATTGATTTTTGCCTTCGATTTTTTCTTGACAGGATATCGATCATATGGATATCTGATCTATCTGATAAAATGAAACTGGATTTCTTCCAAGCTGTGGCTATGCCTGTACTACTTCATGGATGCACTATATAGACACTAATG
Organism: Sepioteuthis lessoniana; assembly: GCA_963585895.1. Taxonomy (NCBI): domain Eukaryota; kingdom Metazoa; phylum Mollusca; class Cephalopoda; order Myopsida; family Loliginidae; genus Sepioteuthis; species Sepioteuthis lessoniana. Next base: position 12,918,477 of record OY757913.1, read on the forward strand.
AAACACATTGCGAAGAAGCTAGATGGAAACTACCCAAGAATGCTACATAATGTTTTAAAGAAATCCTGGAAGCAATACCTCTTAAAACAGCACTTTTACGGCCATTTGCCCTCATCTCCCAAACTATCCAAGTTAGACGAACAAGACACTGCAGGTAAGAAAGGACGAACACATAAGTGACGTTCTCTTGTGGACTCCTACCAAGGAAACGGCAGTGTTAGCGGAACAGCCAGGACATCAGCTCTGTGCGGACACTGGATGCAACCTAGACGACCTGCCAAGATCGATGGATGATAGGTATGGATGACAAGAGAGAGAGAGAGAGAGAGAGAGAGAGAGAGAGAGAGAGAAAGAGAGAGAATTCTGCACTATCAGGGTGACTTGATGATCGCCTTCAAAATGCTACGATTTTCACTCTCCTAAAGCCAAAAGAATGCCATGCCTTGCGTATTTTTCGTATGCGCGAGTCCGATTCCTTTATATTGCTATCGTTTATAATTATACATAAGCTGCTGTGTAGATAAGGGCTCGAAAGTGACCAACAACAAGTTTTAAGTCCACACCTGTCAGAAGTAAACCAGAACGAAGGTGACACTTGGATGGAGCACATAGAACGAAACTTTGAGAGAGAGAGAGAGTGTGAGAAAGAGAGAAAGAGAGAAAACGAATGTCGTCGAGGAAACCAGACTTCGTCGTTAAGAAAGAAAACAAGTTCCATTTGCTTTTGCCAGTTGAGCGACTCTAGAAAAAGCCTCTCGGCATTGTTCGTTACACGAAATGAGGATTCCTAATGGTCGTTTCTTTGTTTAATAGTATATCAATCTTTGTATGTTATTTAATGCTAAAACCATCCTTCTAGAACAGTTGTGGTACTATTTAACCCATTGCTAGGAGTATGAAGGGGTCATATCTTTCCCAAGGGTATTTGTCCGAAAGTGAACATTATAGCTCGACTGGAGTTTGAACTCGCTTACTACGATTCTGCAATCCAGCGATTTATCCATTAAGACCACGAGGACAACCCCGATTCCAAATAAAGAAAATTATAGAGAAAAGCAAACAGTATGTTTTGTGTTTGATTGTATTAAAGAGGACTTTTATTTATAACAGACGCCTAAAATATAGAAAAACCGTTTTTAGTCGATGTTACAGTAACATTTGAATGACGCATTGAAACAGAAGAAAACCTTTCGGGTAACAAAATACTCTGATAGTGATTTTATTAGTTGACAAAATCCTCCCACTAATTGAAAATTATATGAAATCAAGAGTCATGTGTAGCGTTATGGGGCATCTGGATGGAGTTTGGTTTAAGAAAAAAGTATATATATATATATATATATATATATTGGAAATGCTTTGTTTTAAAAGAAAAAAATTATTAGCAATTTCATTTCTTGTTAGCTCTGGTGTGTTCTTGTAGCATCTAAATGAAAGTAGAGATAGGATCGGTGTAAGCTATCATGGTCAATTCAATTTGACGTTGGTTTTAATGGTTAAACGAAATGACCCCGTGACCCTGAGTTGGCATAGGGTCACGCACGAAAAAGAGAACAAAGAAACAGGAAATAACTATTCACTTCCTCTTTCTCAAATGTTGTTGAATTGTTAAGAAGCTTCAAGAGAATTCTAGGAGCCCGGCGATGGATATAAAAGCCGGTCCAATCACAGAAAGAAAAGAGAGTTGCTTATAGTCGGCAGCGGGGAGCAATTCCTGGCCCAAGGGTCGGGATCGGTATTTTTTACTGACATCTCCTTGTAATCCGACATTTTTCCAGTACTCACTTTGATAGCAGTAACGTAACCCATGAAGTTGAGAAATTCTTTCAAACATAATTTACCTGATATATATATATATATATATATATATATATATATATATATATCACTCTGCCGACTCTACAATGACGCTATAGATTCCTACGAACAAACTAATTGTTAAAAGTGCTGGACATTTTTGCATCAACCTAATCATAAAAGACAATTCAAAGAAGGTAAAAGACAACTTGTCATTTTTTTTTCAATAGTTGTTCTTGCTTGAGCAAAATGTTAAATGCTATCCTCTAGCATAAATAGTACTTAACTAATGATAGTTAATGAAGGAAAACTGATTTGAGAATCATTTCTACAATAAGTAAGTTGTATAATTTGTGCAAGTACAAATTTTATCAACAAGTGGCTGAAATGATTGTCCTACAAGCATTGCCTTTTGCATAATGACGTACATTTAATTGTACGAAGGAAAGAATCTTTTTATGTACAAGATATATATATATATATATATATATATATATATATATATATATATTGTCATCCACAGACAGACTGTTTTCAATATTGTTGACACGTAGGACGCTTAAAGCTGGAATCGATACCCGTCCAACATTAAGTTAGACTTAGTATCATACCGCTCAGCCAACAAGCAAACCCCGTCAGCTTGGAAATTATAAGGCATTATGTAGCAGCCTTCGTTTGTGTACATTTTTGCCTGACCGGATAGCCGAGTGCTCAATTCGTTCGAAGAGCTTTGCTCTCTCTCTCTCTCTCTCTATATATATATATATATATAAATTATGATATACCCAGACCCTGGAAAATTATCAAATCATAGATATGATTTGATCGCTAGATGTAGACAAAGGAATAAATTGAATCTATTGACAAATATCAGAAATAATGTTTAATTAATTAAAAGATAGGATTAATTTGAGATTTGAGGTGAAATGAATAAAATTAAAAAATGGGAAGACACCATATGAGGTGAACGTACGTTTCAGTGGAAATGTAACTGAATTAATGGGCACGAATATAAATTTTGAATTAAAAATCTTAATTTTAAATTTTAAATTTAATTTAAGATAAGTATAATTGTAATCTTAACGTAAGGTTAATAAGAATTGTTGTTATTCCCTAGATTATGGCTAAATCTGGAGATTTATTTTGAAATGTATTTAGAATTTAAGATTTAAAAAAATTTAAAATCTAATTTACTGTAGAAAGTGAGTTTGAATAGACGTCTTGTTACTTTATTATGATTCCGACCGGTAATAAAAAGTGGGCGATATGGGGAGGAAACTTTTCACCCCTCGTCTACCCACTCCCATCCTTCCCTTCTGTGTCTATTCTGGCTGTATTTATTTTGTCCATTGGATCCGATGAAGTCCTATTATTTTTCGTGTGGTCGATTCATATCAATACCCATAACAGAATGGAAATAAATCTATAATCCTAATGTGACCAGTTTTTGTTTTTCTTAAAGGTATATATATATATATATATATATATTAGAGATCATTACTTAGTGAGTCAGGAACTAACCTACGATAGTTTCGCCTAAGCGGTTCATCAGGGTACCTAATCCCGACTAAAGAAGTACGGAAAGAAAACTATATTTAAAGTAAAAAAAGAAAAAAAGAACATACACCGGACAGAAAATTAGCATATCTGTCCGGTATGAGGTTGTTTTTTATTTTATTTTATTTATTTTTTTTTTTTTTACTTATATTTAAGTGAATTGGTTGAACCAGACATGCAGGACACTGCTGGAGAAGCAGGGTCGAGCTCATAAGTGATGTTCTCCTATAGACCCCCACATACGGCCGAGCAAAAGCAGGACGACCAGCTCAAACATACATACAGCAGTTCTGTGAGGATACGGGATGTTGTCCTGAAGACCGGCCAAGGGCGATGAACGATAGGGAGGAGTGGCGAGAGAGGGTCAGGGATATCCGTGCTCCCAGCGCGACATGATGATGATGATATATATATATATATATATATATATTCGAGGGTCGTTCCAAAATTTTTTCTGTGGCTGTAGAATACACTGGCTGCACCCCGGCAGATCGTTAAGACCCTTCCCCAACGATTGTCCTGTATATGACACTAAACAATCTGATGGTGAGGTTCCAGTGATGCTGGAGCTTTGGGAGGAATGAGTAACACCCCTTCATTTCCGTCACTTTCTGGCACTCTCTAGCCCGGAGTGGTCGGGCCCTATCTCTGGATTAAATAGAACTAACCTGCGTACTTATTCTAAACTGAATTACTTGATGTAGAACTATTTTGATATTTGACCTGCGTACTTATCCTAAAATGAATTGGTCGAAATAGAACTGTTTTGATATTTAACTGTGTAAGCAAAAATTATACATATTCTAAATTAAATTGTTTTAATGAAAACTGTTTGATGAAACTGAATAGCTTGAAATAGAAATGTAGTTGACAATTAAACTGTGTACTTTTGCTAAACTGATTCGTTTGGAATAGAACTGTTTCCTCGTACAAAAATGGATTTGGCATTAAATAACCTACAAAGGTTGATATGCCATAAAAACAAAACAACCAACCAACGGATTTCCCAGAATCTCTTTTATAGCTTTCTCTCCATCCGTCCCTATCATCAATCACTTCCGGCAGGTCTTCAAAACTGCACCCTGTATCTGCACCGGACTGATTTTGATAAATTCTTGTTGGTCAGTCAAGACTGATATGTTCATGGGCAAGGGTCCACAGTCAAACGTTACTTATGTTTTCGTTCTTGTTTCTCTTGCAGTGTCCTGCAATTCTTGTTCGTCTTGTATGGTTTTAGAGATGGGAGGTAAGTGGCCCTACTGCAATTGTTTCGTGGGTTGTTGCTTCCAGGATTTGTTCAAGATATCTCATAGCATTCTTGTGTAGTTTTCATTTAGCTTTTCTCTTTGCGTTTTGGTTTACGTCCATGTGGTGCATCCATAAGGTGGTATTGACACCACCACAGTTGGGAAGAAATATCGTTTTATTTTGTCAGATGGTGTGACAATATACCCCCTGGCCGGTCCCCACTATCTTAACTTCCGAAACCATCCGATCGTCTAGTGGTTTCTCTCATCTCCGCCCAAGGGCATTTCACATTGATTTACAAACATACAACACACAATATACATAACCGAGAGGATGGAAGAAAAGAAGAACAATCACGGACTTGGGTTAGCTCCAAGCGCAAGAAGGAAGAAGTTTCTGACACTTTTGTGTGGTTTTCAGTGCTTCAGATTATAGTGAGCGTGTATCAGAGCGAAATTCCAACACAGCCACGAGGAACGCTGACTCGTCCTCTGACGCTGGCCAACTCGGCCTCTGGTTCCACAGGACCGAGCTCCTCGCTTAGCAGCCGCCTTTCTCTGGCCGTCACCTTTCCCCGACTTCTGTTGACTGCAGGTTCTGTTAATTGCCCTGGAACCTTGCCTTCCCTCGTCTTCTTCCGGTCTCGTATGAAATCTAGCGCGCAAGCCTTTTGTGTGGGTTTCGCGCCAAAACAGACAAAGGAATTCTCTGACTGGAACTCACCCACACCCACAGGACGAATGCACCCACATCGTACCACAGATAGATCAGATATCAATATGATCAGATTTCTTTTAGCCGTATTGTTTTGCCTAATGATAATAGATTACATTTTTCAAATTTCTTTCCATCTTTTAGGTATAAAATTTCAACTTGTTTATCTTTGACCTGATAATTGCTGCTTTTTATCACAAAGATAAGATTCATTTTATATCCCTGGCAACCTAAAGTTATTCAATTTTAAAGTTATCTTATAAAGATATATTTTGTCGTGTACACAGATCATTTCGGCGTATTTGTAAGGTAAAAAGTAAAAAGTAAAAAGTAAATAACTTATTGATATCATTTTTTTTATCATATAATAATAATAATAATAGTAATAATATAATAATAATTTTTATTTGTAATTTCTAGTCCTGCAGTTCATTTTCCAAAGAGTCAATCACTTATTCTTCCAGTTGTATTTATTTTTCTCCTGCTAAATCTTATCCTAAAAAAATTATTTTTCTGAGCATGTGGTTATTCTGCTTCAATCCGTCGTCGATCCATTCACTTCTCGGTAAAATCTGTTGTTCTGAAAATTCTATTTTTCTGACGACTATATTTCTTGCTACTTTTTTCTGTATTTTGGTTTTTATTTCATCCCATTTTGTTGGCCATTTTGTTTTAGCAATTCATCTTCGTTCTGGTGTGTCATACTGTTGATTTTTCCGTATATTTTGTTCTTTTGCAGAGGATTTTTCATGATGTTTTCGTCAGTCTAATCACCTGACCAGCTTCTGCGTTTTCGTTCTTTATGTGTAATTTTTCCAAACATCAGTTTTGCACCCTCACTTACAAAGTATTTAAACTTAGAGAGATATTCAGTTTGAGTATATTGAAATAATTCAGTTTTTTTGTTTCTGTCACCCGTATTTTTATTATTCATCGTTCTTGGTGATCGTTAGCACATACTCTTGGATTTCTATACTATGGTAATATTACTCCTGGCGAGTTTTTCACATCAGCGTTAGTTGATAGTGTTTAACAAGAGTTTGAGTGACAGCAACTCTCAAGTCTCCAGGACTCTTCTCAGTATTCTAGTTGATCTTAGCAATGCTGTAATTTGGATGAGATCGTCTCGTCCTCCAATTTCCAGTTCTTCCAGTCTCCTTCCAAGCGTATCAATTACAAATGATATCACCATCACCTTCACGTTTCATAGTTTTCAGTTCTCTGGCAAGATCTCGGTAGGTGTCTCTCTTTTTGTCTTTTTTTCACTCAGAGGTCCATCGGAAGGGCCAAGTACACTATTTGACGGTTTCTCATTTTTCTTTATCATCATTATTATTATTTTACTCTTTTGAGAATTTTTCACATCACCTTTTACTGATTGTTTCTAACTGGAGTTTGAGAGACAGCAAGTCTCCTCCAGTCCCCAGGACTCTTCTCAGTATTCTGGCCAATTCTTTATTTAGCTTGGTATCAATTGGTATCACCGTCATCTTCATGATCCATAGTTTATTTAGCATTCTGGCAAGGTCTATGTACTTATCTCTCTTTCAGCCTTAAAAAAAATTAACTATGTGTTCCGCTGGGACATTAAAGTCCACAATTCGACAGATTCTCATGTTGTTGACTATATGACCGAGATTAGTTAACCCTTTTGTGTCTCAAAGTCCCCGAGAACTTTTTGCGGCTCATTCTCCAGGACGGGTTCCGGGTTGTGCAGGAACAACTTGTTTATGTGATCATATTTAAATTTCTTGCACAATTCCCAGTGAATCACCTTTCCCACCTAGTCATGTCTAGTCCTACACTCTTTTTATACTAATTTGCTGCATTCACTTATAACAGGATTACCCGTTTCGTCTCTATTACCACATAACCAACATTTGTTATTTTGTTACGTGATATCTATTTTTGCTTTTACGTAGTTTGTCCTTATGGCGATTTTTGTGCTACTGTTAGAAGAGATTCATTTTCTCTCTTAAGGTTTACATTTCTTAGCCATGTCCGACTACTCTCATGTAATATTTCGTTCGTTTGTCTCTTGAAATATCGATACAGTTGTTTTTCTTCCCATATCTCTATCGTAGTTATTGTTGTTTTAGTGATTATTGTATTATTTCTATTGATTCTAGTCGCTGCAATTAGTTTTTATTTGCCCTTTTTTATCTACTCTTTGAGTCATCGTATCGCTGTATATCGACGTTATCTTCAATGCTCGCGAATTATCTTCCTTCTTTTTTTTATCGATACATATACACCGTCTATGTCATCTGTGGGATGTAAGGCCGAATACAACGTCATTAGCCTTCTTATTCGTCCGTCACCCACTTTAAAAATAGTCCCAAGTATCTTACAAGATGAACAGCATAGGTGGTTATTCCTTTGATGAAATTTTTGCTACGCATTTTTGTTTCGAGTAGTTTTCTCTTTTCATCTTTTCTTTCATCTCCTCTTGTTTCATGGTGTTTTTGATTGTTGATTATTATTATTTACTCATAGGAGTTTTTCACACCAGCGTTAGGTGATGCGCTTTCACTAGAGTTTGAGTGACAGCAAGTCTTCTCAAGTCTCCTGGACTTTTCTCAGTATTCTGGGCATTCTCAATAATGCTGTAGTTTGGATGGTCTCCACTCGTTCTACGACTTCCAAGTCCTCTAGATTATTATTATTATTATTATTATTATTATTATTATTATTATTATTATTATTATTATCTCAATTGGAGTTTTTCATATCAGCGTCAGCTGATGGTCTTTCAGTGGATTTTGAATGACAGCAAGTCTCTTCAAGTCTCCAGGACTTTTCTCGGTAGTCTGGCCGTTCTCAATAATGTTGTTGTTTGGATGGTCTCCACTCGTCCAACAACTTCCAACTCCTCCAGTCCCTTAAGTAATCCTTTCACAACTGCGTTAGTTAATGGTCTTTCACTGGAGTTTGACTGACAGCAAGTTTTCTCAAGTTTCCAGGACTATTCTTAATATTCTAATCAATATCAACAATGCTGTTGTTTGGACAGTCTCGATTCGTCTTCCGATTTCCGAATCTTCCAGTCCCCTTTCGAAGCCTTTAGACACCGTTCAGAGTGCGCCAATTACAATTGGTATCATCGTTACTCTCCTTTTCCAAAGCTGTGTTTTATTTCTCTGGCGAGGTCTAAATTATAATTACTATTTTTTTACTTTTTTGAAAGTTTTTCACACAAATGTTAGTTGATGGTTTTCCACTGGAGCCTTAGTGACAGCAAGTCTTCTCAAGTGTCTAAGACTCTTCTTAGTATTCGGGCCGATCTCAACAATGCAGGAGTTTGGATAGCCTTCACTCCTCCCTTTTTTCCAAGTCCTCCAGTCTTTGAATCAATCCTTTGGTGATTTACCGAGATCACCAATTACAATTGGTATCACCGTCACTTTTATGTTCCATAGTTTCTTTTGTTTATTATTACTATTAAACTAAAAGGAGAGTTTGACATGTTTTATTATTACTTTGATATTTTTACTTGTTTCAGCTATTTTATTTCTTTATTTTTGCTACGGCATTTTTAGTGAAAAGATTCTTTCTTATTACTATCTTTTATACTAGTTTGACTCGATCTTATTACTGTTGCTTTTCATCACAATAGCCTGGGTCAACCATTTTTTTTTTTTACTATTGCTATTATCTTACAAGGATCATTAAATTGGTTTCCAGACTTTTTTCGTATGGGCACTTTTATTGATAGTACACTCATAAAACTCTAGTCCCCTTAGAAGTAATCTCCTACGGCTGCAATGCACTTGTTGTACTGCTACAACAACTTCTGGAAGGTCCCATGGAAGTCCTCTTCTGTGAGCGTGTCAATGACCTTCGTCACAGCCTCTTCCATCTCTTCAATTGTCTCATAACGACAGCCTCTGAGCTTAGTGAATAACCAAAAGTCACAGGGGGCAAGGTCTCGACTATAGGGAGGCTGAGGAACTGTCTCGATGCCCATCTTTATCAAATAGTCTATGACAAGGATGGAGTTATGGACTGGTGCATTGTTCTAGTGGAAATGCCACTGACACGATTTGAACATACTGGCCTCTTCCCAAGGAATCTCTTACTGAACTCCCTTAAAACCCCAACATAGTAACCCTAACCCTAACCCTTTGGCCAGTCAACTCTGGTCTATTGACTTCCTTACTCCTCCCACACCTTTCATCATCCCTCACAGACTCCCTGCCTTCCTTGAATCTCTTATGCCACTCAAAAACTGATGCGCTATTAATGCAAGATGGTCGAAAAGCAGTCTGAAGAATTCCATACGTTTCTGTGGCATTTTTTCCAAGTTTAAAACGGAATTTAATTGCATATCGTTCTTATAAAGTGTCAGATTGCATTTCTGAAATTCACCAGCCGTGACAATCAGGCTTTAGTAGGGTGTATTCCAATTTCTGCTGTAGCTGTTCATTTGAATGTGAAATCATAGAAATTGGTCAGTCATCTTCTAAGATGTATAGCAATAACATACTGAATTTTCAAGAGTCTTCAATAATTTTAAATGGCTGTACAAAAAAGGTATGGAAACTTATTGAAGGCAGCACGTATTACTTGTTTTATTCAAACATTGTTGGATTTAATTTCAACACTGCATATCATTTATTGTTTTTTGTTACCCTTGAGAGTTGTTCGCCCCAGCATAAGCTGATGGTCTTTCATTGGAATCTGGGTGACGGCAGGTCTCTTCAGGTCTCCAGGACTTTTCTCAGTATTTTTACCCTATCTTAACAATGCAGTAGTCAACATAATCTCGATTCTTCCGCTGATTTCTAATTTCATCTATCTTTCTTCCAAGCATCTGAGGACCTTTCCATGCTCAATAACTAAATTTGGTATCATTGTTACTCCCATGTTCCACAGCTATTTTTTAAAGTTCTCCAGCAAGATCCCAGTATTTGTCTCTTTTTTTCCTTCTATTGATTTTCACCTGTGGTCCGCTGTAGCGACAAAATCCATCAGATGTCTAAAACCGTCGATTCCGAGGCCTTACTCCAAGCCATGTGAGTATCAGGTGAGCTCAGTATCTCATATCTTTATGCTTTTGCAAATAGTATTCGTGCAAAAGAAAGAGGAAACAAACTCATCCAGAAATCGAAGGAGGATCGCTGTGTCCGATAACCGTTACGCCATGTGCGCCTCCTTTGATAGTTTTACTTATTTTATTTTATGTTTTAAAACCCTAAAGCATACAGAGAGAAACATATGTTTCAGGATTAAAAAAAAAAAGATTCAACATAACCTCCTTTCTTCTTAATTTTAGTATTCCACGATTGGTTGAGGAGATTTTTATAACATCCTCAATGAACATCCTTGTCTGATTTCTTTGTCATTCGAGTTGCCTCATTCACTTCATCATTACTGAAGAACCTGTGTTTACTCAGCAGGATCTCCATGGGTGCCACACAGATAAACATCTGATTGTGTCTGGTGAGAAGTGTAGTGCCTCGTACTGTAATTGTTCGTATGATTTTTAAACTGCAGAGAAGCCTTTGTTATGTTGCGTTCTCAAATATTAATGGCTTGTCTTGATTCGTGGAAATTGTCACCTGACTTCCCGATCGAAGTTTTATTTGGTGTACGATTATGTTTGTCAATGTGTATGCTTATCAAGTGTTGTATAGCCATGAACAACCATACATACACATATACACGCAGAAACATATTCAACACAAGACAGTTCTTTAGAAAAATATACCTCTCACTTTATTTGAAAGGGTTCGAAAGGGTTACTAAAGGTTTTACTGTGTGAGAGGTGAGTTGGAGACTGAACAAAGACTGCAACATATTGACCCCCACTCATATGGCCATAACAGCGTTTCTTTCCCGTTCTCCTGGGTTGCTCAACCGGGGGCCTGGGGGCCCAGCCTCTCTGGGACATGGTCCTCATTCCAGCATCTTCTCTCCGACTCTAACTGCTCAATCGGAGGCCCTGAGGGCCCCCTCTGCTGGGTGCTGCTTCTCTCTACATCATCTTATCTCCAACTAACTCGAACTTCCTGTGCACCGAGTTATATTATTGTTTTACGCCGACTCAATTCAACCTGTCGACAGTCAAGGTTATCCCCTTGATACCTTTGACCGGATGCAGCTGTTATTTACACAGTTGCATTTCTTATTTTGACAGCTCGGCTGGGGTCAATATGCAACACAAGTCCCTATTGGAAGGTAGGTAACGAAAATTTTTAAGTGAAACGAAATGTCAACATAATCGATCAAAAAGAAAAATTAACTAACAGGAAGTTTTACTTGCAACAAAATAGGCTTATATATATATATATATATATATATATATATATATATATATACGTAGTGCATTTAATAAGTTTCCAGACTTTTTTGTACAGGCATTTAAATTGTCGTACACTCTTGAAAATTCAGTATGTTATTGCTATACATCTTAGGAGATGACTGACCAATTTTTCTAATTTCAGGTTCAAATGAGCAGCTACAGAAACAATTGGAATACACCCTACTAAAGCCTTAGTGTCATAGCTGGTGAATTTCAAAAATGCAATCTGGACGTGAGGACACTTTAGAAGAACGATATGCAATAAAATTCTGTTTTAAACTTGGAAAAAATACCACAGAAATGTATGGAATGATTCAGACTGCTTTTGGAGCATCTTGCATAAATTGAGCATCAGTTTTCGAGTGGCATAAGAGATTCAGGGAAGGCAGGGAGTCTGTGAGGGATGATTAAAGGTGTGGGAGGAGTAAGGAAGTCAATAGACCAGAGTTGATTGGCCAAAGGGTTAGGGTAGGGTTACTTTGTTGAGGTTTTAAGGGAGTTCAGCAAAAGATTCCCAGGGAAGAGGCCAGCACTCTTCAAATCAGGTCAGTGGCATTTCTACCAGGATAATACACCAGTCCACAACTCCGTCCTTGTCACGGACCATTTGACCAAGATGAGCATCAAGACAGTTCCTCAGCCTCCCTATAGTCGAGACCTTGCCCCCTGTGACTTTTGGTTATTCCCTAAGCTCGGAGGCTGTCGTTATGAGACAATTGAGGAGATGAAAGAGGCTGTGACAAAGGTCATTGACACGCTCACACAAGAGGACTTCCGTGGGGCCTTCGAGAAGTTATTATAACAGTACAATAAGTGCATTGCAGTCGGAGGAGATTACTTCGAAGGGGACTAGAGTTTCATGTGTGTACTATCAATAAAAGTGCCCATACGAAAAAGTATGTAAACTTATTTAATGATCCTTGTATATCCTACCTATGAGCCATTACCAAGTTTCCGAAGTGGTAGGAATATTTGTCCCACATGATTTAAATAAGTAATATCAGGAGGGTGAAAAATATATGTCGCGTGTATTGACAACGAAACAAATACAGACACTTGTTTAGAACATTTCAGAAAAAAGATTTAAAAAAGATTAAAAAAAAAACGTTACGAGATCTTTACATTGTCATAAAAAAGACTTTTAGAAATTAATACCCTTGGGAAAGACATGAAACCCCTTATCCTCTTCTAGATAGAAGTTAAATAATATCACTGCTGTTCTGCAAGGATGGCTTTTGCTTTAAATAACCCACGAACGTTAGTATACCATTAAACAAAGAAACCAAACCAGAACTGTTTTGAAGAATTATAAATTAGTATTGCTTTATTAACTGATTTTAACGGCATGTCAATCCTACTTAGGTTATTTATAGCCTAAAGTATAGGTAATTGCGCTTAGTAAACGTTTATATTCAAACTAATATAGTTGTTTTTACGAGTGTTTTTGTATGCAGTAATATGATATCAAATATTCTTATCTAATACAAATAATCTACACAGAGTTGTGTGGTTTCAAGTATTCTTATCAAACACTAATAATTATTTGGTTTTCAATAGTTATTTCCAGTTAATACAAGTCGTTTGTACACAGCTGTTTCATGTAATTAAGAATAATCCTAAGTAAACAATTACCGACCGGTGCCGGTGGTGTAATGGTCATAGTCGTAGAAAATGGACACGGCGACACGAGTTCAAATCTTGGATGAGACTAATTGCATTTCACATAGCACTGATACCCTTGGGAAAGGTATGAATTCAATTATTCTCCCTCCAGCTATGGGTAAATAGTAGGACAGACTGGGTTCTTCAGCCTTGGTAAGGCAACTAGTCTTAGAGAAAGAAAACTCTGAATTCAAACCTGTTAAACCCCGCTTAAAAATTGATCTTCTGTCATATCCTGCCCGAGCAGAGGGGTTGGTAAATATGAATTACCGACTGCATCTATGGAGAGGGGTAATACCCTCCCCCCAAACAAATGTTTGGCATATGACACTAAACAACCTGATGATGAGGCTCCAGTAATGCTGGAACTCTGGGGAATGTGGAGTTATCCTTGATTGCCATCGCTCCCGGGTCCATTCTGACCGGAGTGGTAACAACTGGTAGGGTTCTATCTATAAGTCTAATAGAAGTTTAGCATATAAACTGTGTGCAAACAAATGACTCATTGAATCGTTTGATAATGTAACGGCTATATAAAAATGACATGTTAAATCAAATTGTTTGTGAGACAAAGCAATGCTTGGACCCATTGAACTGTGTTAAATAGCAATACTTGTAACCACTTCACTGTGTGGAAACAAATGATTAATATTGAATAGAATTATAGCCATTTAACTTTGAAGAAACAATAGCAATTAGTTCTGACTTAAAAATGAAATTACCTACAAACTATTTACCTACAAATCATATATGTATATCCATTGAAATGTGTACAAACAAATGACTGATGTTGCGTTGTTACTGTTTGATAATAATACATAAAACCATTTAACTTTGTGCAAACAAATGATTATTAGTGATGTGAACCCAGCTTGGGACCACGAAAAGATAACTCGGAACATGGTATAAGTTTAAGGATATATTGAAGTAACAAGATACAGAGAAAAGTGGTAGCGTAGCTAGGTTTACTAGACAGTCGAATATCCAATCTCTACGACCGGCAGACCATTCATCCCAACAAGAGTACTTGGCTCTCGATTAATTTCGGATTAGGAAGAGTTCATCAATGGGTAGGTAACGTTCCCATAACAATTAGTCAATAGAAATATATGTTAGAGAGAAATACTTGAAAATATTCAAGTGTGTACAAAAGGATGAGCTCAGGCTCGTTTAAAAATGCATCTACAAAATGAGTTTTAAAATCATATATTCTTAATATATATGTAAAAATGGGATTTGGCATTAAATAACCATGAGTGCTTGAAATGCCATAAAACCTTACCCAACCAACCAATTAATAAACTATTATAGCTTCAGTTAACCATTCTTGATAAAAATGATTTACTGTTATATTCTATCGAGTATTCCAGTCTAATATCGAGTATTCCTATCTAATATCGAGTATTCCAATCGAATATCGAGTATTCCAACCTAATATCGAGTATTTCTATCTAATATCAAGTATTCCTATCGAATATCCAGTATTCCTATCTAATATCGAGTATTCCAATCTATTATCAAGTATTCCAATCTAGTATCGAGTATTCCAATCGAATATCGAGTATTTCTATTTAATATCGAGTATTCCAACCTATTATCGTGTATTTCTATCTAATATTTAGTATTCCAATCGAATATCGAGTATTTCTATCTAATATCGAGTATTCCTATCGAATATCGCGTATTCCAATCTAATATCGAATATTCCAATCTAATATCGCGTATTCCAATCTAATATCGCGTATTCCAATCAAATATCGAGTATTCCGATCTAATATCGCGTATTTCAATCTAATATCGAGTATTCGTATCTAATATCGCGTATTCCAATCTAATATCGAGTATTCCTATCTAATATCGCGTATTCCAATCTAATATCGAGTATTCTTATCTAATACCCAATGGATGAGACCCCAACAGGTATTACTACTCCGGATCAGAGTGGACCTGGCAGTAAGGGAAATGAATGGCGCTCTACATCTTCCAGAGCACGAGAACTGGAGTCTCGCCTCCAGATGCAATTCAGTTTCATATTTAGAATACCTCTTTTTGTTAGATGGATGGTCTTAGCTCTACGCAGGGGACACAGCCAGCTTATTCTCAGGCCCGCCGACTGGTCGATTATTAATTACCTGTCAAAGCAGGAGCTTTTAATATCTTAAACACACACACACACACACACACACACACACATAACTCACTTCATAACTCACATATGTATATAAACACGCACAGATATATATATATATATATATATATATATATATATATATAAACTACTTTATATGCTGTCATATATACCTATACAGACACGCATATGTATAAATATACACACGTGTACATTAGTAATATACTAAGCCTTTTGCTTTGATATGGCACAAGGCCATATGAATAAGGCACCCTATGAGACTCGAACTTATTGATGAACATTTGCTAGTCTAACTTGCTAACCATCAAACCACTGGAGGCAACCTTACACACATACATCAGTGAGCATAATTTTTCGTCAAATTATATTTTTAGTTTATCAAGTTGAATTCAAAATAAGCATTGATAAAAAAATTATTATTTCTAAAGAATAATTTACTATTAGTTATAATTTAATTACCATATATAGCTATTTAATTTCAGAAAAATATGGGTGCTTTTTTTTTTTACATAAAATTCATGTTATATTCAAATTAAATATGTAAAAGTTGTCAACAAAATCAAATTTATTACAAAAAAATAATCTTTAATTGAACTTTCTTCATCGATGTTTTGACCCCCTTGGACATTAATTCAACCAATTTTTCAAAAGCACAATTTTATTTTCAAGACTAGACCAAACTTTTATTGGTTCGACTATTAAGAATTGCATTGGCTATTTGTCAGCCATGAAGCCTTTATTTCGTTTTTGACGATCTATAAATACACAGTTGGGTTTAAATCAGCTGAATTGGGAGCCGATTACATTGTTTTCTTTCCTTTGGACTGAAATTTTGTACTAGATGCATGGCAAGGAGTATTATCCTGCTAAAACTGAACATCATCATACCATTACTGATTACGGAAGTTGAACCATTATCAGAAGATTTTCAAAATTTTGTTTTCGATACCTTTTTTACCCATTTCCATCATCATCATCATCTTGTCGTGCCGACATCACGGATATCCCTGACCCTCTCGCTACCCCTCCCTATCGTTCATCGCTTCACAAATGCACGAAAACTAGAAAAGGCACAACATCAATTAACAGGAATATATCTAAAAGAACAGGCAGAATACATACAAAATCAGATAGATAAGAGACTCGGTGGAAGATAGACAATCCAGGATAACCTGGCAAACAATAAACGAAGTAAGTAGAAGGAAGAGCACAGCCAAAGCAAAACTGAAAGCTGCAAGCCAACAAGAAAGAGTAAAACTGTGGGAACAGCATTTCAAAAATCTACTAGGAAACCCACCGGAAATAACGGATGAACCGATCACCAGAATTATTAGTAAGCAATTAGACGTTAAACTAGGTCCTTTCACCAAAGAAGAACTTGACTCAGTTCTCAGAAGAATTAAAAAATAGGAAAGCTGCAGGGCTAGACGAGATCCCCCCAGAAGTGTGGAAGACTAGACAATTCGACGATATACTGCTCCGGCAATGCAACGCAGTCAATAGTCAAAATAGGATAGAAAGATGGACGAAGGGATGCATCCTTCCATTCCCTAAAAAAGGCGACTTCGGACTAGCCAAGAACTACCGAGGGATAACACTTACATCCATAGCAGCCAAAATCTACAATGCCCTACTACGAAACCGCATAGAACCCAAAATAGACAACATCCTTAGGAAAAACCAAAATGGCTTCCGGAGAAATAGATCCACAACCTCACAAATACTGACCATCCGTAGAATCCTTGAAGGCGTTCGGGCAAAAAACTTACAGGCGACATTACTATTTGTCGTCTTTACCAAGGCCTTCGATTCCATACACAGAGGGAAGATGGAGCAAATCCTACTAGCATACGGCCTACCAAAAGAAACCGTAGCAGCGATAATGATTCTCTACAGAAACACCAAAGTGAAAGTACGTTCACCAGATGGAGACACGAAATACTTCGACATTGTTGCAGGAGTACTACAAGGAGACACACTAGCCCCGTACCTCTTTATCATCTGTCTAGACTATGTGCTTAGGACTTCGATCGACAAAATCAGAGAAAATGGCTTCGAGCTGACTAAGAGAAGAAGCAAACGGTACCCCGCAAAAACAATCACGGACGCCGACTACGCTGATGACTTGGCGCTACTAGCGAATACGCCTAATCAAGCAGAGACACTACTGCATAGTCTGGAACGAGCCGCAGCTGGCATTGGCCTCCATGTCAATGCAAACAAAACTGAATATATGTGTTACAACCAAACAGGCAACATTGCCACACTAGACGGAGTCTCTCTGAAACTAGTTGACAAATTCAACTACCTAGGAAGTAGCGTCTCATCAACCGAAAAAGACATCGACACACGACTGACGAAGGCATGGACAGCTATCGATAGGCTCTCGATCATATGGAAGTCGGACCTAACTGATAAAATGAAACGCAGTTTCTTCCAGGCAGCGGTTGTGTCGATACTGCTATATGGATGCACCACATGGACGCTAACGAAATGGCTGGAGAGGAAACTGGACGGAAATTACACAAGAATGTTGAGAGCAGTATTAAATAAGTCCTGGCGACAACACCCCACGAGACTCCAACTATACGGACACTCGCCCCCCCCCCATCACGAAAACTATACAAGTTAGACGAACCAGACACGCGGGACACTGCTGGAGAAGGAAGGACGAGCTCATAAGTGATGTACTCCTGTGGACCCCCACATATGGATGTGCAAAAGTAGGACAACCAGCACGAACTTACATACAGCAACTATGTGAGGACACGGGATGTAACCCTGAAGACCTGCCGGAGGCGATGAATGATAGGGAGAAATGGCGAGAGAGGGTCAGGGATATCCGTGCTGGCGGCGCGACATGATGATGACACCCCGTATCCTCACAGAAATGCTATATGTAGGTGCGAGCTGGTCACCTTGCCTTTGCTCGGCCATTTGAAGGGGTCCATAGGAATACATCACTTATTAGCTCGTCTCTACTTCTCCAACAGTGTCCCGCATATCTGGTGCGTCTAACTTTGATAGTTTTCGTGATGGGTGGTTGGTGGCCGTATAGCTACTGGTTTGAGGGGGTGTTGCCTCCAGGACTTGTTCAATATTGCTTGCAGCATTTTTGTGTAGTTGCCGTCAAGGTTTTTTACCATCCGTTTCGTTAGCGTCCATATAGTGGATCCATACGGCAGTATCGACACGACCATTTCCATAAAGCATATCAGTTTTTGACTAATCAGGCCATAAGACGTTTTTTTCCTGCCTTCAATGGACAAATTTGATGAAGAAATACCCATTGCAATCTTTTCTTCTTCATTGCAACAATTAGAAGTATTGGGGCGGGGGGCTCCATCTTGGATCGGTAACAAACCATAATTAAAATGCGTCGATCAGATCTAGGATGGATATCGATGTCAAAGTATTGTTTGCAAATTTATTTGCTGGTGAAATCACGAGATTTTTTGAAATTTCGAAGAATACGGATCATTAAATTTTGAGGTCTTCTAAATTCTTTTCAGTGCGATAAGTCCAGTTTCTTTTTATTTCTAAACCAAATCTGCTATTGTCCGAAGAGATTAATTGACCTTCAACGCAATTTATGTGGGTTTCATACCACTTGATGGTGGCAAATGACAGCTGAAGGAATTTCTTTTGGTGTAGCCATCAAATTTTAGTGGACGGGTAAAAGAATATCTTCTTTTTATATCAAATTAATTTGAATTTCGGAATTTTCTACAAACTAGAACTTTCTAAGACAAATTAGAAACTTCTAGAAACAAATTTAAATTGGTTAATTTTTATTGTAAAGCGTCTTTTAATTAAAATTTTTGATTAATAAACAATATCTTATTTCAAACATTTTTTTACATGTCTTTTAATGAATTAAGTAAAAAATATTAAAAATTATTTTTTATGAAACCATTTAATTTATATCTTAAATATTTTTCATATTGTTAAAAAAAAACAACAATTTATTAATTTCGGTCGAACAAAATTACAAATAACATTGATTTAATGCTTAGAATTTGGGAACATTTATACGAACAACTCCACACACACACACACACACACACACACACACACACACACACACACATATATACATTTAATTCATGGAATATAGACTACGACTCTGGGTTTCATGGAATTTTTTGCAAAACAACAATCATCAGGTGACTACCACCACTCTTATAAACCTGATGATTGTTGTTTTGCAAAAAAAACTCCATGAAACCCAGAGTCGCAGTCTATATTCCATGAATTAAATATATATATATATCAAATATATATCCATTCATTTTTATTATATACTAGCTCTATCTTAGATATTGCGCACTCTCCATATTATATTGCACTTGGTTCGACATATACCCACAAAGTAATTTAGAGACAACCAACACTCTTAATATATATATATATATATATATATATATATATATATATATATATATATATAGACAAAAAAATTTATATACGCACATTTAAACATATTTAAGCAAGTTTTGTGAAAGACGATGGAACATTGTATATTTATTATTTTCAATCTTATTTTTTCAAGACTCCTTGTTATTTTTCTTGTGTCGGGATCTAGATTGTAAAGAAATCGCCCCATATCTTCTAACATGCGCTTTCGACCATACTTTTGGTCGACATCAGGGGTAGTGTATATATATATATATATATATGTATGTATAGTTTGCTACGTCTGTATGCAAAAATGCTCGATATAAGTGACAGAGCATATGTTGGTCAAAGTTTGAATAATATCGACACACAATCAACGGCGCTTATTAACAACAAGTTCCACGACTATTCGATCATCAGCCGAAAAGGCTCCTTAGTGGTATGGCTACCTTTATGAATAAATGTATGTGTATACATATGTATGTCTGTGAGTGTTTACAAATGAATGTGAGTGTATGGACTCCGTACTAAACTTTACCACCGAACCCAACATTAATAAAAAAAATCCCTTTCCTTGATGTACTTATTGACTCCACAAATAATATCAAATTCACTACATCTCCATATAAAAAGCTTATCAACAACAATCCCACTATACTTAACTATCACAGTGAATGTCTCCAAAAATATGAATGACAATTATGAAAAACTTAATTCATAGAGCATTTCCTTATCAAAGACAATAAAGGGATTTTTTTAATTAATGTTGGGTTCGGTGGTAAAGTTTAGTACGGAGTCTCACATTCATTTGTAAACACTCACACGTCACTCCAAAATCCTTCTTATTTTGGCGCGACCGCTTCCCATTGGCTACTTTACTTTGTATTGTTTTTCTTTTTCTCTGATTTTTAACCGGATGGATGCGTGGAGCCTATGCGTGGTGACGCGTTTATACATTTTGTATGTGGCAGCCGACGAGTCAACATCCGGTTGGGAGTTTTATTGTTAATTCCTAAATCGCCACATATATTTATGTTTTGAATGTAAGTGTATTATGAAGTTAAAATCAGCAGCATCGATTGTATTGTTAGTACGAGCAATGCTATCGTGAAAAGGTAAACAAAGATTTTCGTTCGTGAAAAATAATTAAGTGATGATGAAATTAAATGCATTCTTGAAAAAAATAAATTGTTAGAATTTCACTCAAGAGAAATAGAAAATAAATCTATAATCTACAGATTTATCTATTTCATCGTTTTATTTATAGAATTTGACAGGCCCGAAATTTGATTAAAAAAACGTTGATTGATTTACCATATTTACCCCCCCCCAACTCTGCTCGGGCAGGATATGACACAAGGTCAATTTTTAAGCGGAGTTGAACAGGTTTGAATTCAGAGTTTTCCTTCTCCTAGACTAGTTGCCTCACCAAGGCTGAAGAACCTACTCTGCCCTACTATTTATCCATAGCTGGAGGGAGAATAATAGGATTCATACCTTTCCCAAGAGTATTAGTGCTTTTTCAAAAAGTGGACTAATCAGACTAAAAAACGTTTTAAAAATTGTAGTTGATTGATTTATGTATGATTATTATACATTAAAAAATGTATTTTTAAAATTCAAGGAGGGAAAAGATTTCTTATATTATGTTGAATTTTGATTCTTCAAAATTTCCGAGGCACTTCAAATATTATCGTCTGCCATCTCAAAGAAAATCAAACGAAGGAGATGAGTGTTTTATTATTCATTATCGTCATGTCACGCCATCAGCACAGATATCCCTGAACCTCTCTCGTCGCCCTTCTCCATCATCCATCGCTTCCGACAGTACCTCAAGGTTACATCCTAAATCGGCACAGAGCGGTTGTATGTAGGGTCTTGCTGGTCTTCCTGCCTTTGCTCGGCCATGTGAAGAGGTCCACAGGAGTAGGTCACTGATGAGCTCGTCCCTACTTCTACAGCATTGTCCCGCATGCCTGGTTCATTTAATGGATAGTTTTCGTGATGGGTGGTAAATGGCCGTACAGCTGTTGCTTTGTGGGATGCTGCCTCCAGGATTTGTTCAATATTGCTCGCAGCATTTCTCTTGCTAAAATTTAACGCTTATACAATTTTTAATAGTTTTTTAGTCTGATTAGTCCACTTTTTGAAAAAAAAAATAACGTAATAAATATAAGTTTTCGTGAGTATCTTTATTATTCAAGCACTTTTTAAAAATCAAAAATTCAACCCAATATGGATGAGCAAGAAAAGAAACAACAAAGAATCTCTGATCCGCTTAACGCCGAAAACAATTATCTTTGTCAAACTTATACAAAGCAGAGAAAAATTTTTACAGGAAAAAAGCTTTTTAAAGAAAAGTAAGGGTGGAGTTTTGAACAAAAAAAAACCGAAAAGAAGGCTTTTTAACTGCTTTCGTTATAGCGATTTACAAGAATCCCACAAGGTCAATAAGAAAGCATGGTAATGAAATAAAAGT
>OY757913.1:12945784-12993284 GCA_963585895.1 Sepioteuthis lessoniana
TGTACCTCTTTATTGCCGTCGCTACCTGGTTCACTCTGTCCCGGAGCGGTAACATCTGATTGGGTCCTATGTAGAGATTAAATAGAACTGAACTGTGCAATTACGCTAAATTGAATTGTTTGAAATTAACTCATTTTACATTTAACAGTGTGTAAACAAAAAAACTGTACTTATGCTAAACTGAATAGTTTGAAATAGAACTGTGTTTAAACCAATGACTAACTGTATATAAATAAAAAAATGTACTTGGTTAAACTGAATCGTTTGAAATTAACAGAAACCACTTAACAGTGTGTAAAAAAACGAACTCAGGCTGATTAAAAAATGTTCTCATTAAAATGTGTTTAAAAATCATGTATTTAATATATATATATATATATATATATATATATATATATATATATATATATAAAGGATTTGGCTTTAAATGACCTCCAATGGTTGATATGCCATAAAACGAAACGAAACGAAACGAAACCACTTCTCTAGGACTCTTCACAGTTGTATTATTTAAATGGTCTTGATTATTTTTCCAATTTCAAGCTGTTCAAATTCCCTTTCCAATCCTTTGGGGACCGTTCCAAGTGCGCCAATTAAAATTGGTACCACAGTCACCCACATGTTTCAAAGTCTTTTTTTAGTTCTCTGAGAAGGCCCAAGTATTTGTTAATCTTGTTATTTTCTATTATTTTCACTCTGTGGTTAAAATCCACAAGACATCAAGTTTGCTCTTTTTTTTAAAAAAATAGCACTAAGTTTAGTCCCCTGGCCAGTATTAACTGATTTGTTTTTATCTCAAAATCCCAGAGAATTTTAAGTGTCTCATTTTCTTAGAAGGATTCTAGTTTGTGCTTATAACATTTGATCGAATGGTTAAAATTCAACTATTTGCATAATTACCTGTGGAATAGTCTTTTCACCCAGTTTTGTCCAAAATTCTCCTTCTGTACTAGTTTGATGCATTCGATTACAATGTGAATTATCATTTCTTCTCTTTCTCCGTATAACCTATAATTGCTTTTCTGTTGTGTATTATTATTATTATTATTATTATTATTTACTCCTTTAGAGTTTTTCACATCAGCGTTAGCTGATGGTCTTTCACGGGAGTTTGAGTGACAGCAAGTCTCCTCATGTCTCCCGAACTCTTCTCAGTATTCTGGCCGTTCTCAATAATGTTGTAGTTTGGAGGGTCTCTACTCCTCCTCCAACTTTCAAGTCCTTCAGACTCTTTAATAATCCTTTACTTACTGTACCAAAAGCATCAATCATAATTGGTATAATTTTCACCTTCATGTTCTATATTTTTTTTCAATTCCCTAGCAAAGTCGAGGTACTTATCCTTCGTTACACATTCTTTCAGTTTTATTCTGTGGTCAGCCGGGACAGCAAAGGCGACAGTTGTGCAAATTCTCTTCTTTTTTATTCATTTATTATTATTATCATTATTATTATTTACTCCTTTAGAGTTTTTCACATCAGTGTTAGCTGATGGTTTTTCACTGGAGTTTGAGTGACGGCAAGTCTCTTCAAGTCTCCAGGGCTCGTCTCAGGATTCTGGCCGTTCTTTGCAATACTGTCCTTTACATAGCCTCTACCCGTCCGCCAACTTCCAAGTCCTCCAGATCATTATAATTTTTATTATCATTATTATTATTTTACTCCATCGAGAGTTTTTCACTCTAGTATCAGCTGATGGTACTATTTACCCAACCCCTCCGCTCGGGCAGGATATGACACAAGGTCAATTTTTAAGCGGAGTTTAACAGGTTTGAATTCAGAGTTTTCCTTCTCCTAGACTAGTTGCCTCAACAAGGCTGAAGAACCTGGTCCGTCCTACTATTTACCCATAGCTGGAGGGAGAATAAGGGGGTTCATACCTTTCCCAAGGGTATTTGCCCGAAAGTGAACATAATAGCGCGACTGGAGTACGAACTCGCGTACTACGATTCCGCAGTTCATCGCTTTTAACCATTACACCACGAGAACACCCCCAATACTCTAGTATCAGCTGATGGTCTTTCACTGGAATCTGAGTGATAGCAAGTCTCCTCAAGAGTCCAATACTTTTTTCAGTATTATGACCGATCTCATCATTTCTATCGTTTGGATGGTCTCCCCTCGTGTTCTTATTTACACGTCTTCCAGTCCATTAACCGATCATTTGGTGATTGCACCGAACACACCGATTACAAAGTATCACTGTCACTTTCACTTTCAGTTCCCTAACAAGGTCCAGGTACTGATCTCTCTTTACACCTTCCTTCTATAATAATTTTTTTTACACATTTGAGTTTTTCACATCAGCTTTAGCTGATGGTCTTTCCCTGGAGTTTGAGTGACAGCAGGTCTCCTCAAGCTTCCAGGACTCTTCTCAGTATTCTGGTCGTTCACAATAATGTAATACTTTAGATGGTCTCCACTCATCCGCCAACTTCTAAGTCCTCCTGTCCCTTTAGTAATCCTTTAGTTCCAAACACACCAATTACAATTGGTATAATTGTCACCTTCATGTTCCATAGTATTTTTAATTCCCTACCAAGGTCAAGGTACTTAGCCTTCTTTTCACATTCTTTCAGCTTTATTCTGAGGTCAGCCGGGACAGCAAAGTCGACAATTTTACAAGTTCTCTTTTTTGTTGTTGATTATTATTAGGTCTGGTCTTCTGGCCGAGATTAGGTGATCCGTTTGTATGTCAAAGTCCCATTGGAGTTTGTGTGTTATATTCCAGGACAGGTACTGGGTTATGCATATACCATTTGTTCGTATGGTCAAATTTAAATTTCTTGCACATCTCCCAGTGGATCACCTTGCCCACCCAGTCGTGTCTAGTCTTATACTCCTGTGCTAATTTGCTGCATTCGCTTATTATGTGATTGATCATTTCGTCTCTGTCGTCACATAGCCTACATTTGCTATTTTGTTGCGTCTTATCTATTCTCGCTTTGATATGATTGGTTCTTACGGCGTTGTCTTGTACTGCTATCAGGAGGGATTCTGTTTCTCTTGTAAAGTTTCCTTTTCTTAGCCATGTCTAGGTTTTGTCGTGTGAGATGTTGTTTATTAGTCATTTAAAACGCCCATAGGGTTATTTTCCTTCCAATTTTTGTTTCCTAGATATTGTCATTCTATAGTCCATCGTATTATCAGTATCGTTTCTGTTATTATTATTATTATTATTATTATTAATAATAATATTTTTATTCCTTGAGAGTTTTTCACATCAGCGTTAGCTGATGGTCTTTCACTGGGGTCTGAGTCTCAAGTCTCCAGGACTCTTCTCAGTATTCTGGCCGATCTCAATAATGCAGTCTTATGATGTTCTCCTCCCTTCTTTTTATCTCCAAGTTCTCCAACCCCTTTATTTATATTTTGGTGACTGTACCAAGGGCCGCAATTCTAATTAGTATAAACGTCACTTTCATGTTCCACAGTTATTTCTGTTTCCTAGCAAGGTCGAGGTATTTATCCTTCTTTTCACTTTCTTTTAATTTTACTCTGTGGTCAACCGGGACTGCAAAGTCCACAATTTTGCAAATTCTCTTTTTTTTTTGTTGATTATTATAAGGTCTCGTCGTCTGGGCGAGATTAAGTGATCCGTTTGTATGTCCAAATCCCAGAGGAGTTTGTTTGTTTCATTCTCCAGTACTGATGCTGGGTTGTGCATATTCCATTTATTCGTTTGGTCAAATTTAATTTTCTTGCATAATTCCCAGTGAATGACCTTGCCCATCCAGTTGTGTCTAGTCTTATACTCTTTCTGTGCCAATTCGCTGTATTTGCTTATAATGTAAATGATCGTTTCGTCTCTACCACCACATAATCTATATTTACTGTTTTGTTGCGTCTTATCTATTCTTGCTTTGATACGATTGGTTCTTAAGGCGTTGTTTTGCGCTGGTATTTGGAGAGATTCAGTTTCTTTCTTAAAGTTTCCTTTTCTTAGCCACGTCTACGTTTTCTAATATGAGATGTTACTTATTAGCTGTTTGAGACGTCCATAGTGTTGTTTTTCTTTCCATTTTTGCTTTCAGGTTATTTCCGGTCAGCTGATTCTGTGTCATCAGTGTTGTTTCTGGTGGTTGTGATAAGTCTTTCTCCGAGCTTCTTAAGGTAGTCTTCGAGTCATTGTATCAATGCGTCAACGCTGTTTCAATGTTGGCAAGTCCTCGTCCTCCTTCTTTTCTTGACACATAATGACTGTCAACGTCATCTCTGGGATGAAAGGCCTTATGCATGGTCATTTGTTTGAGTTCTTCTCTGGTCCACTTCAAGGTTAGGTTAGGTTTCTTTGTTTAATGGCATATCAAACCTTGTAGGTTATTTAATGTCAAAGCCATTCTTCTGAAAGAACAGTAATGGTACTATTTAACCCATAGCTGGGAGGATAAGGGGGTTCATACCTTTTCCAAGAGTATTTGTTCGAAAGTGAACGTAATAGCGCAACTGGAGTTCGAACTCGCTTACTACGAATCCGCAGTCCATTGTTTTAACCATTACACCACGAGGACACCCCCATCCACTTTAAGAATGGCCCCGAGTATCTTACGAGGGGGATAATCCAGGTATTCATTGTTTTGACATTATTATTATTATTATTATTATTATTATTATTATTATTATTCTTTTTAGTGCGGTTCTGGATGTAACACCGGAAATATAACATGCTTCTCATTAAGTCATATATATATATATATATATAACTTGATGGGAAGGGCAACATTCACTCTGTACTGATAGTTCCCATGAATGATGATTGATGATGTCTGTTAGGTTATCATGTTTGGTGTTATATCTAATTCATTGATAAATGATAGATGTTTCTCAGAAATAGAAGCGAAGACCTTAATGACTGTATAACTTTAGCTTCTATATTTTTCAACTTCGCGAGTTCTTTTCAACGCTCAGTTGATCTATCTATCTATCACGGTTTGTTCATATTTCAGTTTGTTCATCTCTCTGTCTCTCTGTCTCTCTTTTATTTCTGTCTCTGTCTCTGTCTATCTCAGTTTGTTTATGTTTATTTCAATCTGTTCGTCTGTCTCTCTTCTTTCTCTCTCTCTGGTCTTCTAATCTATCTATCTATCTATCTATCTATCTATCTATCTATCTATCTATCTATCTATCTCAGTAGTTTCACATTTATCTATTTCGTTCTGTTCAAACTATCTCATTTCTCATCTTACTACTACTACTTCTACTGCAACATTTTGGGAGATTTTCCAACTACTATTAGCTCTTCATTAAAGTCTAACAGATGGTACGTCTTCGTCCTTTTCTACGACTTTTCTAAGTGTCCAAGCCGATTTTTAAAATCCTGTGGAGCGAACTATCTCATTGCTTCTCCGGGTGTGTCCCACTCCCCTAGTCTCATTTCCATATTCTCTCGGGTTTTTCAGGGGCCCTAACTCTTACTGGCATCCCTGTAACCTTCATTCTCTCAATCTTTTTCAGCTTTTTGGCAAGGTCCATCATAAATATAGGTTGAATTGAGTGACAAGTTTTTATATCTAAACCAGTGGGAGGTTTTCTATTAATGGACTCTAGGGACAAAATTTGGCCATCTGCAGTAATGGACTCGATGGACAAAATTCAGTCATTTCACAATTTCCATTGGATCCCGTTCGCATCCAGCCGGTCCTGCTTTGATATCAGCTTATTGCATTTGTCTCATCTTTTTTCCAATTTGCTTTTCTTTCTTTCTTGCTACATACATATATATATATATATATATATATATATATATATATATATATATATATCCCTCCGCTAGGGCAGGATATGACACAAGGTCAATTTTTTAAGCGGAGTTTAACAGGTTTGAATTCAGAGTTTTCCTTCTCCTAGACTAGTTGCCTCACCAAGGCTGAAGGACCTAGTCTGCCTTACTATTTACCCATAGCTGGAGGGAGAATTATTGGATTCATACCTTTCCCAAGGGTATTAGTGCTATGTGAAATGCTATCAGTCTCGTCCAGGATTTGAACTCATATCGCTGTGTCCATTTCCTACGACGATAGCCATTACACCACGGGCACCTCCTTCGTAATACTATATTTTGCTGAGTTTTTCACATCAGCATTAGCTGATGGTTTCTCAGTGGACTCTGAGTGACACGTCTCCAGGGCTCTTCTTAGCATTCTTGCCATCCTCTTATTTCCAAGTCCTCCAGTCCCTGTACCAATCCTTTGGTGATTGTATCAAGAACACCGATTACAATTGGTATAATCGTCACTTTCCTGCTCCAGGCACGCCTTTTTTATACGGCACCCCGGAGTCCGTTGTGGACTTTGGTTCAGGGGGAGGCTCCGAAAAGGAACAATGGCAAACTTGAAGCCGTAAGCCTCCCAGCTTCGGCTGGGCTACCTCCGGGATGGCGAGCTGCATTATTGACTCCTTATGACCAGCTTGGCTCATCAGGCTCACATTGCACTTAGTGAACCGATGAGCTTCATTGGAAGCAGGGTTCGAGCCTCGTCTCGTTTCTGACCTTCTCCTCCCTTTATCCCCACTTTAATTGGCCCTCGGGCATTTGACCTTTTTTCAAGCCTTGTCTGGTGGGAGACATTGGTAAATATTCGTCACTTTCATATTTCATACTTTTTTCAATTCCCTAGAAAGGTCCAGGTACTTACCCTTCTTTTCGCTTTCTTTCAGTTTTACATTGTAGTCAGCCGAGACATCAAAGTCCACAATTCGGCAAGTTCTCTTTCTTTTGTTGATTCTTCTTCTTCTTATTATTATTATTGTTATTATCATTAGTTGCCTGACCTTTTCTTTTTCTCCTGATGAGGAAGTCGTTTTCTTGGGCGTCACATTAAGTCAGACAAAGTCGTTCGTAAATACATAACAGTCAAAGTACTAAATAAATCGGTAAGATTTCAGTTAGACTCTAGCTCTGATTTATCAATAATAAACTTACAAACTTGGAGAAAATTAAATAGGCCAATAATAAAGATGACAAGCAAGACGGCGCGAACGGTAACAGGAGACAAAATAAAATTTGAAAGCGAAATGATTATCCCAGTATCACTAAATGGTATAACCAAAAAATTAAAAGTCTTCGTACTGAAGAACACAGAAAATTTGTTTGGGTCGGACTGGTTTCAGAAATTTAATCTCTGGTATCAACAAATTAATACGTTTTGCCAAAAACTAGAATGCATTACGGCCGAAGCTGAAAAAATTAAGATGGAACTAAAAGGTAGTTTCCCCGAAGTATTTTCAGCTGGTCTTGGCAAATGTACTAAAATTAAGGCAAAATTTAAACTGAAGGAAAATACACGCCCCATTTTTAGAAAGAAGCGAAACGTACCGTTCGCCGCGATCGAAGAAATAAATAAAGAGCTAGACCGATTAGTGTATATAGGCACATTATCAAAGTGGAACTCAGCGAATGGGCTGCTCCAACGGTATATATAAGAAAAAAATCTAAGGAAATCCGTGTATGTGCAGATTTTTCTACAGGATTGAACGCTGCACTCAAGGATTACCATTATTCACTCCCCAGTTTTTAATAAATTAAATGGAGAAAAGTCTTTTCAAAAATTGACTTAAGCGAGGCCTAGCTCCAGATTCCAGTAGAAGAAAAAAGCTCTAAACTACTCTGTATTAACACACACAGAGGGCTGTACAAATTTGACAGACTAGTTTTTGGAATAAAAGTCGCACCGGCTGTCTTCCAACAGGTAATGGATACCATGCTGGGCGGCTTTGACTTCACTTTCGCTTATCTTGATGATATTGTAATTAGTAGTAAAACAAAGGAGCTACACAGAGAACAAAAGTTTTCGCACAAATACGGGAATTTGGTTTCAAGGTCAAGGAAGCAAAATGCGATTTCTGTATGAACAAAATCAAATGTCTGGGAGACGTCTTGACCCCGAAAGAGCTACAGCTATCAAGGATATGCCCACCCCTGATAATGGTATGACATTACAGAGCTTTCTTGGACTTGCAAACTACTACCAAAGTTTCATAAAAAAATCTGCACGCTCTCCACTCCCCGCTAAACAAACTACTAAAAAAGATAAAAAGTGGAGATGGACGCCCGAATGTCAAACAACATTTGACCAAAGTAAAAAAGGCATTAACATCTGATTTTTTTTCACGCACTACGACCCAAAACTGGTGATTATTGTCACGAGCGATGCCAGCTCATATGGGGTTGGTTCGTGTATCCTACCTAAAATGCCTGATGGGACAAAAAAGCCAATAGCCCACGCATCTAGGACCCTTTTTCTGACCGAAAAGCATTATTCCCAGATTAAAAAGGAGGCATTGGGAATAATATTTCTAGTGACAAAATTTTACCGATACTATATATATATATATATATATATGTATGTATCAGTGCAAAAAAAGTCATACAAGGCAACTTTGTTGTTACAAATAAACATTGGTGTAGTAATAAGAAAGAATCGAACAAAAAATCAATCCACAGATCAATAGAAAAACATCTCATTGCTCTCTCTAATCAGGCTGCTTCTCCTTACGATAGAAAAAGAATGAGTTTACTGATTAAAAATCTATAGTTTTAATCAATGAATACCCGCCTTTCATTCCTTGAGATCAATTTACTTATTGCTAGTCTGTGTAAACTGTTTGATATTTGATCTCTCAATCGATGTCTCCCACTTATAATCAGTGCTTTATTCTCTGCCCTTTTTATTCTCGGTGTGTTCCCATCAATTTTTATCTGGGCATATTGATCTCATTCGTTTTACTATGTCATTGAATCGGTCAATCTATCGATTTATCTCTTCTTTTGAATAAAAGCCTGAAGTTGTCTGTGACCATTCCGGTGAAATGGACAGTAGGAGAGAAAGACTGCGATAGTAGCAATTGAATTTTAAATATTTACCGTATTTACTTGAGTAGAATACGTTCTCCATTTTTCTTGTTATAATATCATTAAGATATTTTCATCGTTAGGGCATGTTGATAGCACAGGTTCACTTGACTCTACCACTTTCTCTCTCTCTTCGTCCCTATCGGCCATTGCTCTTTACAAATGTCTACTAAGAACTGATGGAAGTTTTTTTTTCAGATCGGCTCACACTGGTGGATCCGTGTGTAAGAGTCCACGAAAAGCCTCGCTTATGAGTTCGTTCTTCTTTCAACAGCAATGCCCAAAAGGTCTTGCTAATTATGCTTTTATAATTTGTCTGATGGGAAACATATGACCGCACAACTGCCTTTTTGTAGGGTACTGATCCCAGGATTTATTCAAGACAGCGCCCAGCATCCTTATTGTTGAGGCCCCGGAAAGGGTCACGAATGAAAACACAAACACGGATATTAGATAACAGATTATATTACACAAGAAAGACAGAGTTACATAGAAAAGGTAAGAACGTAATATAATGGCCGAGGGATTTCGTTTTATATATCTTGCCTTTGGGTTTAGTTAGGCTGAGAACCTTTCGCTTAGCGTCAAGGGCTACATGAGCGCAGGTGTTGACGCACGCGCGGGGAGGATGTGTCATTCAGAGATGTCAAAATAAAAATCCCAGATAGGACTTGGGGATGTGAATGATATGCACCGGAAGCGTGCGCGGAGGATTTGGGGAGATTTGAGAAAAATCAGTTGAGTTGAGTCTTGCCGTCCGAAGAAGAAGGGGGACTTTCGCTTGCTCGCCGAGGCCTTGTAGCGGGTGCCACAAGTGGTTTGGGGCAGATGGAAAAGACAGCATAGAAAGATGGTGCCTCTCTCCTTATGTCGAAAAACCTTTTAACTCAAAGGTAATAAAAAGTTTCGTACCTGAACTAAGAAGTCGTAAGTGTTTTGTGTTTCGGGATTCCTATGTTCTATGATATGTATATATGGTATGAAAATTCTATGTACGTTTCACATATTCATGTATGGCTATGTTACATTCAACCCTAATACAAAAACTAGCGAGAAAGTCCGAGAAAAAACATAAAAAGATCATTAAAAAATTCCCAGGTTTTAACCAAACTATATATATATATATTTGATTAAACAATATAGACATTTATTGTTAACGTATGTATTTATCCGTTCAAGTTGCTGTATCGATTTTAAGATATCCGGTAGGAATTGTTCAATAAGCCTTCTATAATTAATTAGTTTCCTAGTACTTTCTGCCTGATCTTGGCTATCATCAGGGGAGTGTATATTACAAAAGCTATGTAGCCTTTGCATGCCCATAACTACTTTGTAAGAACTTAACGTTTATTGTTTATACTGGTGTATTGTTGTAGCGTTAATTTTTTAAAATTTGATTCTATAAATAGCACCCGCAGCTAAAGACATTTGAGTACGTTAGGTATGGATTCAAAATTAATTCTATTGCGTTTAGTATGTTTTTTCTAATGTGGAGCGCTTCGAGAATCTGTAATTTTTGTTTGTCATTTTGTTGCTCTAACAAACTATTCGCTGTATCACAATTCTTCAGTGTAGCAAGATATGCGAGATCGAAACCTGGATATCTTAGCCTTGAGCTCTCATCATTTTCAGCGAAAACGAAGGAATTTTTTACGTGTATATTTTTGCATATACGCTATCGACTACCGGAGTGCTTAATTCATGAGAAGAGGTTTGCATTTACGCGTATGTAGCAGCCGGCAAATAAGAACCTTAAGTACCATATTCAAATTCATTTGCCGCCCAATTCATTTTGATGGGTGTTGAGCACTCTGGCGAAGGAATTTTCGGCCGCCCCTTGCATAAGGCAAAAGCTCTTCGAAAGAATTGAGCACTCTGGTAGCCGATAGGGTATAAAAATGTAAATAAACGGACGCTACTACTGATGTTGCTACACAATACCTTATAATTCCCTTAGCCAGCGTGGTACGCTTGTTGGTCTAATGTAAAGTTGGACGGATTTCGATCCCAGCTTCAATCGTTCTAACTGTCTAGCCACACTGAAGAGTTCTGATAGAACGAAACAGTCTGTCTGTGGATGACAATATGCATATATATATATATATATATATATGAAGTTTGTTGAAAACTTTCTAAGTATCACCCAGAAAGGTCAGAGTTGAACATTTCTTTGGAACAACGCACTACCGTTTCTTATAAAACACGACGAAACAAACGGAGATATCTCTGGAAATTTGGTGGCAACGGTGGATTCTAAGTTTCGTAAGTGAGTAAGATTTTAAGTGGTTTGCCATGATTGAAATATATCCAGATTTTGATAACAGGTGACAATGTCAGAATTGGCATTAGAAAATCTCAAAACCATCTGGAAGATTCACAGATAAAATCTCTTTTACATAAAGAACACTTCTGCATATTGTATTTACCTCGTTTCGATCTCTGCACTGCAACTCTTGAAGTTTTAGTGCTAATTAGTTCTATCAAATGTTTTTTTACTTTCTCATTCTTTAATATCTTCCAAATCCTTTAAGTTTTAATTAAGACAATCCTAATTTTCTCGAACCTGATGGTTAGTTGCTTGTGTTTTGTGGCATTATCAACCCTTGTAGGTTATTTAATTCCAGATCCTGTACACACACACACACACACACACACACACACATATATATATATTGATCATATAGAAATCAAACCTGACCGATAAAATGAAACGCAGTTTTTTCCAGGCAGCGGTCGTGTCGATACTGCTGTATGGATGCACAACTTGGACGCTAACTAAACGAATGGAGAAGAAGCTAGACGGCAATTACACAAGAATGTTGCGAGCAATATTGAACAAGTCCTGGCGGCAACACCCCACAAGGCACCAACTATACGGCCACCTGCCTCCCATCACGAAAACTATCCAAGTTAGACGAACCAGACACATAGGACACTGCTGGAGAAGCAGAGACGAGCTCATAAGTGATGTACTCCTATGGACCCACACATATGGCCGAGCAAAAGCAGGACAACCAGCTCGAACATACATACCGCAACTATGTGAGGATACGGGATGTAGCCCTGAAGACCTGCTGGAGGCGATGAACGATAGGGAGAAGTGGCGAGAGAGGGTCAGGGATATCCGTGCAAGCAGCACGACATGATGATATATATATATAAAATTTTTAAACGAATCGTTTGTGAGTAACATTATTTTTCAACGATCCCATGCCTATGTGTTTGCTTGCAGTTAAATGGTTTCATATTACGAAGAAACAAATGGGTCTATAATTCTCTACTAAAAGTTATTAATTGTTGCTGGCGAATTATTGGAGTGAGAAAGGCTTAAATCCATAATACTGTGGAACTAAATGTTTATTTATTAAATTGGAAGAGTTTCTTTAAACCACATGATTATTTATGAATAAATGATTGTGTATCATAGCCATGATATGCCTATGTATGAAACGTACATCGAATGTCCATAAATATAAAACGCAGAACATAGGAATCACGAAACACGAAAAACAATTGACGACTTCTTTGTTCAGGTACGAAACATTTTATTACCTTTGAGTTTAAAGGTTCTTCGACATAAAGAGAGAGAGGCACAATCTTTCTATTCTGGCTTTTTCATCTGCCCCCCCCCACCCAACACGTGTGGCACCCGCCACAAAGGTCTCCACGATCAAGCGAAAACCAACCGTCTTCTCCCGAGGCAGGTTTCATCTCAACTAACAGACTTTTTCAAAATCTCCCAAAATCCACCGCACGTTTCTGGTGCGTGACGTCATTCGCACTCGCTAGCCTCCGTTTCCCATCTGGGCTTTATAGACATCTCTGAGTGACACGTCCTCTCTGCACGCGCGCGTGAACACCTGTGTTAATGTTGCACCTAAGTAACCCATGCACTGAGCCGAAAGGTTCTCAACCTAACTAAACCCAAAGGCATGAACCGAAATCCCTCGGCCATTATATTACAATAGTAGATAGAAATACTTGATATGATATGACTATGTGTGAACAAATTGATTCGTGTGGTCGAACACGGATCCCCAGGCAACAAACACAACCGTTGAAATGGTTTGTGCTACTGTGGTCACGTGTCTAGGAATAGTAAATGTATAAATCATCAGACAGAAAGGTGAAATCCTGCATTGTGAAATGAAGCATTTCCAGGCCGCTGAGCTGGAACACAATTTGGCCGGCCTTGTTAACAGGTACACGGATCGGGTCTGGTGTGTCTTGGTTCCGGTGGCAGTCGGTCAAGGCCGTCTGACATAGATTCCGGAAAGCTGGTATTCATGGTAGGTGCATTAAGACCGGCGCTTCTCGAGCCTCAAGTGGTCATCCCCTAGGTTCCAACACTCCTGGGGGTTATTGCCTGACGCCTGAGGCGCTAATTTTTTGTAGAATTTTGCTTCCTTCACTAAATATTACTGTTGCTTATGTTTTTATTATCTCCTAATACATATTCTTTTGCCCAGTCTTTTCAAATTTTTTGATATATGTATTTTTTCTTTTTTCATCCGTGATGGGTTTTCTATCTGTAATGAATCTATTTTGATTATTTTCACACTGTGTTTTTCTTTTAGTATAAAATTGCAATTGTA
Organism: Sepioteuthis lessoniana; assembly: GCA_963585895.1. Lineage (NCBI taxonomy): Eukaryota > Metazoa > Mollusca > Cephalopoda > Myopsida > Loliginidae > Sepioteuthis > Sepioteuthis lessoniana. The sequence goes on from OY757913.1 coordinate 12,959,231, forward strand.
ATGATGCAGTTAACCATTAATTGTTGAGCCATTAACTTTAACTCTCATGTCGATTATCTAGATTTCTTTGATCGTTTTGCCAAATTTTGAAGATCAATCAGTCTTTTTTGATCCTTCCTATAATGCTTCCAAAATCTTTTCTATATAACTTGGACTGAAGATTTTAGATTCCTTGGGATTTTCATTTTGACTCCATCTTGGTGGCATTTCAGTGACTTTCTTTCTAATTTCCAAACCCTTTTTTTTTCATAAGGAAATTTAAATCAACATCACTTTTAAAAGTTGAAGGCGTAAAGTTCTTGAAATCTGTATTTGCTCCATTTAACGTGAGAAATTTGCATGTATATCTGTGAAAATGTTTACCATAGGTTGAGTTTCAAGTGCCTCATGACTTTTATATACCCTATTTTCTATATCATTATGCATTCTGATTTATATCTCCTCTCGTTTTGGGGAGACCCTGTAGTGTATTGGCTATTGTTCTCGACTGCGACATTGTAGTGAGTTTGAATTTGTCACATTATTATATTCACTTTTTGGACTAATGCCCCTTTGGGAAAGGTATAAACTCTCTTATCTCTTCATATATAGGTTAAATAGTATCATTATTGTTCTACTACAAGGATGGCCTTGGCATTAAATAACCCATGATGGTTGATATGCCATTAAGCCAAGAAACCAAACTATCCTCTTGTTCTGTGTCAAAGTGAATGCAATGACTTCACCAACAGTTCTGCATGAGAACAGACATTAATTTTGAGAGTACATTGTCTAATTCTTAATGCTTAGTAAAAATTAAAGAAATTTATTCTTCACTTATACAATTCATTTCTTTTCCTCACTACAGTAAATAATTATGTATTTTACGCAAAGCCCTGCTTGATCATTTGACTGTGTGTAAACAAGTACAAAGCAATACTTGAAAACTTTAAACTGAGAGCAAAAAATGATTTATAGCAAATAGAATTATTTGTATAAGATAGAAATAAGTGAAACCATTTAACTGTGTGAAAAAATGAGCTTTGATTTGTTTAAAAATATTATCTACAAAATGTGCTAAGAAATCATATTTGTAATATATATACGAGGATCGTTAAATAAGTTCCCAGACTTTTTTCGTATGGGCACTTTTATTGATAGTACACACGTGAAACTATAGTCCCCTTCGAAGTAGTCTCCTCCGGCTGCAATGCACTTGTTTTACCGTTCCAGCAACTTCTTGAGGGCTCCATGGAAGTCCTCATGTGTGAGCGTGTCAATGACCTTTGTCACAGCCTCTTTCATCTCCTCAATTGTCTCATAACGACAGCCTCTGAGCTTAAGGAATAACCAAAAGTCACTGGGAGCAAGGTCTGAACTATAGGGAGGCTGAGGAACTGTCTTCATACCTATATTGGTCAAATAGTCTGGGACAAGGATGGAGTTGTGGACTGGTGTATTGTCCTGGTGGAAATGCCACTGACCCGATTTGAAGAGTGCTGGCCTCTTCCCAAGGAATCTCTTCCTGAACTCCCCTAAAACCTCAACATAGTAACCCTAACCCTAACCATTTGGCCAATCAACTCTGTTCTATTGACTTCCTTACTCCTCCCACACCTCTCCTCGTCCCTCACTGACCCCTTGCCTTCCCTGAATCTCTTATACCACTTAAAAACTGACGCTTGATTCATACAAGATGGTCCAAAAGTAGTCTTAAGCATTCCATATGTTTTTGTGGCTTTTTTCCGAGTTTAAAACAGAATGTTATTGCATATCGTTCTTCTGAACTGTCCTCAAGTCCAGATTGCATTTTTGAAATTCACCAGCTGTGACAATCAGGCTTTAGTAGGGTGTATTCCAATTTCTGCTGCAGCTGTTCATTCGACCTTGAAATCATAAAAATTGGTCCGTCATCTCATAAGATGTATAGCAATAACATACTCAAATTTCAAGAGTCTGCGACAATTTTTAATACCTGTACAAAAAAAGTCTGGAAACTTATTGAATGCACCATGTACGTATAAAAATGAATTGGTATTAAAAAATCTACAATGTTTGATATGCCATAAAACGAAACGAAACCAAATCAAATCGTATATATTTAGTAAATATGAATAAAGAAGATTTGGCATTAAATAACCTACAATGGTTGATATGCCCTAAAACCAAAAGAAACGAATCCTTTTGTTGTGGGAAGTCCCTGTAGTTTAATAGCTAACGTGCTGGACATTATTGCAAGTTCGAATTCATTACACTGTTATGTTTTCTTTTGGACTAATACACTTGGAAAATGTATGTAAGTTAAGTTGGCGACCGTAGTCGAGGGTGACCCGAAGGCTCCCTTTTCGATAGCTACAACACCAATGTGTAGGGAAGGGCGTTACTCCTTTCCCTGGATTGCTCCACTTTACCCTTGATACGTACCTTATAATGCTGAGTGTTAAGCAAGGAGACATCTATTACCAGTTTTTGAGTCTTTGGTATGACCTGACCTGGGTTCAATCCCAGGTCTCCCAGGTCATCATGCCAATGTCTGGTATTTATGCCAATGTCCGGTCTTTCAGGTCACCCTTGACTAAGTGAAATGTATAAACTATCTTATCTTTCCATGTATGTGTTAAATAGTATCATCTTAAGGATGGCTTAATCATTAAGTAACCCATGAAACCTAATATATGACACTATAGACCTATAGTGAGGTGTGTGATAAGAAGCGGGAAGAGGAAGAAGTTCATTCACCCACCTCAGCCTAGTCTGCAAGTAATTCAACTTGAGTTGAACGAAGTGACCTTGCGACATTTAATGAGTGTGAGACTACACTGAGGAAGTGGAACTAATAAACAGAAAATCACCAAGCGCTTCACGAGTAGGGTGGAATGATTCCCAATATACAGGAAGTTTCGATAACTTCGGCGAAGACTGTAAAAGCTTGTCCCATTCCCTGGCAAGAAAGATATCTTGAGTCATTCGTCTAACTAGAAGCCCTGAGAAGTAAAATAAGAGACGTTGGAGAGAGAGTTATTTGCGGTCCCAGACATAGCAGAAGTGCCAAACTAGAGTTCGGGCCACATGCTAAAGCGGAGGGAGGGGTCAGAGTTATCTAAAGGTCATGTGAGCGGCTCTAGTCATTTGAAAATTAGTTTGTCTTTTCTTTTCTTTTTTTTTTTTCAATCGTGACACCACCGTCTCCCTGGTGATGCATTCTGGGCGTATGCCTCTGCAGATTGCAACGGAGTTAGTTCTGACATCACAACACTGACAGATATGCATTATGCACAATGAGCAGTGAAAGGCGACTGGCGTAGAGTCGGGGGCTGTGACAAAGATAAAAATAATAGAAACCAAATCAAACGACCCTCTTGTTTTGTGTCTCAGCAAATGCAATCACTTCCTTTGCTGTTTTACAGATCTCTATTCCTGAATTTTGAAAAGGTGGTTTATTTCTTGCTCATGTGTTGTGTTTGTTGTGTGCGTATGTATGTGTGAGTGTGTGCATGTGTATGCGTGTGTGTGTATGTGAGTCTTTGTGTGTAAATCTGTGTGTGTGAGTTCGTGCCTGTGTGTCTGCGTATGTGTGGGTGTACGTGCATATGTGTAGGTGAGTCTGTGTGTGTAAATCTCAGTGTGAGAGTGTGTGTATGTGAGTCTCTATGTGTGTGCGTGTGTCTGTATATTAGAGTCTGAATATTTAAGTCTGTGTATGTGTGTGTGTGTGTGTGTGTGTGTGTATACGAATGATTCCATGAGTAAGTGTGTGTGTGTGTGTGTATCTGTGTTCAAATCTGTATGTGCTAGTGTGTGCATATAAGCCTATGTGGTGTGTGCGTGTGTGTGAGTGACTGTGTTCAAATCTGTGTGTATTAGTGTGTACGTATAAGCCTGTGTGGTATGTGTGTGTGTATATATGTTTGAGTCTGTGTGTGTGCGTGTGTGTCTACTTGGAACCAAGTGTATGAGTCAGTGTAGGTAAGTGTGTGCTTGCGTATGTGTTTATGTGTGTTAGTCTGTGTGTTTGTGTGTGTGCATGGGTATGGTTTAAAATAAATCTGACGTACATTTTCTTTCTACTTAACACTACCTGAGGGTCGAGTGTGTCAAGTACATTCACGAGGACACTTGCCCTTATACGATTTTCAATGTTGGTTTTCTGTCAATGGGGAAATTGGTCGACACAATACAATCTTCTGTTCCCATTTTCCCTATCTGGTATAAATTATTCTACTTTGTAAATATCAAAAAGTATCTTATTGTTCATGATGCCAGTCAATATTGTTGAAGCCAAAGTAAAAAATTTTGAATGCTTATTTTCAAAGATTTCCTTTCTCACAATCTTCTCCGGGGGTATCCTCGTGGTGTAATGGTTAACGCGATCGACTGCAGAATCGTAGCAAGCGAGTTCCTACTCCAGTCGCGCTATTACGTTCACTTTCGGGAAAATACCCTTGGGAAAGGTATGAACCCCCTTATCCTCCCAGCTCTGGGTTAAATAGTATCACTACTGTTCTTCTAGGAGAATAGCATTGGCATTAAATAACCTACAAAGGTTGATATGCCATTAAACAAAGAAACAATCTTCTCAGTTATTCTAGATTGCGTTGTGCTATACCAGTTGTAGGCAAACCGTACCTTGCGAGCCACAAATGGCCCGTGGTGATTTCTAATTTTCTACCCAATTTCACGAAGAAAAAACATTTATTAAAATTTTGTTTTCTCTAGACAATTTTTTCGTCTGGTTATTTGAATAAACTAGAAACGAATCTCACAAATTTCATGCTCAATTTTAGAATGTGTTTATATATTAAATTACCTTTCAATTTAAAAGAAATGAAATTATTTATCAGATTGTTAAATATGCACCTGTAATTTAAAGAAATTTATTCTAATAATATTTTCATTCACAGATTATGGAAAAATTCAATTTTTTCCTCGATTCACAGATCATATTCCAATTAAATACATTGATTTTTTTTGAGTACTGATTTTTTCTTTTAATCATTCCATAGAGGAGAATCCTCATCATCATCATCAAATCCCGCTACTAACATGGATTTCTCTGGCTTCCTCTCCCTATCCGTTCCTATCATCGATTGCTTCCGGAAGGTCCTCCAAACTACATCCTATGCCGCACAGAGCTGATGTAATTAAGTTCTTGCTGGTCGACCAACACTGGGATGTCAAGAAGAACATCACTCATGAGTTAGCCCTTGGTTCTCTTGCCCAGTCGGCTGGGGCTGTAGAATACGCTGACTGCCCCTCAGCAGAGGGGTAGGATCCCGCCCCCAATGAGTGTCCTGGATATATGACACTAAACATTCTGATGGTGAGGTCCCAGTAATACAAGGGCCTTGAGGAATACGGAGCACCCCTTCATTGCCATTGCTCACAGGTCTACTCTGGTCCGGCGTGGCAGCACCTGGTAGGGCCCTATGTATGGGTTAAATAGAACTAACGCCATACTTATGCTAAACTGAATTATTTGATTAAACTGAATAGCTTGAAATAGAAATATTTTTGACAATTAAACCATACTTACATTTAAACTGCGTGCTTATGCTAAATTGAATTATTTCAAATAGAACTGTTTTTTGACATTGAAACTGTACTTACACTAAACTGAATTGTTTCTCATTGAACTCTTTTGACATGTACCTGTGTGTAAACCAAATCTGTACTTACACTAAACTGAATTGGCTGATTTAGAACTGCTTGACAAAACTGAATTGCTTGAAATACAAGTGTTTTTGACAATTTAACCGTGCTTACATTTAAACTGCGTGCTCATGCTAAACTGAATTATTTGAAATTGAACTGTTTTTGACATTGAAACTGTACTTACTCTAAACTGAATTTTTATATATAACTGCTTGAATAGTTTGAAATAGAAATGTTTTTGACAATTAAACTGGGAATTCATGTTAAACTGAATTGTTTAAAATAGAACTAATTTTTTACAAAAAAAAAAATAGATTTGGCATCAAATAACCTACAAAGTTTGATATGCCATAAAACCAAACCAATCCTTGGTTCTCGAGATCGTGTGTTAATCCAATTGATATGATTGATGATTCAACACCAAGACTTTTTTTAAATAGAGAAACGTATTTCCCTATTTCTAACACAAATGCAAATGCAAATAGTCTTATGTAGTAAAAAATGGTCAAAGTGCCTTCAAAAAATTGCCTTAAATTCTTTTTACTTCTGTGGCTTTTTGATAGAAACTGAAAATGGTAAAATTGGCGACTTTAGTCGAGGGTGACCCAAAAGCTTCCTTTTCAATAGCTACTACAACAATATGTATGGGTGAGTGCTACTCCTTTCCCTGGATTGCTCCACTATACGCTCAATCCGAACCTTATAATGCTGAGTGTTAAGCAAAACGGTATCAAGTACCATTTTTTGAGTCTTTGGTATGACTCGACATGAGATTGAACGCCAGTCTCCCCGGCCATTGGCGAACACTCTACTCACGTGGCCAATCGGTTGGTAAAACCGTAAAACAATTCAAACTCGTTTCTTTTTAATAGAAAAACCGCTGGAAACTTTTTCAAACACCTAATGAATGTGAAGTATCTATAGCAACAGTTTATAGACACAAACTGATACCTTTCTTAAGCTGATTATCCAATTAATGCTAATCACCTAAAATCTTAACCAATCAAAATGTGGCGATCCGTGATTTGGCGGTAATAAAATCCCACCAGTTCTACCGGAAAAGCCGTCATATCTAAATTCCGGTAAAACACATCCCGCAGCTACCCACTTGAGGAGATCACATGACGGGAAGTTACTAAGTAGACTCGCTGTCGCACCGGAAAAGCCATCATAAAGATATATTTCACTTTAATAAATGTATGAAGTAGAAATCTAGTGACATGGAAAGCGAACAGTTTCCGTTTGCCTCTGATAAAAAAGATATTTTTATACAAGAGAAAATTGATATCATGAAACAAAAATGAGAATGGTGTCAGTCAGAATGGAATTAAGGGTGAATTCTCAATATTAAGGAAATGCTGATGGGTGAAAGACATTTCAGGTGAAAGGATAAAATATAGTTTATGTATGAATTTTCATTGGTTAGTTGGTTAGTGTTTTACGGCATATCAACTCTTGTGGATTATTTAATAACAAATTATGTATATACATATATTTTAAAATATGCAGATCCACGAAGAGATTTGTATTTTTTAAATTTATTCATTTTTCTTACATAAGTGTATGTTTCCATCTTGATGCTTTCGTCAGAAAACACATATAACACAAGGCCTTGTTAATGGGGTACTCAATGAGACTTGGAGTGAATTCAAATAGTTAATTTGGAAGTGATTCTATTTGACTCATTAACGAGACCCAAACAGATACTGACAGCCCATATCAAATTAAACCTGAGAGTAATGGTAATGAAGGCTACTCCACATTCCCCAAAGCTCAAGGCTTGCAGCCTCACAATCAGATGAAATTTAGTATCATCAACAGGACACTCGAAGTCTTCTTTTCCCCCCAACAACTTCTAATACGTTTAAGGTAAAAATATTTGGTTGTTTGTTAGCTACAAGAGTGACTTAAAAAAAAACGGTCGGAACAATTATATAGATGGTAGGGTTTGACATGACCAACTAACTGATCGGATCATGCCTCCTTAAAAAGGGTCAAATGGGATTGTTGTTGGTCACACAATTACTTCGGCGACTGGGTCACGGACGACTCTGCCACTGGGATCCTATACACAAGTATTATCCTATTTACCCAACTTCTCCGCTAGGGCAGGATATGACACAAGGTCAATTTTTAAGCGGAGTTTAATAGGTTTGAATTCAGAGTTTTCCTTCTCCTAGCCTATTTGCCTTACCAAGGCTGAAGAACCTAGTCTGCCATACTATTTACCCATAGCTGGAAGGAGAATTATTGGATTCATACCTTTCCCAAGGGTATTAGTGCTATGTGAAATGCAATCAGTCTCGTCCAGGATTTGAACTCGTGTCACCGTGTCCATTTCCTACGGCGATCGCCATTACACCACGGGCACCTCCAATACACAAGTATTATGGACCGCCACCCGCAGCCAACAGGTGGTGAAATTAGGGATGATCTAACCCTTCTCCCAAGGTTTAGTCAGTTTAGGCATGAAAGACAGTTTGAAATGTATGTATATATATATACGAGGATCATTAAATAAGTTTCCAGACTTTTTTCGTATGGGCACTTTTATTGATAGCACACACTTGAAACTCTATAGTCCCCTTCTAAGTAATCTCCTCCGGCTGAAATGCTCTTGTACCGTTCCAACAACTTCTGGAAGGCCCTATGGAAGTTCTCTTGTGTGAGCGTATAAATGACCTTCGTCACAGCCGCTTTCATCTCCTCAATTCTCTCATAACGACAGCCTCTGAGCTTAAGGAATAACCAAAAGACACTGGGAGCAAGGTCTGGACTATAGGGAGGCTAAGAAACTGTCTTCATACCCATCTTGGTCAAATAGTCTGGGACAAGGATGAGTTGTAGACTGGTGTATTGTCCTGGTGGAAATGCCACAGACCCGATTTGAAGTGTGCTGGCCTCTTCCCAAGGAATCTCTTTCCGAACTCCCTTAAAACCTAAGCGTTTGGCCAATCAACTCTGTTCTATTGACTTCCTTACTCCTCCCACACCTTTCATCATCCCTCACAGACTTCCTGCCTTCCTTGAATCTCTTATGTCACTCAAAAACTGATGCTCGATTCTTGCAAGATGCTCCAAAAGCAGTCTGAATCATTCCATACGTTTCTGGGGCATTTTTCCAAGTTTAAAACACAATTTTATTGCATATCGTTCTTCTAAAGTGTCCTGACGACCAGATTGCATTTTTGAAATTTACCAGCTGTGACAATCAGGCTTTAGTAGGGTGTATTCCCATTGCTGCTGTAGCTGTTCCTTTGAACCTGAAATCATAAAAATTGGTCAGTCATCTCATAAGATGTATAGCAATAACATACTCAAATTTCAAATTTTAAATGCCTGTACAAAAAAAGTCTGGAAACTTATTGAATGCACCCCGTATGTATATATGTACAAGGCGTACCGACACAAGCTCAATTTTAAATGGATTTTAACTTCTTTTGATTCAGTTATCCTTCTCCTAGACTGGTTTACTAACCAATGTTAAAGAGCCTAGATTTCCCTATTATTCATCCATAGCTGGAGAGAGAATAGTTACTAGGGTATTTGTGCAATGTAAAATGCAAAAAGCCTGGTCCAGTTTTTGAATTCGAGTTGCCGTGACTATTTCTTACGATGAACGCCTATATTCTCTCTCTTTCTCTGTATATATATATATATATATATATATATATATATATATATGTGTGTGTGTGTGTGTGTGTGCGCGCGCTTTCAAAACATGAGATAAATCAAACGGGAATATTAATGTACCAGTCTGTTTCTTTCTTTCTTTCTTTCTTTCTTTCTTTCTTTCTTTCTTTCTATCTTTCTATCTATCTAAGTCAGCCTGTTTAGATCTATGTATCTATGTATTTATCTAAGTCAGCCGGTTTAGATCTATCTATCTATCCATCTATATCAGCCTGTTTAGATCTATCTATCTATCTATCTATCTATCTATCTATCTATCTATCTATCTATCTATCTAAGTCAGCCTGTTTAGATCTATCTATCTATCTATCTAAGCAGTTATAACACAATAGGTTTAAATCTAACTCCTTCAACGGCTGTAGAATTTATAACTGTACGACTCTAGCATACTCTTACTAAAATACAATCAGCTCGATCATTCTGAATGCCTCCTAATTACTGCCTTGTATCGCACTATCAGCCTGTTTAGATCTATCTATCTATCTATCTATCTTCATATTTATCTGTCGATCTATCTATTTATTTGGGATATTCAAAATGCGAGTAAAAAACTTGCAATTTTATCATATTTATTAGTATACAATTATAACTGCTTCAAAGCTTACTTTGCCTCGATTAAAGTTGCAATTTAATCCTATAAGACATGGTTATTCATATAAACTAGTGTTTTGATCTTTCCTCTCTCATTTCAGAATTATTCAACATGAAATTTGATTATATTTCAATTGATATGAATTATAAACATGTAAATGAAATCAATTTGAGAAACTGCCAGCTTTACATATTTAAAAAGGTGTTCATTAACTCAAGAAAGCACAAGAAGTATTTGAAGGGTTTGTGGAAAAATGTCTAAAGAGCAGGGGAATACATGCAATGGAATTTTGCCATCAAAAATTCCTTTCGTATCTGAACGATTGGCGTCAATAAAGAACAATTGGCTTCAAAAAAGAATCCAAGCTCTCCTAACTCTTGTGGGAGCCAGACCCATCTCACCATAATGGATTCTTCTCACCGTTATTAGTACTGAGAGATTTCACTACCAGAGGCAGATCAATATCGGTGTTATCCGAACAGTACGAGACTTCTTACCTTTTCTATGTAACTCTATATTTCTAGTGTAATATAATCTGTTATCTAATATCCATGTTTGTGTTTTTATTAGTGACTCTTTCCGGGGCCACAACACTAACTGACTGACGAAAATCTTAAACTGACGACACAAGAAACGGAAGAACAGTTCAATAAAATCTATACAACAATCATATCTCACCTCCATTAGTTTAGCAGGATGAAAGATTTCGCTAATGGGTTTCACATGAACTGACCAGACCTGGAAATTCGAATCAACGCCTCTTGTAGCATAGTCACCGATAACTGCAATGTTGGTGAATAGTAATTGTCACATCTCGTGGGGTGTTTTCGCCAGGACTTGTTCAATATTGCTCTCAACATTCTTGTGTAGTTGCCGTCAAGTTCCTTCTCCAGCCGTTTAGTTAGCGTCCATGTAGTGCGTCCATATAGCAGTATCGATACAACCGCTGCCTGGAAGAAACTGCGCTTCATTTCATCGGTCAGGTCTGATTTCCATATGATTGAGAGCCTATCTATAGCCGTCCATGCTTTCGTCAGTCGTGTGTCGATGTCGTTTTCTGTTGATGAGACGCTACTTCCTAGGTAAGTGAATTTGTCCACTAGCCTCAGAGAGGCTCCGTCTAGTGTGGTAATGTTGCCCGTTTGGTTGTAACACATATATTCAGTTTTGTGCGCATTAACATGGAGGCCAATGCCTGCTGCAGCTCGTTCCAAACTATGCAGTAGTGTCTCTGCTTGATTAGGCGTATTCACCAGTAACGCCAAGTCATCAGCGTAGTCGGCGTCTGTGATTGTTTTTGGGGGGTACCTTTTGCTTCTTTTCTTAATCAGCTCGAAGCCATTTTCTCTGATTTTGTCGATCGAAGTTCTGAGCACGTAGTCTAGACAGATGGTAAAGAGGTATGGGGCTAGCGTGTCTCCTTGTAGTACTCCTGCAACAATGTCGAAGTATTCCGTGTCTCCATCCGGTGAACGTACTTTCACTTTTGTGTTTCTGTAGAGGATCTTTATTGCTGCTACGGTTTCTTTAGGTAGGCCGTGTGCTAGCAGAATTAGTTCCATTTTCCCCTCTGTGGATGGAATCGAAGGCATTGAACAAGTCCTGGCGACAACAACCCACGAGATGCCAACTGTACGGCCACTTGCCCCCCATCACGAAAACTATACAGGTTAGACGAGCCAGACACGCCGGACACTGCTGGAAAAGCAAGGATGAGCTCGTAAGTGACGTACTCCTGTGGACCCCCACATATGGCCAAGCAAAAGCAGGACGACCAGCCCGAACTTACATACAGCAGCTATGTGAGGACACGGGATGTAACCCAGAAGACCTGCCGGACGCGATGAACGATAGGGAGAAGTGGCGAGAGAGGGTCTGGGATATCCGTGCTGGCAGCAAGACATGATGATGATGATGATGATGAATAGTCACATTGTGACGAAGGAACATAAAAATATGACTCGTTTTAAACAGCAGGGCCACGTTGCTTTATTTTGTCTGGTCAGTATCTGAGACTGTGGAAACCAATGGAAAAATCTAATGGAAACCGATTGCGAGGTAGTTTCTTCGTTCTTTCAGGAACTTACACTTCTCTTATTTTCAATTCGTTCCTCATTTTCCGTTCACGTAAACGTATGTATTCTCGTCCCACTGCCACCAATAAAGAGGCTGAATCAGAAAATGCTTCGTTTTGTATATTGTGGACATAGAACATACCATCCCACTTCTGTCTCAGTTGAGTGATAACCACTGTCACCATTCAGATGGTCAATGGCTGGTGACCTCTGCATGCTAGATCAAGCATATCGTGGTACACTAAGATTCCTGGAAGAGATGTTGAACTTCGTCATCTTGTCTTTCTTTGGTTGCTGGCTTTTTAATTAATTTATCAATTCGTACTCTGGTTATATTCGCTTATACTGTTTGTCATTAAGCATAAGATACACTTCTGAACGATTTTTGAAAAGGACAGTCCGTAATAATGAAAAATGGATTTTGTTAGGGATAAAAAGGGAAATAATTATCTCAATGAAAATGATGTTAAGTTGCCTGCCGGTGGGACGTGACGTTCGCGATTGTTTTCTAACACGTGTTTTAGTTTATCTCTGTCAATCTTTGTTTCTTACTTCAAGTTACACAATTAAAAGCAAGTCAATAGCGTTTTAGAAATGATCCTATTCAGTAAGAAAGACAATAAATATCTATCAAAAGAAAAATATATTCGTGACAAAATCAACGTTACACACTGAGAAGTTAATGCTCCTTGTTTGTTGCGATAAGAAATGTGTCTTCACTCGTAAAGTTGAACTGTAAAGAAAAAAAGCATCAATTTGAAATATTACACCAATCATTGACAAAAAAGAAGCTTTTTTGACTAATCGGTAAAGTGTATTTCACTTGAATCACTCGGCACGATTACATGTTGCGAAACGCACGTGGGAAAGATTTTGTTTTTGAATAACGTCAACATAAATTCACTTACCATTTCCTCCTGTATAATATTTACACTCCTATTTTTAAATATGTCAGCAAGGATCACGAGGAGCAGAAAAATTCAAGAAATATAGGATCCAAGAATCACCTGTTCCTGAAACAAAAGTAGTGGGGCGTTGGTAAATTAAATAGGTTTGGGAACCGGATTGGACAGAATAGTCACCTGCCGTGTGCTTTCAAGTACGCACGTGCATTTTGATTTTGTCCGGCGCAAAAGTAAATCTTGCGTTTGGAGCTGCCCACGTGACATGGGAACCTATATATTGTCTATGATTCTGATAGCTCACTATATCATTCTTCGCTCTCCCAGCTCTCGACACATTGCTCAAGACCGCGTGATAGCTTTCACTCTCGTTCTCAGTTCTTTCCAAAGTGCGACACATAGCGCCAGACATTTCGTCACATACTGGGAGCTTGCAAAAAGACATTCATTGCCATAATGAAATTAGTATATTTACCACACTTCGAGATTCTAAACTTCACATGGACTGCAAAATCACATCGCCATACAGATACACATGCTTAGCTAACGTGCAGACGAATGCTTCGCTGCTATGTACTCTCTAGTTTATTGACACACATACATACACATACATATACATATACGTGATACATACGATAAGTTTCTAGACGTTTTTCGTAGGGGCATTTAAAATTATCGTAGACTCTTGAAATTTCAGTATGTTATTGCTATACAAATAAGGGATAATTTCTCATCGTTTAATGATTTTAACCTGTGTGCAATGATTTTATTTAGTTAAAAGACTGTTCTGATTTCTCAACATATTGTTTGGAGCAACGTATGCATTTTAAAAGGTAAATTTTGTTATTACGGTTTGATACGTGATAGATTTTAAAAGTTTCATTTATATATATATATATATTTATATATATATGTATGTGTTTGTGATTTTTTTTTCATTTTGATTATAACTATTTCTATAACGCTGGCGACGTAAAAAAGCAACATATTACAATTTATGAATAGAATATATTACAAACCGATATCTGGAAAAATAATAAAAAATATCTGTACTGCTTGAAAATGATTCACCAATACCACAATGTGTAGCCAAAAGAAAAACACCGACAGTGTTGCCGAAGCTAATACGTAAAATTGCTCAATACACTAAGTAGGACAAAACTAGAATATTTAAATGAGACAGAGATAACCTACCCATGATCATGTTGAAGACCCGTTGGTTGAAACTTGGTTAGGTAGTTTCTGGCTTTTATAGGTATTCTCTTTCTCTCTCACTCTCTCTCTCTCTCTCTATATATATATGTATATGTATATATTTATATATGTATATATATACATATAGTTATCTAAGAGTGTACACACACACTCGTATATATATATATATATATATACTCTTTTAGATAACAACGATTTTTTTAAGAAATATCCCTTGTGGGCGCTGATATAAGAGCTTGTGTTTGTTAGTTTGTTTGCGTGTGTGTGTGTGTGTGTGTGTGTGAGGAAGATAGAAAAACTTACAGAAATATATTGTTAGAATTCTAGCACCATTACAATGCAAATGATTCGATTACCAAAAATGAATCAATCCTCGCCATCTCTAGAACTTCAATCACAAACCATTCGCATATTTTCATATTGAATATTCTTCAAATATTTTTTCAAAAGCAAAAATTGAATGCCTTTCTGTAATAAATTGTCTAACTAAATGCTCACATCTTGTTATAAAATAGCCGAAGGATTTCGGTTCATGCCTTTGAGTTTAGTTAGGTTGAGAACCTTTCGGCTCAGCACATGGGTTAGTTAGGTACAACATAGAAGCAGGTGTTAACGCGGGTGCGCGCGGGCGGATGGAGGTGTCACTCAGATGTCATAATAGTCCGAGACGATACTAAGTGACAAGATGCGGGTGACGTCACGCACCGGAAGCGCGCAGAGGTTTGTGTGAGAATTTGAAGAAAATGAGAGTCGGGTACTAGACGCCAAACGAGAAGGATCGACTTTTGGAGCTCGCAGACGCGAGGAGAACGTGCGCCCAATGGGGGGCCGCTCGAGTTGGGGGCCAAATGAATAAGACAGCATAGAAGATGGTGTCTCTCCTCCTTACGTCGAGACCTTTAACTCAAACTTAATAAAAAGGTTTCGTACCTGAACAAGGAGTCGTTACGTGTTTTCGAATTCCGAGATTCCTATGTTCTTTATATATTCTATAAAGTAAGTAAAGTAAAGTTAGCGACCATAGTCGAGGGTGACCCGAAGGCTCCCTTTTCGATAGCTACTACACCAAGGTGTAGGGGAGGGCGCTACTCCATTCCCAGGATTGCTCCACTTTACCCTTGAACCGTACCTTATAATGCTGAGTGTTAAGCAAGGTGGTATCAAGTTCCATTTTTAAAGTCTTTGGTATGACTCGACCTGGGATTGAACCCAGGTCTCCCGGGCCATTGGCGAACACTCTAACCGCTGGGCCAATGTCCCGGGACAAATATATTCTATAGTAATGAACATTATATGTCCATTTTGCACATAGCGTTAATTGTGAATATGGTACAATCGTGATTAGTTGTAATTTTAGAAAAAGATAGAAAGAAAGAAAATACATTCAAAAAATGTTTTTTCTTTTGTTTAGTTTTTTCATTTCACAAATTTTTCTTGACATAGTTAAAATAGACTTTTGTCACTAAAGGATTTTGCAAATGTAACATTTATTTTACCTAGTTGACTTTGAATAGATTTCTTACAATTAACAGAACTGTGCGTGTTGGTTTATATCCTTTGAATTATATTAACATGTTTCTGGAGAATTTGTTATTCAATGAACGAACTATAATTTGAAAATTGTTCAACATACTTTTTGTATATAATTAAATGTACAGTTAGATAATATCGTCTATTAATGTATGTGATTACCTGATGATTAGCCAGTATTTTTAGCTGGTCAATAATTTTTTGTGTTTCTGTATGAGCAGAAAATAATTTCTTTTTGAATTTTCATTTCGTGTGACCTCAGACTACTTTATTTTTTCCTATTCCAGTTAATTGGGTAAGAAGAAACATAGGCCATATTCCACAAGGAGTCTAGCATCATCAGAATATAAATGATTTGATTAGCAAAAACGATTCCATATTAAAAGATGACACTCATTTAGGCTTCTATGTGGTTGATTTTTGAAACTGTATAGGTCAATTTTATTTATTATTTTGTGGTTAGTGTTTTAGTAGTCCACATTCTGTGAGTATTCATTTGCAAGAGAATGGGGGTAAATTGTAAAAAAACCTGGACATATTGACTATGTAGAAGTAATGGATCAAAGTACTTACTGTATATCATAATTATGATAAACTGTCTTCTTATATATATATATATATATATATATATATATATATATATATATATATATATAGAATTAACTTAAATCGCTAGTCGAAAATCTTCTACTAAAGTTTCACCTTAACGGATCATCAGGAAGTTTACCCTCGACTATTCTAAGGAGAAATTGCTTTGCTTTATTCACCAAAAACCCCTACCTATCCTAGAATTTGCATTAAAAAAAAATAAAAAAAATAAAAAATAAAATAAAGTTAGCAAAAAAAACAAAAAAAAAAACCCTCTATAACCTATTCCTAATTATATAGTAACCAAGCCCTTTTGTTCTTTTTCCTCTGGACCGTGATTCGAGATATTTTTATCTCTTGTTCCTGGCCAGGGTTTTTTTATTTTTTTCTGGTACCGTGAATACTGGTAGATATTAGATTAGTAAATATATATATATATATATATATATATATATATATATATATATATATATATATATATACATACATATATATATATATATATATATATATATATATATATATATATATATATATATAAATGACGTTTCTAATATCAAAGTTATTAACGAAAATACTCTGGTAATGTATCGTGTTTTAAACCTCAGCAACGTTCATCAGTATTTTCCCTTAAATTTCGCTAATGTATTTTCTCGGGTATTCGTTATAATACATGTCATAAATTCCTGCTTAGGATATGATATCAACTTCTTGTTTGATATCAAATGAATTTTTGCTTTTCCAATTTTACGCTGAGATGGGTTGGATTTTAGTTGTTATAATCTTAAAGAGATTAGGAAAATTCGTGGCCAAAATCCCCGTTGAGATTTTTCTGAATGTGATGCAGATGAATACTTTGCTTTCTTTGTTTGATGGCATATAAACCTCCGTAGGTTATTTGAGCCAAAGTCATCCTTCTAGAAGAAAAGAAGTTGTATTATTTAACCCATTGCTAGAAGGATGAAGTATGTGAACTAACTGGAATTACGTCGATGTAATTCTGTTTTTCTCGATTCATCAAACAAAAAATTGTATATCGTCGGGTGTGCAAGAGATGAAATTAATTATAAAAGCAGCAAATCGTTTATCTGATGTAATAAAAAAAGGATCGAAATTGTATCTTTATTTTTTAAAATTTAGAATTAAAATGCAAATGTGCGCAATAGAGCAATTTACATGATACTTTTTTATCATTTTTTTCGAAACATAGGGTTATATAGGAGTAGCATTTCATACTCAGCAAAACTAGTTATATACGGTGGGGGGTGTCCTCGTGGTGTAATGGTTAAATCGACGGACTGCGGAATCGTAGTTAGCGAGTTCGTACTCCAGTCACCCTATTACGTTCACTTTCGGGCAAATAGCCTTGAGAAAGGTATGAACCCCCTTATCCTCCCAGCTACGGGATAAGTAGTACCATTTCTGTTCTTCTAGGAGAATGACTTCGGCATTAGATAACCTACAAAAGTTGATATGCCATTAAAAAAAGAAACCAAATCTAGTGATATACGACTTTTTCTTGTTTCCTATGATCTCATAGAAACATTTGAAGACAGCGCAGTCACGAAAAGAAATATTTTACGCAATATAAAAAGAGAAGTGCTCTGACCAATGAAAAACTTGCGGGAATACCACGGTGATTACTGTCAAAGAAATAGCGTTTTATTTATAGTTAAATCTCAGTTTCGATATCTTGAACAAGTTTTTATATATATATATATATATATATATATATATATATATATATATATATATATATATATATATATATATATATATATATATATATATATATATATATATATATATATATATATATATATATATATATATATATATATATATATATATATATATATATATATATATATATATATATATATATATATATATATATATATATATATAAGGTGCTCGTGGTATAATGGTTATCGTCGTAGGAAATGGACACAGCGACACGAGTTCAAATCCTGGACGTGACTGATTGCATTTCACAAAGCATTAATACCATTGGGAAAGGTATGAATCCAATTATTCTCCCTCCAGCTATGGGTAAATAGTAGTTCAGACTGGTTTTTCACCCTTGGTGCGGCAACTAGTCTAAGAGAAGGAAAACTCTGATTTCAAACCTTTAACTCCCTTTATACTGACCCCACCCGCCCCAATCCCCCCCCCCCCCCCCCCCCCCCCCCCCCCCCCCCCCCCCCCCCCCCCCCCTCTCTCCTCTCTCTATATATATATCTATATATGTGTGTGTGTGTGTGTACATATGCATGTGTGTGTGCGTAAGTATAAATATATATATATGTATATGTAAGAATATCTTGTTAAACTTATATCGTGGGCTTTTCGACGTATTTTGCATAATATATGTACAATATATGTAAATATGCCAACGTAATTTTGAAAGTTGTATATATATATATATATATATATATATAATATATGTTGTATTTTGTAACCTTTTTAGAATTCCAAACCGTACTCTTTATTCAATCTATGAGTGTTGACGATTCTCATTCCTCTATCCATATCATCTCACATCTCTATTCTTTCTCGTATATTTGTGTGTAAATGTCACCAATCTATTTGATTGAACAATAATTATTATTCATTGCACGTCCCTGGAACTGAACTTACGACCGTCAGGCATCTAGAATTACATTAAGCTACCCTTTTATCTACAAAGTCATCATCCCAATGTATCAAATCAAAAAAAAAAAAAAAGAAAAGCTTAATATAAAAAAAGCATTCACCAATTAATCACACTCTGTTAAGTTCTTTGGTTTAAAGGCATATCATCCCTTGATGGTTATTTAACACCAAATCCTCTTTATACCTATATGATAAACGATTTTTAAATTAATAGTTTGTAGGTAACATTACTTTTTAAACGACCCAAAGCTCATTTGTTTGCTCACTGTTAATTGCTTTCAAGTATTGCTATTTATTGTTTATGTATAGTAAGTTAGTTTCAAGTATTGCTCTTTATTTATTGTTTCCACTCAAGTATTTATTTGCCCAGTCGGCTGGAGCTGTAGAATACACCGACTGCACCGCTGCAGTGGGGTAAGACCCCCCACCAACGATTGTCCTGGATATGACACTAAACAATCTGATGGTGAGGTTCCATGAGTACCTCTTCATTGCCATCGCTCCCAGGTCCACTCTAGCCCGGAGTGGTAGCACCTGATAGGGCCTTATCTATGGGTTAAAAAGAACTAACAGCATACTTATGCTAAAATGAATTGAGTAACCTGAATAGCTTGAAATAGAAATTTTTTTGACAATTAAACCGTACTTACATTTAAACTGCGTGCTTATGCTTAACTGAATTATTTCAAATAGAACTGTTTTTCGACATTTAAACTGTATTTACACTTAACTGAATTGTTACATAGAAGTGTTTGAATAGTTTGAAATAGAAATGTTTTTGACAATTAAACTGTGCTTATGCTGGGCTGAATTGTTTTAAAAAGAACAGATTATTTGAATAAAGATGGATTTGGCGTTGAATAGCCTACAAGGGTTGATATGCCATAAAACCCAACAACAACAACAACAAACAATCAAGTATTTATGTTTAGTACATAGTTAAATGGTTTCAAATATTTATAAACATAATTAAATGGTCTTAGCATTTATTGTTTGCATATAGTTAAACAGTTTCAAGTATTTATTGTTTGCACACAGTTAAATGGTTTTTAGTAAAATAAATGATTAAAGCATTCTATTTGACCCGTGGATGGTTGGTTGTGTTATATTTTGACCCACGCCCTGGCCCAAAAATGCTATTCCAAGGTAATACACCGGAAGGAAGTGACACATTCCAACGGCCAGTAATCGAAAGAGATCGCGTGGGCGGATTAAGGCTTATGATATGGGACAAGGTGAAGGTCCTATTGTGCCACTACAGTGATGCACCGGAACAGAGTGACCTCTGAAGTGCATGACAGTTATTTCCGCTTGATGACGATTAAACATCCGATTTCAAAGATCCAGTAGGCGATCGTGTGGGCGTTGAATTATTATTTAACTCAGTTGAGTTTGGGGTGCCAAAGCAGTTGCCAACAGACTCCCAGAGAGTTAGAGACGAGATGTGGTAGGGAAGGCAACAGCAGACCGAGGGGGCCCTCGGAAAAGCCCCGATGGAGTAGACCCCAACATTAGGAGAACAAGAAAGACACAACGTGACGGTCATAACAGTGGGGTCAAAATATGAAGTTTATGTTCGGTCTCCAGCATCCTCTCACATGCAACCCTTAAACAACCCTTTCGAACCTTGCAATAAATTGAGAGGCAAATATGTTGTTAAAGAAGTCTTCCTGCATCTTAATTGTTCCTGCGTCCTTCCTTCTTGCGTTTTCCTTCATGCGTCGTTTCTTCCTGCGTCTATCTTTCTGCATGCGTCTGTCGTTTATCATGCGTCTGTTATCATTGCGTCGGTATGTATCCAGAATATATATGTATGCAACAGTTGGTTGGTTGTTTGGTTTTAGTGCATATCAACCTTTGTAGGTTATTTAATGCCAAATCTATTTTTCCAAATAAAGAGTTCTATTTCAAACAATTCAATTAAGCCAACGTCGACAGTTTAATTGTCAAAAACATTTCTGTTTCAAGCGATTCAGTTTATTCAAACAGTTCTAATTCAAACAATTCAGTTTAGTATAAGCATAGATTTTGTTTACAAACAGTTAAATGTCAAAACAGTTCTATATTAAACAATTCACTTTAATCTAAGTGCAGTTTCAATGTCAAAGACAGTTCCATTTCAAACAATTCAGTTTAGCAAAAGTACTCAGTTTAGATTTAAGTACACTGTTTAATTGTCAAGAAGATTTCTATTTCAAACTATTCAGTTTATTCAAACAGTTCTAATTCAAACAATTCATTTTAGCATTAGTATGGAGTTAGTTCTATTTAACCCATAGGACCCTATCATGACCCATAGATAGAATCCAATCAGGTGCAACCAATCCTCGTCAGAGTGGAACTGGAGATAATGGTAATGAAAAAGTTCTCATAATTCCCTAAAGCTCTAGGACAGGAGCCTCACTATCCGATACAGCTAAGGGACAAATCCAGGACAGTCCATGAGGGCTGGGTCTTATCCCTCTACAGAGATGCTAACGGCGTATTATATTATCATCATCATCCTCATCATGTCATGCCACCAGCACGGATATCCCTGACGCTCTCTCGCCACTCCTCCCTATTGTTCATCGTTTCTGGCAGGTCCTCAGGGCTACATCCCGTATCCTCACAGAGCTGCTGTATGTAGGTTCGAGCTGGTCGTCCTGCTTTTGTTCGACCATATAAGGGGGTCCATAGGAGTACATCACTTATGAGCTCGTCCCTGCTTCTCCAGCAGTGTTCTGCATGTCTGGTTCGTCTAATTTGGATAGTTTTCGTGATGGAAGGCAGGTGGCCGTATAGTTGGTGCTTTGTAGGGTGTTGCCTCCAGGACTTGTTCAAAATTGCTCGCAGCATTCTTGTGTAGTTGCCGTCTAGTTTTTTCTCCTTAGTATCGACACGGCCGCTGCCTGGAAGAGACTGCGTTTCATGTTATCGGTCAGGTCTGATTTCCATATGACCGATAGCTTATCGACAGCTGTCCATGCATTTGTTAGTCGGGTGTCGATGTCTTTTTCGGTTGATGAGAAACACTGCTTCCTAGGTAGGTGAACTTGTCAACTAGTTTCAGAGAGCTACCGCCAAGTGTGAAAATGTCGCCTGTTTGATTAAAGCACATGTATTCCGTTTCGTGTGCATTGACATGGAGGCCAATGCCTGCAGCGGCTCGTTCCAGACTATGCAGCAGCTTTTCGGCTTGGGCAGGTGTTTTACAAAACGTATATTCTGGTTTCCTTGAAAGGGTAGACAAAGTGACATTAGAGCTAATGTTCTATGTTCGCAATTGTGTTAGACACGGATCTTCTTGCAGACAAATTGCTGTCATTTATGTTCATTATCTTTCTTAGTGCCAACGGTTTGTTAAAACATGATAACACAAATAACCACCATTATCTGTGAATAATAAAAACACTCGGTTGCTTTTAAAGTGAGAAATTAGTGAAGTCTTGTAGTCATATAATTAAAAGCCATAGGTACTCTACTTCTTTTTAATATTCTGTATAAATTTCTTGGTGTCAATTTATCTTTCAATTCTGTCAGCTATATACACTCATATACTCGAACACTTGTAAAATCTCCCGCACACATACACACACACATACATACATACATACATACATACATTTGTATAGGAGTGTTCTCGTGGTGTAATGGTTAAAGCGATGGACTGCGGAATCGTAGTAAGCTAGTTCGTACTCCAGTCGGGCTATTACGTTCACTTTCGGGCAAATACTCTTGGGAAAGGTATGAACCCCCTTTATCCTCCCAGCAATGGGTTAAATAGTTCCACTGCTGTTCTTCTAGGAGAATAGCTTTGGCATTAAATAACCTATAAAAGTTGATATGCCATTAAACAAAGAAACCAACCAAACCAACACACACACATACGCACACACAGACGCACTCATGCCTCCCTCACACTCACGCACACATACAAAATAATTGGATATAACTATTGGCTTACATGTACAGCAGCATTCAGTGTTATAAAATAGAAGTTTAAACATTGATTAATTGATTTTAACGGCATACCAAACCATTGGGTGTTATTTTATGTCTACAGGTTAAGGAATCGTGTTCATTGTACGTTCATATCTACTTTTGTTGTGTTTTTTTCCCCTTTTTATTTGGGCCGGAGAATCTCGGATGCAACTCTTTTCTAGAAATAAACAGTTTTTTTACTCTTTCTTTATTTTGTGGTTACGTTCTTTTTTTTTTGACAAACTTGCCCTAGTGTAGAAACTTTTTTTAAAGTATAAAACTCATCATTTCTTTCTTTCTTGGGATATCAACCTTTACAGGTTATTTAATGCCAAAGTCATCCTTGTGGGACATCAGCGATACAATTTAACCATAGCAGGAGAATCAAAGGGGTTCATGCCTTTCCTAAGGGTATTAGTCTGAAAGTGTGAGTAATATCGCAACTGGAGTTCGAACTCACCTACATCGGGTCTGCGTTCAGCACTGTACCCAAGGGACTCCCCGACATTAATTCGCTAAAGCTGGAAATTCTTTAACGTATAAAATATCTTAAGTCTGACACCAAACTGCATCTGGTGTTGAGTCTCCATTTACGGAGTCCTGATTAGTGTGGAGTACATCTTTATTACCATTACTCTCAGGTCCACTCTGACCTGGAATGGTAGCACTTGTTAGTTTTCTCATCTCTGCGTCAAATTATTTGTATTCAATTTGACCATGTGGATAAAAGAAAAAGAAAGAAAAAAAGGAACAAAAGTAAATATGAATGTACAATGAACACGATTCCTTAACCTATAGGCATAAAATAACACTCGATGTGTTAACATGCCTTTAAAATCAATTAATCATTCAATGTTTAAACTTATATTTTGTTATACTGGATGTATATGTTAGTTAACATTTTCTGGGTGTGGGTATGGTTGAGTGTGAGCGTGAGTGTGAGAGTGAGCATGAGTGTGTGTGAATGAGTGTGAGTTGTACGGGTGTGTGAGTATATTAATGTATATCAGTGTGTATGTGAGTGTGTGTGTGTTTGTGTGTATGCGCGAATGTGTGTGAAAGGTTGTGTGAGTGTATGAATGTATGAATGAGTGCGTGTGTATCAGTGTGTATGAATGTGCGAGTACGTGTGTATGCGTGTGTGTGTGTGTGTGTGTGTGTGTGTGTGAGTATGTGAGTATGTGTGAGTGTGTGTGTGTATGTGTGAGTATGTGAGTGTGTGTCAATGTGTGAGTGTTTGTATGTATGTGTAAGTGTAAGTGTGTGAGTGTGAGTGTATGTATGTATTGGAGTAGGAATCTGTGTGTGTATGTGTGCGTGAGTGTGTGTGTGTATAAGTGTATGAGTGTGTGTATGTGTGTGTGTGTGTGTGTGTGTACGTGTGTATGTGTGTGTGTGTGAGCAGAATTCGAAATTCAGAGAATCAAATTTCATCTTGAGACAATTATTAGCTGATTTTACACAGATCCGCGGCAAAGTAAGTAAAGTTGGGGACCGTTGTCGAGGGTGACCAGAAGGCTTCCATTTTAATAGCTACTACACCGAGGTGTAGGGGAGGGCGCTACTCCTTTCCCTGGATTGCTCCTCTTTACCCTTGATACGTACCTTTTAATGCTGAGTGTTAAGGAAAGAGGTATCAAGTGCCATTTTAAAAGTATTTGGTATGTCCTGACCTGGGATTGAACCCCGGTCTCGCGGACCATTGGCGAACACATTCTTGTAAAATCTGTGACAAAATCTGTGAGTCTATAACAGGTCCGAGAAGACAAATAAGATGGCATTGAGAAAGCGCTAATGTCAAAAAGATTAATTTTGCTTTTCAGTATTGCAACAGAGCTTTCGTAGATGAAATTGGTCTGAGGGGTCACTTGCGTTCAACACGACTGGTTTTTGTGGGACTGTAAAGGGGTGGCAGTCACTATATGTATGAGTGTGTGTGTGTGTAGTTGGGCTGCAGTCCTTCATTTAGACATGTTTATTGAAATAATAAAGACACTTTTTTTTCTCTTGATTATATTCTATTTCCGTTGATAGCGTTCTGTTTTAAATTCATCAGCATCTCAGTTTAATCCAAATCAAATTTTACGTGATTTTCGCAATGTTATAAATAACCTAAAAATTAAAAAAAAAAAACATCTTTACACATGCTAAGAACCCCTTCTTACCCCCAGCAGGTGACATAGTCAATATATTCTAAGCCTTATCAACTGAAAATATAACTTGATGAAAATTTTATTAATTTGAAATATAATTCCGTTAATAAAAAAACTCAAGCACGAAAACAACTTTTGGGTCACCGTATAATAGATGAATTCTTTTACAAAAGCGAGTTCAAAATGTGCTAGTTGCCTGTAGAACCGAGCCAGTTGAACACCTAATGTTATATATTGACCCTCGACCGATCCGTCAGTCAAGAGATGCACCTGTGTAAATAATCCGAATAAGAGAAAAACTAGGTAAGCGTTAAGGAAGAATATAGACAAGGTGCCCGCGGCCATTAGTCAGTTGAGACAGGAATACCAAAGTGAGAACCAGCTTGCAGAGGGCTGGGCCTTCAGTGACCCACAGCTGAGCGACCCCAGCCAAGATGCGAAAGAAGTGCTGCTATGGTCAAGAGAAGAACTCTGGTCAATATAGCAGTCGGTCCCTGTCTCCACTCATCTCTCAGACACAACAGAACATCACCCTTTCGAAAATAAAGTGTGAGAGATTTATATTTTTGTAAAGAAGTGTATTCGTTCGTTATTGAAGTCGTTCATTACCGGTTAATGATGTTTCCGCTTATAAGTGTATCTTTCTATATGTATACGTGTAATTGTATTGTGGCTCTACAACACTAAAACTGAAGAAATCACAATTCTGCGGTATAGTGCGTTTGGCGAGTCCCCACAATCATCAAACGGATCATGGAGTTGCCCGTGGTGTAATGGTTATCGTCGTAGGAAATGGACATGGCGACACGAGTTCAAATCCTGGACGAGGCTGATTGCATTTCACATAGCACTAATACTCTTGGGAAAGGTATGAATCCAATTATTCTCCCTCCACCTATGGGTAAATAGTAGGACAGACTGAGTTCTTGAAATAGAACTGTTTTGACATTGAAACTGTACTTACGTAAGCTGAATAGTTTGAAAAAGAACTGTTTGATTAAATTGAATTGGTTGAAATTGAAATGTTTTTGACAAACTGTGTACTCATGCAAAACTGAATTGTTTAAAATAGAACTGATTTTTTTGTATAAAAATGAATTTGGCATTAAATAACCTAGAAAAGTTGCTATGCCATAACCCCCCACCAAAAAATAAAACCAACTAACCAATATGCGCACTACCTGCAGGCATTTTTTTACAGTCTCTACACTTGGGTTATTTTCCAATTAGATTTTTGTGGATTTTTCTGTTTCGTCTTTTACTTTCCACAAATAAATTGATAATGTAGCGTTGCTACAAGATCTTCCACTTTGCTTAATTTGTGATCGTGTAATTCTTTTTTGTTTTATCATTAGATATTTCCTCATCGTCAATTTTTTTAAATAGATTTTTAAATCATTCTTTATAACAGTTTTAGATATTACATTGTGTATAAAACAATGTTCAATGAAAAGGCATATTTTTTAATATCATATACATATATGCGCGTGCACACACACACACACACACACATATATATATATATATATATATATATATATATATTCCGTTATATATGTATATAGATTATGTTATATATGTATGTGAGTGTGTGTGTGTGTACACATACACACATACATTTATATATATATATATATATATATATATAAACTCACACTCATATATGAATATAACAGAATCTATATATATTCCGTTATATATGTATATAGATTCCGTTATATATATATATATATATACATACATATATATATATATATATATATATATATATATGTGTGTGTGTGTGAGTATGAGTGTGTACACACACACACACACATATATATACATATATGAGTATGTGTGTGTACACACACATATATATATATATACATTTATGTACACAAACACACACACATATTTATATATATATATATATATATATATATATATATATATATCCCAACCTGATACATATATTACACATCTGTAGACGTGCCCAAAATATTCATTTTTCCTTTGAGCAAATGCAGAATATTATTAATTTTCAATTTTTTTTTTTTGAATTAAAGAAAAAAAATTCTATCTTAAGGCAATTAGTCTCGGGGTAGTTGATATAAAATGCATTTATTTATACGTTCATATTTGGACATCGCTTCTGTTTTCTTATTCAACAATTTTCTGAATATTCTGTGTATTTCAATATACATAAAGTTTTCTTTATGTCTGTAACTTTCCACTGAATTTTTGTCACTTTTAACTTTTGCTTACAATTTGATGATGCTGAGCCGTCAAAATATTTACGAATTGAGAAACATTGTGATTATACAAATCTCTTTTACAATTTAATTCTATGGTTGCAATCTAGATTCTTTTCCCAACTTTGTTTCCATTTTTTTTAACGGTTGATTTACGTGGTGCATTCAATAAGTTTCCAGACTTTTTTGTGCCGGCATTTAAAATTGTCGTAGACTATTGAACATTCAGTACGTTATTGCTAGACATCTTATGAGATGACTGACCAATTTTTATGATTTCAGCTTTAAATGATCAGCTACAGCAGCAATTGGAATACACCCTACTAAAGCCTGATTGTCACAGCTGGTGAATTTCAAAAATGCAATCTGGACGTGAGGACATTTTAGAAGAACGATATGCGATAAAATTCTGTTTTAAATTTGGAAAAAACGCCCTAGAAACGTATGGAATGCTTCAGGCAGGGAGTCTGTGAGGGATGATGAAAGGTGTGGAAGGAGTAAGGAAGTCAATACACCATAGTTGATTGGCCTAACGGTTAGGGCTAGGGTTAGTATGTAGAGGTTTTAAGAGAGTTCAGGAAGACATTCCATCGGAAGAGGTCAGCACACTTCAAATCGGGTCAGTGGCATTTCCACCAGGACAATGCACCAGTCCATAACTCCATCCTTGTCACAGACTATTTGACCAAGATGGGCATCAAGACAGTTTATCTAGCTCTCAATAGTCTAGATCTTGCTCCCTGTGACTTTTGGTTATTCCCTAAGCTCACAGGCTGTCGTTATGAGAGAATTGAGGAGATGAAAGAGTCTGTGACGAAGCTCATTGACACGCTCGCACAAGAGGACTTCCATGAGGCCTTCCAGAAGTTGTTGGAACGGTAAAACAAGTGCATTGCAGCCAGAGGATATTACTTGGAAGGGGACTTGAGTTTCATGTGTGTACTATCAATAAAAGTGCCCATACGAAAAAAGTCTGGAAAGTTATTTAATTATCCTCGTATCTACCATATTGTTAAATAGACAATTTCTATTGAATGGGCACATTTCTATATCATTACATTTCCATATCATTACATTTCTATATCATTACATTTCTATATCATTACATTTCCATATCATTACGGTTACATTTGATATCCTGACTCTTATCATGCTTTAAGTTTCTTAATCATTTGATGCATAATATTCAAGCAACATTTCCTTATTTTAGTAATTGTTCTTGCTTATTTATTAAGTGTTGTAGATTAAGCAAAAGGATTTCCGATTAACTGGAAAAATATCTTTCCCTCATTTATATTAATCCTATTTACCCAACCCCTCCGCTCGGGCAGGATATGACACAAGGTCAATTTTTAAACGGAGTTTAACAGGTTTGAATTCAGAGTTTTCCTTCTCCTGGACTAGTAACCTCACCAAGGCTGAAGAACCCAATCTGCCTTACTATTTACCCATAGCTGGAGGGAGAATAATTGGATTCATACCTTTCCCAAGGGTATTAGTGCTATGTGAAATGAAACAAGTCTCGTCCAAGATTTATGTTAATCCTTATATACACTGTTTGCTGATTTAAAAGTGGTAATTTTTCTTTTACTTGTGTATTTTCTTTGCTTTATCCCTCATTGGAATATGATAATATGATTCAATTTAGAATGATGTTCACAACTTTTAGGTTTTCTTCGTAGTATATCTTCACCTAATATATATCTATATATATATATATGTCATCGTCATCCTCATCTTGTCGTGCCATCAGCACGGATATCCCTGACCCTCTCTCGCCACCCCTCCCTATCATTCATTGCTTCCAGCAGGTCATCAGGGCTACACCCCGTATTCTCACTGAACTGCTGTATGTAGGTTTGAGCTGGTCACCTTGTTTTTTCTCGGCCATGCTAAGGGGTCCATAGGATTACATCACTTACGAGCTGGTCCCTACTTCTCCATCAGTGTCCTAACTTTGATAGTTTTTGTGATGGCTGGTAGGTGGCCGTATAGCTGCTGCTTTGTGGAGTGTTTCTTCCAGGACTTGTTCAGTATTGATCGCAGAATTCTTGTGTAGTTGCCGTCAAGCTTTTTCTAAGAGCATTAACAAGCCTCACTTTCTCTCTCTGTGTTTCTGTTTATATATATATATATATGGTCCCCCACGAGGGTTGAGCACTCTGGCAAAGGAATTTACGGCTGCCACTGGCAAAGCTCTTCGACTGAATTGAGCACTCTGGTATCTGGTAAGGCAAAAATGTAAACAAAGGAAGGCTACTACATAATGCCTTATAATTCCCGAGCTGACGTGGTTCGTTTGCTGGCTGTGTGGTACGATACGAAGTCTAACGTAAAGTTGGGCTTCAAACATCCTGCGTGTCTATCCACACAGAAGACTTGTGATACAACGAAACAGTCTGTCTGTGGATGACAATATATATATATATATATATATATATGTGTGTGTGTGTGTGTGTGTGTGTGTGTGTGTCTCCCTCTCTATGATATATCACAAATATGATTAATATTTGTCGATCATTTCTCAACTTTCAAAATACTTTCACGAATAAAATGAATCACGGAATAGTATTGATACTATCATATGGATTATCTAATTTCCTATGTTCTATGTATATATGTTACGAACATTCTATGTACGTTTCGCATATCCGTATATGGCTATGGTACACTAACAACTCCTTTCAATGGCCGAAATCCAAGTCTATGCCCCAATGGCAGGAACCCAACAATCGTCTTCCATGGTCCAACCTCAAAATCCCGACTGCCTGGTCGGAACTCAACCTCTCCGTACCATGGTCGGACTTCAACTTCAACTGTCTACCATTGAGGCAGACAACACAACAGACAGCCTACATCGTCCAAATTCAACTCCCAACTGACTCTTTTTCAAAATCTTCAAATTCTCTGGACCATCGCTTCCGGGCATGACGTCATTCACACTCCAGCACATTTCCTATCTGGGGTTTATCATGACAATTATGATTGTCATATCCTTTGCGCGCGAGCGTAAACTGTACCCAATGTCTGTGCACCGGAACAAAGAGCCGAATAGTTCAAAGCTCAAACAAGCTGAATGATAAAATATAATTAACGAAAAATGATTAATATGAAAAAATCATTCCTTCAATATATAACACAGGGATAGTTTAGTTTTGAGTTGACAGTTCGAGTTTTTTTTTAGAGTTTTAATCATTTGTACCGTTTTATTTTGAAATTGTCGGTTGGATCATTTTTAATGTTTTGTTTTAAAACTTTTGGTTGGAAAAACGGTTTGCAAATTGATTTAGTGATTTTTAGTTATTATTAAAAATATTTGATATGTTGGTGGATTTGTTAAAAGCTGGGGCAGAAGATATGGGACAATTCCTTTATCGTCTAGATTAAAACACAAGAAAAATAATAAGGAACTTGAAAAAATAAAATTGAAAATGATAAACATCGTTACATTGTCTTTAACAAAACAAGTGTTTCAAGCTAATTAGGTCTCATCAGCAGTCAAAGTGATGAGACCTAATAAGGTCGAAACAGCTGTTCAGTGCTCTGTATGTCGCATGTAGGTGTTTACAGGATTTTCTTGCCATGGTAATTCTATAATATATATATATATATATATTTTTTTTTTCAGACCACTCGGCCACCAAGCGGAACGGATTTTCTTTATATATATATATATATATATATACATATATTTATATACATATATATATATATACATATACATATATATATATATGTATATATATATATATATGTATATATATATATATATATATATATAGTCTAACACAGTCTAACGTAAAGTTGGACGGGTTTCGATCCCAGCTTCGAGCGTCCTGCGTGTCTAGCCACACTGAAGAGTTCTTATAGAACGAAATAGTCTGTCTGTGGATGACTATATATATATATATATATTATGATTGGTAAATTGCTAGATAAAAACTGAAATGTTCGATAAGATGCAAAAACCATCAAAATATTATTTATTGTGTGGTTTTAAAACACGGGAATACTTCTGATTTGCTGTATTTAGCCCGTTCTTCAACTCTTTCAAGTTTCTTTAACTTATCCCGCACATCTGAAAAAATTCATTAGTATTTTAAAAAAAGTCATTTCGTTTTTGGTGGAGCCCAGAACTTTTCAGTACTCCCTCGCAAATACACTCTTTTCTCACAACTCATACACATCTGTGTATTCATTAACAAAATATAGGAATCGCCTGGTGACGATGTCGCGACTGAAGCTATTAAAATATCCATGCTGAATAGATTGCGACCCGTTTTAGTTCGGCGAATCATTTTGCTCTGCCTTGTTTTTTCTTTTTTTTTTTTTGTTGTTGCTAATGTTTCTCAACCGTATTTCTTTTCCTTTCCGTCTATTTTCTCATCTTTTTGTAAGGAGCATCTTGCAATTCAATCCTTTGTTGTTTAAACCGAGCCGACTCCATCCTGACACAACAATACGAAGCAGATGCGACCTGTCTGACAATTAAAAAAAAAGATAGAAAATATAAGGAACACAAGAAGTAATTGTTGGACGGATGTTGCGGCTCCTGAAGTTGATGGAGGAGGTAGGTATAATGATGGTGTTTGTTTTTCACAAACATGCAAACTTTTTTTTATACCTTACCAAATAAAAAAAGGATAAAATGTCGACCTCGAAAAAGGTTGCGTAAATTCTGAATACAGCACATATATTTCTGATAATTACGCATTTCTGTTTAGAAAAAAAAAAATGAAAAGAGAAGAAAACGTAAAAAAATACAAAGCACTTAAAACGCTGCAAAAAAAGTGAAAAAAATTTTTTTTAAGTGTCTCGTCACCAGAGACCCGTTCTTCAAGGAACCTTACTCCATTGCACTAAGCTGAGTACGATTAAACTTTTGTCTTAATGTCTGAAAGAATAAACATAGAAACCTGTTAATTTCTGGGTCATGTGTCGTATCGAGAGGTTGTATATATTTCTCTTCATAAAACTATTACGAATACCTCAATTTCTATCATTTAGAGTATTCAGATCATCATTTTTAAATCTTTCTTGTTATATTCACGATATTTAGGCAAACGCATTCTTTGGCCTTCTTCAGGTGTTTCTTCTCGAACTCGGGCATCCTATACAGAACAAGAAACCAAACCTTCAGGGGTAGATGGTTCTAATTCCGTTAACCATGATCGAGTACAAGAACCGAAATACCGTAAGTATTCCTTGTTATTTGCATCTAGTAGGGATGGAACCTGTAGACCTCTGGTTGATTTCACTCAGAAGCACTTTTAAACAAAACGCCTATATCCGTTTTGGGACGTGTTCTGCTGGGCAATTCAGAATCAGTGCATGTGTTAGGCTACAGTGACTTGTTGAGTCGACCAAGTACAGAGATAAATACGATATGGGAACCAATGATTAAAAAGGCTAGATAAAAAAAAACACTAACTGCGATATGAGCTTCGGTAATAAATTGTACATAATAATAATAAGTAGTAATTAATAGCGTTGATAAAAACGTATGTTAGTTAGGCTACACTACTGGAAATCTGGGGAGTATTGAGCACATTGGCATTACTCCCAGTTTCACTCTGACCCGGACTAGTTGTACCTGTTTGGATTCCATCAATGTCTCGAATAGATCAGTTAGTAAATTATCCGTATTCGATAGGACCGTGTGTAAAAATCATTCTTAAGAAAAAACTACACAAAAAAAAGAAAAAAAAGAAACGTACAATGGACGCGATTCTCTAACCACAAGGCATACAATAATCCTCGGCGGATTGACATACCGTTAAATCATTCAATCATGCCTCTTTTCTGATCGAGTTTAATATTTAGTATTTACTCTAAATGACACAGCAGATTTTCTCTTAAACTGTACCTCAAACACGTATATATATATATATATATATATATATATATATATATATATTGTGAAATATCATTTTATGCTTCTAATCAAATCGATTCTTTTCAATAAGCAGAATAAATGTGAGAATTTAGAATGTAAAATGTGTCTGTAAACTTCTTTCTATCACCCGAAAGTAAAATAACGATCTACGGATTTTGAGTTCAGCTCGGGAGCAAATGACAATCTTTTCGAATAATCAGAGTATCTCAGAAGATTTTAATATTAGAGTAAAAGTGATTTTAAGACTGAATCGAGTATACTAGTTTCTAATTCAAATTCTGAATTGTTCTAGTACTTCGATATTTCATTGAGTACTCGTTATACCACTGGTAGAAACATAAAAGGGTTTTCACTGATTTAGATCAAACTTACAATTCTGAAGAACTGCTTAAAATAACGGGACGATGATTCTTTTAGATTACAGAACTTAAGATTTTAAAAATTGGGGAAAATTGATCGAATGGTGAAAACATCTTCATCAGAACAGAGGTCAGACATTTGGTTTGGTTATGTTTTTTATGGCATATCAACCCTTGTGGATGATCTAATGCTAAATCTTGTTCACACACACACACACACGCACACACACACACACACACACACACATATATATATATATATATATATATATATGAGTTGTAAGCACATTTTTAAGAGGTAACATTACTTTTAAACAAGACAAAGCTCATCTGTTTGCACACAATTAAATGGTTTCAAATATACTATCCAACACAAATAATTCTATTTAATATTAATTGCAAATACTAATAATTCCAAATGATTATAAGTATTGCTGTCTAACATTAATAGATCTATTTGCACACAATAAAATGTTTTCAAGTATTATTATTTATTGTTTTTACACAGTTGAATATTTTCAAATATTGCTATTAATTATTTGAACACAGTTAAATGTTTTCAAGTATT
>OY757913.1:12998284-13008284 GCA_963585895.1 Sepioteuthis lessoniana
TTCTATTTAACCCTTAGACAGGACTCTAACAGGTGCTACCACTCTACGCCACAGTGGAGCTGGGAGCGATGGCAATGAGAGGGTATTCCGCATTCCTTAAAGCCCCATCATTACTGGAGCTTCAATATCAGATTGTTCAGTGTAATTATCAGGACACTCGTTGAGGGGGAGATGTCTTACCCCTCTGAAGAGAAGGAGTCGGTGTATTCTACAGCCCAAGTCGACTGGGCAAACTGTGTTTTTGAAATCTGCTAATATATTTTCTTCTAAATATTCTCTTTAACAAATCTAAAACTTTTTAGTGACACGTCATTGCTAACATCAGCTGATATATTTTTAAATGGTTATCTTAATATATCGCTTACAGCTTATATAAAAACAAACCTGTCAATTCTTATTTTGACAGTTGACACGTGAATCCAATTAAGGTCTACGCAAGTCCTGACCTTTAGAAATCGAAAACCTGCAACTATGTACTCAAACTTTTCAGAATTTTTCACTAAAACAAAACAAATAACTAAGATAATTAGTTAAAATCCCTAATTATTTTATTATGAATAAGGTGTGGCTCAAATTAGCCGAGACTTTTTTTGTCAGATATCTGTTCATTGAGTTCTTCATATGCCAACTCAAATCTGTCTATCCTGTTCAAAAGCAATGTTTTGACGATGGCTTAGCTTGATGTTAAACACATTTGGGGTCAGTGTTATATCCATTCGTCTTTTCATCTCTTTGTGAATCTATTATTGTCATTGTGTTTATTTAATTCTTTCTATGATGGTGAAATTTGCATCTCTGTTATATATATATATATATATATATATTTATGTATTTTAATTGATACATATATATAGTTACAAGAAAGGGAAGGACACTTAGCATAACGGTATTTATCACACGCTCCACCAAATGGGTGAGTGTGCCAAAAGACCATTTCTAAGGTGGGTCCAGGCACCGGACCGTAGTCCAGGCACGCCTAACACTCCCCAAAATGCCTCGGGCCCCGTCGGTATTCCCTTAAACAGGAGTGTCTTTGACACCAGACGATAAATTTAGCCACTCCGAGAAGGGTTAACTTGGTGGGACGGCCCCCTGACGCTCGAGGAATAAGTATATCTTGCCTGCATAACGCAAATGCCGGGCATCTCCGGCACCCGCGCCATGACGCACTCGACTAGATCTGTGCCGTTGATACCGCGCCCAGCTGATGTGTGCCCCATCTACTGGATTGGTACAACTGCGCAAAACCATCCTAGTGGAGGACTTTTGTGTCTCACTTAGAGCTAATGCCCCTGGAAAAGGCATTAATGCATTTTTTCTCCTACCTACCCAGCTATGGATAAATAGTAGGGCAGACTGTGTTCTTTAGCCTTGGTTGGGCAACAAATTAAAAAAAAAGTAAAATTCTGAATTCAAATCAGCAGTAGACACTGACCTTGTGCTTCATCCAGCCTTCATGGGTTGGCTAAATATATACATTAATAGGTTTATTAATACTCCTGGTCGAGTTTGTTCCAAAAAAAGACGTCCGTCTTTCTTTTCGGAGACAATACCGAAAAATGGCTGTAGAATAGAAGAGCCAACATTTTTTGGTTACATCAAAAGTAACACAAACGATGAGTTCAGTAGTCCCAATAAATCTTGGAATGGTGATATCTCGTTTCAAATTATAAACGATCTTTCAGACAATTACACGTTAGTGAGGTATGAAATTGCGTCTCTTATGTTGGTGGCTCCATGAAATAAAATAACCTTTATTTGTGTAAGGCTGTTGATGGCATTAACTGCAGCCCCTAAATTGTAATATCTGTAGGGTTTATGTTAAGGAACAATTCACTCTTTTCCCCATTATATCTATCTATCTATCTATCCTTGTCTGCTCATATCTATCTATCTATCTATCTCTCTATCTATCTATCTCAGGCTGTTCACATCTATCTATCTATCTATCTATCTATCTATCTATCTTATTCTGCTTATATCTACCAATCTACCCGAAACGTTTTCTTGCTCGATGTCTTGACGGCATTCAAATTTTCATTCGGTGTAAGAGTTCATGTTTGTGTTCTGGTTTTTGAAGTTATTTAATTCCCTCATTAAAAAAAAAAAACACAAAAAAACAAAAACAAAACCCAAAACAAAACAATAAAAAACAAACAAACGCAGAGCATGATCATCTAAGTCTTTTTTAGTTTGCATATTCAAGCCCTGATAAAGAAAAAAAAAAAAAGATCTATCCTCCATACGTCACTTCCTCATTTCTTTTGCAGATCTTATTTATAACCATTAAGAAATAATCTTATATGTCAAGAATCCACCATGATTAGCGGGGTGTCCTCGTGGTGTAATGGTTAAAGGGATGGACTGCGGAATCATAGTAAGCGAGTTCGTACTCAAGTCGCGCTGTTACGTTCACTTTCGGGCAAATACCCTTGGGAAAGGTATTGACCCCCTTATCCTCCCAGCTAAATAGTACCACTACTGTTCTTCTCGGAGAATGGATTTGAGCATTAAATAACCTACAAAGGTTGATATGCCATTAAAAACGAAGAAACCAAAGCAAACCAAACCATGATTAGTCAGGTACTGCCCTTGCTGTCACTAAGCGGTCACCCATGTAAACCCTGAGCCGGCTAATTTCGGCTTAACTTCAGTGATTTAGTGTGAATTGCTCTGGTTTATTTGTTTAAGGGCATATCAAACTCTTATGGGTTATCTAATGCCAATATTTGATACAAATAATTGGCACACTCCCAACCCTTCCAGTACGAGCACGATGCAACACATAATGTATATTCTTAAGGGCTGTTTATGATATGAATTCATTGGTTTGGTTTGTTTTTTATGGCATATCAGCCATTATAGATTATTTAAAGACAAACTTTCTACATAAAAGCTGTTCAATTTCAAACAATTCAGAACACAGTTTAGTTCTATATGACCCATAAAGAGGACCCTATCAGGTACTACCACTTCGGGTCAGAGTGGACCTGGTAGTGATGACAGTGAATGTGTACTCTACTTTCCTCAAAGTTCCACCATTACTGGAGCTTCACTATCAAATTGTTTAGTGTCATACTTCCGGACATTCTTTGGCAGTGTTTTACCCCTCTGTAGAGATGCAGTCGATGTTTTCTGAAGCTTTGGCCGACTGGGCCAGATTTGAATTTCCAACACCCGGACCAGCTGCCATATCCAGGTTAAATGACCCAGTCTTCCCTACCATTTACTCATAGCTAAAGGGAGACTAGTTAGATTCATACCTCTCATAAAGGTAATAACGTTATGCGAAATGCAAATAGCGTTGCCCAGGATTTGAACTCGAGTCGACGTGTCCATTTCCTTCGACGGTAACGATTTCAATACGAGCGCCTCAGAGTTATATGATATCAAACATTTCCATCTAATACTTATAAATTTTATATTGGTCTGTTTGACCCATAGATGGGTTCCTAATAGGTACTAACACTCCAGGTCATAGTTGACCTGGGAGTAATAGCAAGGAAAGGGTTCTTCATTCTCTTTAGAGCTCCAGAAGCGGATCCTCATCACAGGATGAAGTTTAATATATCTAGAACACCAAACAAAAACTGATGCGTTCAGCATCTCCAGAAGGATAAGTCAGACTGTAGTTACTGGTTTGGTTTGGCTTGGTTTAATGGCACATCAACCATTGTTGGTTATTTAATGCCAAATCCATTTTATTCATGTAATCAGGTCTATTTCAAACAATTCAGTTTAGAATACAAAGACAGTTCTATTTCAAATAAATCAGTTTAACTTAATCACACACTTTATTTCTGTTTGAGCCATAGATAGGACCCTATCAAGTGCTACGACTCTGGGCCAGAGTGGACCTTGGAGTGATGGCAATGAAGGAATATTCTGCCTTCCCCAAAGCTCCAGTATTTCTGGAACCTCACCATCAGATTGTTTTGTGGAGTCTTACCCATCTACAGAGAACAGTCGGTGTATTCTACAGCCCCCCCCTGACCGGACCAAGTGGTTACCAGTTGCATTACATGCTTGTAACACTCTGTTTTCCTTTTATATATCACATAATAAAACAAGCTGGGGTTGCTTACAGTACCAGCTGTTACAAAGTGGTTACCTATTATAGTAATGCTCTGTCTTAACACCGCTTAACCTTGTTGATTTGACGGGAACTGAATTCGGCTGTAATTAACTGCTGCAGCCCTTTCCTCTTGCGTTCTGTTTTGTTTTGTTTTGTTTTGTTTTTGTTTTTTAATATAAAACTTACGGATATGAAAATGACGCGAAAGGTATTGAAATTTTCTAACAATCGAGTTATGTTATTATTGTTGGAAAGGATACTCTGGATTTCGCATTACTTGGCACTAAATATATGATTAGCTTTTCGAGCGCTCCTAAGATAACTTTAAAGCCGGTTTGACACAAGGTTAAGTTTATGGGGGAGACCTATCTCTATACATGTGGCTGGAGTTAAAATTTATTTTGTCTCGAAGTAATTTTGAAATTGATCCAAACTTATGCGAACTTTATTGCCCATGTTGGATTGTCTGCAGTTCCCAGTCAAAGGTTAATAATCATAATTCTTTATCAAAGAATTTCACTCACACAATGAATGGGCACCTGGGATAGTGTAAACCTTAGCGATCTAAGGTAACAGAACATTGTTGTGGAGTTTCATTCTCACTGACTGCCCCAAGTTTCTGGTCTTATGCAAAACTATGCTGAACTTATAAAATCACAATTTGCAGTTGTGACTTCTGACCCTGTGTAAAATTGTCTCAGCTTAGTAAATGACAACAGTAAGGTTTGATTACTTTATTTAATGGCATATATACCTTCATGGGTTATTTAATACCAAAGCCACAGTTATATAATGTCAGTAATGGTATTACTTAATCAATAGCAATGTCTTTAAGGGTGTCCATACCATTACCGAGGGTAGTAATCTAAAAATGAACGTAATAGCGCGACAGGCGATCTCACAAGCGATTACACCACGGGGACTTCCCACCAACAACAATAAAGAAATGAGAAAAAAAACGAAGTTTATCTATTAAATTCTCGGGCCCTAATGTTTTAAGACCTATGTATATACCCAACCCCTCTATCGCGAGCAGGATTAGACATTAGGTTGATTTTTAAGTGGAGGGGAATTTGTTTGAATTCAGATTTTTCTTTTTCTTAGACTGGTTGCCATAAGAAGATTAAAATGCACAGTCTATCCTACTGTTTGTTTAGAGATGGAGAGAAGATAGTTGGATTCATGTCTTTCTGGAAGACTATTTGCAAAATGTGAAATACAAACGGTTTATCCCAAGATATAAACTGGGGTCGCGGTGTCCATTTTCTATGACGATAATTATTGCACAATAGATATCACATTTACGGCGCTGTCCATGTCAAAAGGGATGAGATTACAAATTTCTTAAGAGACTGTTCATTTTTTGGTCGTAAAATGCTCGTAAAATGTAAATTTGGTTTGGTTGGGTTTTATGGCATATCAACCATTGTAGGTTATTTAATACCTAATCCTCTCTCTCTCTCTATATATATACTAAATATATTTGATTTGGTTTGGTTTTATGGCATATCAACTACTTTTGGTTATTTAATGTCAAATCCGCTTTATATATATATATATATATATATATATATATATATATATATGAATTGGTTTGGTTGGGGTTTATGGCATATCAGCCATTGTAGGTTATTTAATGCCTAATCCTCTTTATACATATATATTGAATATAAATGACTTGGTTTGGTCGGGTGGTATGGCATATCAACCATTGTTGGTTATTTAATGCCAAATCCTCTTTATGCCTATATATGATAAATATGATTTGGTTTGGATGGGTTTTATGGCATATCAACCATTGTAGGTTATTTAATGCCAAATCCTCTTTATGCCTATATATGATAAATATGATTTGGTTTGGATGGGTTTTATGGCATATCAACCATTGTAGGTTTTTTAATGCCAAATCCTGTTTATACATATATATTAAATATATATGATTTGGTTTGGCTGGGTTTTATGGCATATCAACCATTGTGGGTTATTTAATGCCAAATCCTATTTATATATTTATATTAAACATATATGATTTGGTTTGGTTTAGTTTTATGGCATATCAACCATTGTAGGTTATTTAATGCCAATTCCTCTTTAAATGAACAGTAGCTCATTTTTTGCACACAGTTAAATGGCTTTAATGACTGCTATATAGCAGTCAAAATTTAACAACAGTCATTTCTTTGCTCACGTCATTTTTTGGTAATTTAATTTTTAAATGAGTGAGAAGTAATTTATTTGCAGACTAATTTTACTATTATTTGCACAGTGAATGGTTTCAATGATTGCTATCCAAGACAAATAATTCATTTCGGTATCAATGATTTTTCATCTACAGTGAAGTGGTTACGGGTAATGCTGCATAACTAATTACACTACACTACTCATTCGTTTGCACACAGCCAAATGGTACAATGTATCTCCATGAATAACAAACAATTCAATTAAACATCAATCACTCACCTACACAAAGCTAAATCATCAAACTGTTCTATTTCAAACAACTCATTTTTGCATAAATCATTTGTTTACACCCATTTAAATGTCAAACAGTTCCACTTGACCCATACATAGGACACTATCAAAGTGGACGTGTGAGCCATGGCAATGAAGGGGTACTCCGTATTTTCCAAGGCTCCAGCATTACTGGAGCTTCATCATCAGATTGTTGAGTGTCATGTCCAGGACACTTGTTGGTTTGTGTGTGTGTGTGTGTTTGGGAGTCTTACCCCTCAGCAGAGATGCAGTCAATGTATTCTACAGGCCCAACCGACTGGGCTTTGTAAAATGTGAAATAACCTCAGGATAATGGCAATGAAGAAGAAGATTACCAACAAAACAACAACCAAAACGACAGCAACAAAAACAATGTGATGACAGAGATGAAACCATCAATCACATAATAAGCGAATGCAGCAAATTAGCGTAGAAGGAATATCAGACTAGACATGATTGGGTCGGCAAGGTAATTCACTTGGAGATGTGCAAGAAATTTAAATATGACTATACAAACAAATGGTATATGCAGAACCCAACACCTGTCCTAGAAAATGACACACATAAATTCCTATGGGACTTCGACATACACACGGATCACCTAATCTCGGCCAGCAGACCAGACTTCAAAATAATCAACAAAAAAAAAAGAACTTATAAAATTGTGGACTTTGCTGTCCCGGCGGACTACAGAATAAGTCTGAAGGAAAGTGAAAAGAACGATAAGTACCTCGACCTTGCTAGGGAATTGAAAAAAACTGGGGAACATGCAATTGACAATTATTCCAGTTGTGATTGGTGCGTTTGGAACAGTAACTAAAGGATTACTAAAGGGACTTGAGGACTTGAAATTTGGCAGACGGATGGAGACCATCCAAACTACCACATTATTGAGAACGGCCAGAATATTGAGAAGAGTCCTGGAGACTTGAGAAGACTTGCTGTCACTCAGACTCCAGTGAAAAACCATCGGCTATCGCTGATGTGAAAAGCTTTAATGTGTGAATAATAATAATAATCTGAAAGCTTGGAGAAAAGGAAAATTGCCAGTACTTGAGAATAAGCCGTGATGAAAGAAAAAATAAGAAGAATATCTCAGACGAACGAGGAAACTTTTCAAAACCAAACCTTGCTGCAGGAATCGCATCAAAGGAATTAATACCTGAGCTGTCCATCTTGTAAGATACTATAGACTATTTTTAAAATGGAGAAGGTAGGAACAAAGAAAAAGAAAGTTGGCTATGATACACAAGGCTTTACATCCGTGAGATGACATAGACAAAATATACGTGGGGCCTTCAATAAGT
This sequence comes from Sepioteuthis lessoniana, assembly GCA_963585895.1. Taxonomy (NCBI): domain Eukaryota; kingdom Metazoa; phylum Mollusca; class Cephalopoda; order Myopsida; family Loliginidae; genus Sepioteuthis; species Sepioteuthis lessoniana. The sequence continues at coordinate 13,006,160 of OY757913.1, forward strand.
TTCCAGACTTTTTTGTACAGACATTTAAAATTGTCGTAGACTATTGAACGTACAGTACGTTATTGCTATACATCTTATGTGATGACGGACAAATTTTTATGATTTCAGGTTCAAAAGAACAGCTACTGCAGCAATTGGAATACATCCTACTAAAGCCTGATTGTCACAGCTGGTGAATTTCAAAAATGCAATCTGGACGTTAGGACACTTTAGAAGAACGATATGCAATAAAATTCTGTTTAAAACGTGGAAAAAATGCCACAAAAACGTATGGAATTCTTCAGACTACATTTGGAGCATATTGCATGAATCGAGCATCAGTTTTTGAGTGGCATAAGAGATTCAAGGAAGGCAGGGAGTCTATGAGGGATGATGAGAGGAGTGGGAGGAGTAAGGAAGTCAATACACCAGAGTTGATTGGCCAAAAGGGTTAGGGTTAGGGTTACAATGTTGATGTTTTATGGGAGTTCAGGAAGAGATTTCTTGGGAAGAGGCCAGCACTCTTGAAATCGGGTCAGTGGTATTTCCAGCAGGACAATGCACCAGTCTAGAACTCCATCCTTGTCACAGACTATTTGACCAAGATGGGCCCCAAGACAGTTCTTCAGCCTCCTTATAGTCCAGACCTTGCTCCCTGTGACTTTTGGTCATTCCTTAAGCTCACAGGCTGTCGTTATAAGACAATTGAGGAGATAAAAGAGGCTGTGACGAAGGTCATTGACACGCTTAAACAAGAGAACTCCCATGGGGCTTTCCAGAAGTTGTTGGAACGGTACAACAAGTGTATTGAAGACGGAGGAGACTACTTCGAAGGGGGCTGAGACAAATAAGCCAGGATTTAAACGACTAAAGAATATAAGTTTACATAATAAAAACGAATAGGTTTTTAAAAAAGGGGATCTTTAACTCCGCAGATTTAAGGCGGATTAAGATTTCTCTTTTTGTGACCTACTTAAGAGTCCTTTTACATTTAAGAGTACCTTGTCACATCTTTGAAAGTAGCGCAGATAATAAACAACCCCTGGGTCTGGTCTAGCCACACAATACTCTCCATGAAAAGATTAACGTATCGAAACAAAACTCAACGTGGAACCTAGACCACAGGTCTGGGTGTCATGACCGGCAAATGCTCCCTTGATAGCCAACACGTGGGACCTGAGGCATCCTGCAAATGTTGGTTTTTCTAATTTCAAGTACGCAAACAATGACTTTAGCGACTACTCAACTTAGAGACATTCACAGAAGACAAGGGAAAACAACCAAAATTTATAATTCACTGTTATTTTAAGAGCAGACCTACACAAAGAGGGTAGAGAAAAAGAATAATAGAAAATTAGGTTGAAAGCGCTAGATTTAATACAAGCAAAATCCTTGCTGACCAAGCTAGAATGATACGAAAGAAAGGTTGGTTTTCTGAGCTTGAGATACTAGAATAATATCAGCATGTAAATAGGGAAAATATCAACAAGACCCCAGTGCCTAAGCTGAAACGCTGAATACTGAATAGAAAGAACACGCTAACCGAATTGAAATGCAAATTACCGGAAACCGAAAAACCGCACATCCCAACAACGCAAAACAAACGTTAACACAAGAAAACAAAAAATGTAGAGTTGAGTAGGAACATCATGACTGAAAAGAAAACTTCATTACCATCTCAGAAATTAGAACTGAAAGAAAATCAAGATAGAAACTGAAAATGTAAACAAATTATTACCAAATATCCCAACAGACAACATCAGTGAATTAAGTGAGCTAATCTATGTGGTAAAAAATTATTTTGTGATAAAATCAGTGTACTCCTTGGGAATCCTAACAGAAAGACAAAATCTGGATGGGACATCAAAATAGAAAGACAAAAAAAAAAAAAAAGAAGTTACAACAAGCGAAGATTCTAAGGAAAGAAACAACACTGGGATATCTTGGGATGAAAAGACCAAAACAGAACAGTCAAGAAATATGATAATACAACTTGAAGATATAAATCAAAAGATTTTAGCGAAAGAAGGAAGACTAAAAAGATACCGAGATACAGGTTAAAAGAACACAATCAAAACAGGACTTTATAAAACAAATAAAGAAAATTTCACCTGCACGTGGGAGAAGACAACATGAGGACATACCG